>JAJLSR010000001.1:453728-857888 GCA_030567635.1 Nakazawaea wickerhamii
TTTTTTTTTTTTTTTTTTTTTTTTTTTTTTTTTTTTTTTTTTTTTGACCTTTGCATACTTTTTTAAAGCCTTTTTTTGACTTTTTCCTTTTTTTTAAAAAAATTTATTTTTTAAATTAGATGATTTTTTTTATCTTTCTAAATGATCAGTAATACGTTTAAAATGATAAGAAATTTGTCTTTTTAAAAATTAAAGGAGGCTACATATCGCTATCTGTTGCGGTATAAGCCAATAATTTGCATATCTGAGTGGGTAAGTATGAGCGAAGTTTGAATTAAGCGAAAGATAAGTTCCATAGTTGTGGCTATCTCATCAGGAACTAGATCATTTTGTTTATCTACTATAGTAACTTGAATACAAAATTATAAATCTTAAATGATAAAAAAACACTATACAAGAGATAAAGATAAATTAATTGCAAAAATATCAGCTAATTTTGCTCAAATCCTTCTAAGATTCTTAATGCAGCTTTCATTCTATTAATTGTGCCATCATGTCTAGAAGGATCAGCAACCATATCAGCGGTTAATCTTGCAATAACATCAACAATTTTTTCAATATATTTTTTTTCATCATTTGAGATATTCAAATTCTCAAATTCTTCACCAATTATAACTCCATCTGTTGATTCTAATAATTTGGAAAGTGTAGAAATGGAAAATGGTCTTAATTTCTTATTTGATGACGAAGATGATGTTTTCTTCTTATGCAGCTTCTTAATTGCTCTCTTATTACTTGCAGATTTTTCCAGTGGGATATCCTCGTAATTTTCATCATTATCATATTGACTTAAATCGTCAGTGATAATGACTTGTTTCGGAGTTGCAACTACGGATCTATCATGTGCTGTATGATATGATGCAACATCACTCATTACAGAAAATTCATGTGATGAATATTTATAATTTTCATTAAACATTGTATCTTCCAACTTTGGTGTAAAATCGACATTATCATTTGTCTTATTGACAATTGGTAAGTCAGTTTCACTGCCCAAAGGCGACTGCAGTTCTTGTTTAATCTTAGTTTCATTCGTGATTATACTATTACCTGCATCATCAAGTTGATTTAAAAGATTTTCAGAACTTTGATCAGGTTCAATCTTGATATCCTTAATATCTTCCTCGTCTTCATCGTCATGACCAAGAGGAATTTCAGGTAATGGTCTATTCAGTGATGAAATTCTTCTTCTATCTTTTAAGTCTTTAACATTTTTCTTAATTATTGCTGCATAATCCAGTGGTTGTTCACCTGGGTTCTGGGTAGGAGTTAATGGTACTTCAATTGAGGGACCTCTATTCCGTATTGATTCCTTAGTAGGTGTTTCTATCTTAATTGGTGTTTGTAATAATTCACTTCTTGGTCTTCTATTAGATCTTGGTGGGATTATAGGAACTATCTCGATGGATCTTGAAAGATCAGGTGATCTCACGGAGAAACCTTCAGTTTCATTAATGGCACCTGTAGTAGGTAAGGGACCGACACCGAGCATTGATTCCAGTGATTTAATAGATTCATTATCACGTCTAATCACCTCATCATCTTGTTCCATTTTCAATTTTTCCATCTTACGTGTAGGTGATGAAGATGATTGACCCGATGAAGATGATGAGTGACCTCTCTTATGAATCGTTGAAGCCATCTCTACCAATGATGGAATATAAGATTTATTTTGATTAATCTCTTGAACTTCCTGGACTTCCTCTACGACACCTGAGTAGTTAGACATTGCTGACATACGATTCAATGCAGACAGTTTACCCAATGATCTTAATTGTTGAATCTCTTCTTGTGTTAATCTTGTGCCTTTAGTATTAATTAACTCTACAAAATCTTGTAAATCTTGATTACCATGAACTGTTTGCTTAAATTTCTTATCATCCTGACTTGGATCTGGATTAGTGACTACAAATTTAGGACGACCAGTTTCTGTATTGGAAATTGGATTAGTTTCATCAACTTGTTGTAACATCTGTTGTGATCTTCTATTTAATAAATTTTGTCTCCTGGATTTCAGCGTACTATTACTGTTAGTAGTTGATGCAGTTGCCTCACTATGATACATCGATGGTCTCTTGACAAGATTTGAGTTCCCTGGCACTGAATGATCATCAGTTTCTTCCATCTCTATAACTGAATATCTACTACTAGCAGCAGCACTTGAACTATGATTCCCCGATGATGCAGTAGAATCTTTACTCCTCTGTGGAGAATGTGTTGCCCCTAGAAGTGGTGAATTTTCCATCTTCAACTAATTGATTCTATATAAATTCTATTGAAAATAGATAAAATTATATATATAAAATCATGATGATTTGCAAATTACAACCCACCCTGATGTATTACTACGCCTTAGATCTCTTAAACCAGCAGATATTTATATCCTTCCTAAAAGAGTAATGTAATTGATAGACTTCCCCTTTAGGTAAATACTCTTTCAGGATTTACACATTTTTAATAAATTGCTAAAATTTGATAAAATCAAAAAAAATACACACAGAGTAGTGCACCTTGTGATCAAACTCGGCTTTACGCTCTAGAATTTTCTGTTGAAGCCGCTACAGAGGAAAAGTAAACTACTTATAAAGGAGATTGTTTGTATTGTACAGGGCTTATTTGGGTTGAGTTTTTCACAGTTTTAATCAAACAAGTCTTTTCTCTCATGATGAGTATATATCCACTGCCTGGACATTTGGATTCAGATCCAATGTCTAGGCCAAGCAAACGTCGAATAGATGATGAAGATGTTGATCATTTCTTTAAGAAACGGTTATTAGATAATTTTGAGAATTTACTGATATTTGAAGGCAGTAGGAGTAGATCTCTAACGCCGATATCGACACCACCAACAAACTCAAAGGATAAAGTATATATAGACTCGATTGATCAGTTTCTTGAAGATAATAAGGATAATTCAGATTTAGAATCAAGACCCATTGATTCCGCTGATGATGTTTCCAAGAATACAATGAAAGAGATCGTGATACCCGAGGGGTTCTTGAAACCCTTGAATGAAATTTTTAATCAATCAAATCAAAATTCAAATGAAAAATTCTTACAGGAGAAGAAAAGAAGTGTTATTGAGAAATTAATGGATAGAAAGAAACTGCAACAGAGGGAGTTATTTGAAAAGACTGATAAAGATTATTTAGAGACTGATTATATGCTTGATGATGGTGATATCTTTAAGGAACCCGAGGTGGAAATTTCAAACAGTGAAATTTATTATGAAGCATATATAAGCAGATACTGGTCACTTATCAAATATTATAATCCGAAGATGTTATTATTCCGAACTTTACAAAAATGGTTATATGAACAAAGTAGGCAGAGACCCGTGTATAAGAGCTCACAGATTGAGGAATTAGATGATGATGGTGATAATATCGTAATGAGTGATTCTGAGGAAATCCCATTCACTACCTCGACACCGACACATTCAAAGATACAAAATAATTATGGAGATTATTATGGAGGTGATAGTTTCAGATCTGAGTTTGATTGTGATATGGACGATGATGACGAGTTTGATGAACTGGATCAAAGACTGTTTTTCAATTACGATAATGATAATGATGATGATGTAATGGAATTAGATTGATTTATTTATTTTAGCATTTAGCATAGATTAATATATATAGAAATATAAATTATTTATCAAATTTACATAATGAATTCATAAGTTTAATTAACTCGCTTATCTCTTGATGGAATTCCTGTTCAATTTGCAAATTATTTAATAATTTCTCACCTTGATTTTGTAAATTATTTAAAGTATCTTCACAATATTTGAAACTTTGAGAATTTTGCATTAATTCCACTGCATACTTCATCAAATCACGATTTTGAGTCCTTAACTTCAATATATTAATCAATTCATCATTTGACGATGAAGTGATGGAATGGATAATGGGGAATGAAAATTTCCCCTCGGTGATATCTTCACAATACCCTTTATTATCCTTATATGAAGTTAAATTTAAATAATCATCTCGTATTTGATAAATTACACCTAACAAATTAGCAAATGGTACTAAATCAATATCTGACAGTGAATTATCTTGTAATAACCTCACAGCTAACCTGAATAAACCCCCAGTCTTATTCATAACCATATCCACATACTCGTCTTCGCGGGGGCATTGTAAACTTTCTCTCCAGTACAAATCCAATCCTTGACCTCTATGCAAATTGATCATTTCTTCAAGGAATATCTTTATCGAGTTGTCTGATAAATTTATACATTTCTCCATTGCTATAAAATACATATAATTAGCTGAATTTATCGTGGTCGGGATTCCAAAGATTAAATGCCCTGCGGGTTTACCACGTCTCAAATTGGAATGATCTTCCACATCATCGATCAATAACGATGAAGTGTGTAGGATATCTATCAATGATCCAATCTCTCGCACTTTGTCATCGGGGACTTTTAAAATGCTATTAAATCTTTGCACGAGTAACGTTCTCAATTCTTTACCTGCCTGATGCTTAAGATACTCATATGGTCCCCTGATCAACGATTCATTCTCTGGTGACCAATTCACCGTCGTCACTGTGTGATCATTTATATTCATCTCCTAGTGCCTTCTAACTATATAAATTGATCCCATTGCCATCAAAAATTATTAAGCAAAAAAAAAAAACCACCTACGTGATTTAGAAATAGACAGATAACCATCTTTCTCGGTTGAATCGTATATAACATATGTATCATATATTGACAAGATGGAGCATATGCCGCTTGAGTGGATTAATGAAGTGCCAGTAGTGACACGGATGTGGTCGATATCTATAGTGGTGTTCAGTGGATTAGAGCATGCAGGATTTGTCAAGAAACTGGATTTGTATTATTCAGTTAACACAGTGTTCCATAACCATGAATTCCATAGATTGATAACATCATTCTTATATTTTGGGGAGTTATCAATAGATCTATTCTTATCATTATATTTTATAGTGAGACATTCAAGATCAATTGAAGAAGGTTTTACAAAGAAAAGAGATTTCATTTGGTTCTTATTTGTAATTTGTACAATGTTACTATTATATTCCACTTTTGTTTCAAATTTGTTTTTATTAGGTTCCTATCTTAACGATGTATTACTATTCCTTTGGTCAAGACAATATAGTGGATTACAAGTTTCATTTTTAGGTTATATCACTTTCCAAGCAATTTATTTACCATTTTTTTATCTTGCCCTTGAATCATTATTAGAACAAGAAGGTAGCAGAGATTCATTTAATAGATATATAGTGGGGATTATTGTTGGTCATTTATATAATTTCTTAAATGAAAGTTTCCCAAAATTACATAATGGTACTAATTTAGTACAACCGATATGGTATTGGTTTAAGCAAGATGAGGAAATTGTGGAGGAAATTGAGGAGGAATCTTTGGACGAACCTGTGGATGAACCTGTGGAGGCATCTCAGGAGGAACATCTGGGGGAATCTCAGGAGGAACCTGTTGGGGAATCAGTGGAAGAATCTGGGGAGAAAACTGTGGAGGAACCTGTTGATGAGCTTATAGAAGAACCTACAGATACACTTATTGAGACCACTGATGAATAACCTTTATGAATTATGATGTTATATATTTGTATCTATAAGAATGAATTTAAATCTATAAATTTATCAATGTATCTTGTTCGAAATCTCTTTCACCTAAATAATCCAGTTCATTTAAACCTTCCAATATGAAATCATTACCATTACTCAAATCCAATTCACTTTCATCATGCCTTAAATAAATTTCATCCATTGGATAAATATCATCTTCTATAATTTTCATCTCATTCAAGTCAAATTTCCTCTCTTCAACATGAATATTTTTCAATCGAATCTTCAATGCTTCACATGTACGTAAGATTTCATTTTGCTTTAATGATGTTACTTCACATAACTTGAAATCTTTATATAAATTGGATATTGTAAGTGGATATTTTTTAGTCTCATTAGTAGTCACTATAGAAGTTGGCTTTAAGGGCAGTCTTTTCTTTCGAATAGTGATTCTCTTACTAAAATTTGGCAATTTCTTTATATCATTCAACATTTCCTCCTTTGTTGGTTTATATTGATATAAATCTTGGAATATCTTCAAGAATTCTTGTCTCTCCTGGTTCAATTTGAAATTTTCCTCTCCTATTAACTGTGCTGGGTCTGCTGAACTGATATGTTGTTTGAAATTGAAAACCATTGATTGATCAGTTTTAGTTGGTATTTGGAAAGCTGGCGCCACTTTATCAGTTTTACTCTTATAACTTGGTTTCAATTTAGTGAAGATCGCTATCGCTTCTTGTCTTTGTTTTAATGATTCTTGTCTCATTGAATGCTCTTTCAGTTTTAATGATTTCTTTGATACTGACCTCTTCTTCAGTGGTAATTGAAGCTCTTTTTTCACCCTAACAGAATTATCCTCTAACTCTTCATTATTAACCACCACTGGCACTATATTACCCCTCCTTGATCGTGTTACTGCCATCTTATCTGTATATCTTTATATATCTCATCTCTTGAGAAATATTTTTTTTTCAAAATTTTCATGCAGATCTTTACAATACATCAAATTTACAAATATATATCTATAATAGTTCTAATTTAAGCAAATAATATACATATTTCAATTATATTCTTTCATATCTTCGTACCCAGTATTGACAAATGATCTATTCAAATACAGTTTCCATAACAGTTGTAATTTATTTTGTGATTTCTTTGCAGATTCATCAACTTTGCGACCCATACTTTCATCTCTCTTTGCCTTAACGGGTTCACCTAACTTCCTTGCAAACTTGATCCAATCGTCAACTAATAAGGTCTCTAATTTATACTCGTCATCATCTGAAGTATACTCGATTTCAAATGATAATTTGGTATCATTGTCCTGTGCGTTCATCTTGGATAAATTTACATAGTATTGAACATATCTCTGTGGTGAAAACACTTGTGGCGTATATCCGGGTCCCAATGGTGTCCCCAGTGGCATTTTTGGAGGGAAAGTCTTGTCCTTCAGAAGGATATTTTCACGTGTGATGAAGAAATCCAGTTCTTCATCTTCGTCATCTTCTTTTGATAATAATTCATCATCTAATTTCATAAAGAATTCATCCCATGATTGTGGTTGATAAGTCTCCGCTTCCGACTCGTCAAACAATCCAGTAATATTATATTCCCAAACTCTGATCCCTGGATTGAAAGTCGGCACTATACTGGAACTTATATGTGCAATTGAGTACCTTTCAGAATTAACACCACGGTTCTTGACACCTTTCACTCTTGAATAGAATGCGTCTCTGATGGATTCCATATATTCAACTTTCCCCATTGGGGCACCACCCATTATATGAGGCTCAGAGCCGAATATTTCATCATCGGCGATGATATTCAAATATGAGTTAATTTCTTCCAAATCGTTGAAATCATCATCATCATCCTCTTCATCTTCATCTGCAATAGAAATGAAAAAATCAGATTTCAGTCCTGTTTTTCTCTTTAATGACTTATTTATTGATTTATATGCTTTTTGTGCATCTAAGGGTATAAAATGATCGATATTCATATGTCCATATAATGACCCAATAATGATATCTCTATATTCATATAGCCAAACAATATGTTTTCTTAAACATGTAGTATCATAATTCTTTGGTGTTGGTGGCACATGTCCAGTTAACCAGACTTTCATACCTCTAGCTCTCAACTCTTTTAAAGTGTAACCTAACCATTCGAATAATTTATAACCTGGTTGTTTCTTATTATCACAATTATCAACTAATGGATTTGATCTAAATAAATATAATGTATTAATTGATAATACAGCTAATTTATTTGGGATAATTTCTGAAAAATAGTAGGCACCTCTAGCGAAGACATGTAATTGCTCTGAGGGAACAAAATCTTTCCAAATCTTGTATAATTCTCTTGTTTGTAATGTAGGGCCCGGTGAAAATAAATTATGTGGATAAACGTCATTATTACCCAAACTTGGTACGATTTTAAACAACTCTGACCCAGTACCGTCATCCTTCTTAGCGAATGTCTTATGCATCAAATCGGCAATCTTGCCGTTCATCTCAAAGATATCAGTTTCTAAACGAGGATAACGTCTATCGTTATCATGTCTAATATTATCACCAGTCCAAATGACAAAATCAATCTTATCTTTCAAATTATCAGCTATCCATTGCAAACTCTCTTCGACCAAGATCTGTGGCGAGTCACAACCTTTCACTGCATCACCGTATTTCGAAGCACGGTCGTCTCCTTTACCTTTACTATGATGACATGACTCCTCAATACTGGATCCAACTTTATAAAATTCATCCGGATGCATATCTGTGATATGCAAGAACCTTCCATGGATCAATCGGGACATCCCATTGCTGTCTTGGATATGGATTGACGATTTCGGTGTCAAACCAAGTCTTGTCAATTCTTGTTCATCTTCCGGTAATTTATACGAAATGGTAAATTCGGTATCGTTTATATTCTTATGAGAAAGCACTAAGAAGATATACGATATGGTGATTACTGTAAACGGTATCACTACAAGCCACCTCAAAATCATCTCCTCTTTATTTGATAGATGTAATTATCTTTGAATTCAATACAAATTAATATTTCTTACCCAAATGCTGCCTGTAAATGAAATTGACTTACACTGCATCACGTGCCCTTATATCTTGTATTATCTACACGACTCTTTTCTATCTACAATATCCATATAGAATAAACAAATACATAAATTATAAATAATAATAGGAACAAGCGGGATAATAATGGAATGAACTACATAAGAGATATATAGAGTTTAAATGGTGATTATGTATCTATATTACCCTAACTAGAAACAGATGAAATTTTACACATTAAAATTAATTTTCAATTTAAATGTCGCGTTCGTTACTAGAAATGCAATTAGAACCCTTTTTTCAATTTACAAGATCCTTAAAAAAAGGGTTACTACTCAATCCAGGTTAAATGAGATTGAAGCGTGTGTTTTACATAGTGTTTACATAATTTACGTGGTAAATTTTAAGTAAGGGCTGTTTGCGAGAAACAAATTAGGGAGAGTGAGCGCGTTTTATTGTTTACTCCCCTGGCTGGGTTCCTAATAAGGGAACAGGGATTGCGTTGCGACACGCTAATTTGGAATTTGTTTACACTATTTATTATTCTTAATTATCAATGTGTCTATGCAATTAATTTATGTGATTATTAAGTAGATTAAGGAGCGAAGTAAATTATCTGTGTGTTGACATTTTTTTTCTATTAATGATTGCCATTTTAAATTTGGAATTACTCACAGATATATCGCGACTGTTTACATTAATTTAAAATTAAGCTCTCTTTGTATATTATCGTGATTTATACATCTTTCATATATATATACTAATTATCTCTGATTGATCTCAATTATTGATTCGACTTCTATTTAATTCACTCATATATATATATATATATAGAACAATGTTAACTACCAAGATGTCAACACTTAATAATACGAGTCATAAAGATTTGCATCCACTTAATACTGTATCAACAGATGAACATCATTCACCTTCTAATCTTATACAATTGCCACCATTGTCTTACTTGTTAGGTAAGAAATCCCCATCGGTGTCCCAGATTCCAACTTTCAAAACAAATAGATCAATATCATTCCCTGAGGGGACACCAACAAGACGCACATCAAGTGCTGAGACGTCAACCTTTGCCTCAAAATCGGCACCTGCATCAAGATTACCCTCGATTAGTGATATCTTGCCACAACAGGACGTGAAGACTCCAGTCAAAGAGCCAATAGCTAAACCTGTCTCTACTGAAAAGAAAGCCTACGCTTTCATCTCTCATTCACCACTGACATTCCCATCTCATGAACCTTCCATCGATAACGCCCAATTAGCTCGTCGTAAGAGGCGTAGAACTTCACCAAATGAATTATCTATTTTACAACAAGAATTTGAGATTGGTCATACACCAAATAAGGCAAGAAGACAAGAAATCGCTTCTAAAGTGAGTATGACTGAGAAAGCTGTACAAATCTGGTTTCAAAATAAGAGACAAGCAATTAGAAAACTGCAACTGAGTGATCAATCGATTCATCAAACCACGACGATAACGTTACCTGAAGTCGATGTGATAACATCTCCAACAACATCAACACCAATTAAATTTTTTGATGGTATGAATAAAGTTGATAATTTCGCCACTAGTCCCATATCTGCGAGCTCCACATCATCGAATGAATTACCCTTGCCTATTTCCAAACCTGTTGTCGATTTGAAATCTTCACCTCCAGCTCATTTACCTCAACAAGCATTGCATCATTTACCACCGCCAAGACCTGCCACATGGACTATGGTGACACCAGCTAAATTAAACCCAGTAACACCAGTGAGAAATTCATACTCTAATAGCCAACATCATCAATTACCTACACCACACATTGTGTCATTCAGATTGAACAAGATGGAAAATACCAAATCCACAACAATATCAAGTAATACTCATAATAATATCTTACCACCGACTCCATCATCATCAGCTAAGTTCAGTCATAAGAAACCATTGATGAAAGTACAACCATTGGACTGTCCAACGAAATCTCCATCTCCTGCAGATACTAAAGTGAAATCAATGATGTCATTGACGAATTTAAATTCACCATCTTTAGAATCATCAAAGAAGAGGAAAATCTTGGGTGATATCACTAATTCTGAAAACAAGAGATCAAAGAAGGAACCTAAGAAGGAAGGTGAGATTGAGTGTGTTGAGAATTTACTTGCATTAAGATCATCAAATTGGAAATGATTGATTTTTTTATTATTTTTATTTTTTACTGGTATTTATCTACTTCATATATGTTGAATAAGGGATGATGGTTTAGAGAAATTATTTATCTTGTGTTAAAGGGCTCAAATTGATTTTGAGTTGTTTTTGGTTTATTTATTGTGAGTTATTTTTATTATTATTTAGCATCAGAGCTGATTTTTAGATAGAGTGTTTTTACGTTTTAATGAATATGAATATGATTTTCGTTCAACCAAGTAATTGTAATTTATAAATTATATAAATTATTTTTTTATAAAATTAAAAGACAAGGGAGAGTACTTTGTTTTATGAGATATATACATACGTGAAGTAGATTTAAGATAGTTTTAAAGATGGCACCTATTAGTAGTTCACAAAATATGAAGATCAAGCACGAGAGAGCTAAAGATCAACAGATATTAGCACAATTAGAACTAAATAATAAAAAATTTAAGGGGCTAAATAATACTAATAAGAGCAAATTACCATCATCAAAGACTAGGACTCCAATAAGAGTTAAACTGGAAATTGATCATGGAGCAGTAACTGAACCAACTAGTCAATCTCTGTTTGTCTTGCAGAAACCATTAAACTTTTCAAATAATGATAACGCCGCTACAAGTACACCAAATGACAAGATTAAAGAATCCACTGATGTACCTGAATTGTTACATAAAGGTAATTTCTTGAGTAAATTTTTTTTACAAGAACCTGAATTGACTCCAACACTTGAAGATTCCCAGTCACCTTGTAGAAATGTTAAACAAGTAAAGAAACAACATGATTCCAAAAGGGTAGATGAACAAAATTTACTTAATAAGCAAAAATTAAAAGATAAGAAACCTGTTCAGTATCCAGTTTTCGGTGATGCCTTAACGGAATCATTTCAAGAAGAAGATTTATCAAAATTAATGAATAAACAGATCCCAGAATCTGAAGTGGCTGATTTTTTCAAAATTGCCCAAACAAGTTTTGATGATTGGGCTAAGCAAGGGTTACAAATACATGAAAATTATCAATTGATTATTAAGAAATTAATTATTGCGAGAATAATATTTTCATCTAAAGTTAACAATTTGAAAAAACAAGTTGATGATTATGGATTATTATTACAAGATAAGAAAATTAAATTAGAAGAGAAATCATTCAATTTACAAAAATCTGGTAGGAAATTTGTTGAAGAGGCGAAATCATTTTAATTAATTACAATCACAATATATATATGTATGGTTTTTTTATTATCGAAAAAATTTCAAATTAAATTATACAATTTTAACTTAATTTTGCTTTCTGAAACGTCTAGCTGGACCTCTTTGAGAGCTAACAGCAACGGTAGCAACAGGTAATTTGAAACCTAATGATTTGACCAATTCAGCAGAGTCTTCATCTAATTCTAAATGATCTTTGGTGTGTGATAAATCTAAAGCAGAAACAGCTGGAACATATTGATCTTTACGTTCTCTTTCTTCTTCTTGCAATTTGAATGAGATACCTCTAACTGGACCTTTTTGAATTCTTTTCATCAAGTGTGTGGTATAACCAGCAATCTTGTTTCTCAAACGTTTTGATTGAATAACGGCAATTTCACCAGTTAAACGTTTGTTAGTTTGGAAATCCAAAGTTAATTTTGGGTAATATCTTTCAATAAGAGTTTTTGAAGCTCTCTTAACTGTCTTAGTTCTAACACGACCCTATAACATTATAAGTTAGTAAATAGATTTATATATGTATTATAAGAACGTTTATTGAAAGAGCTTATATCGGATTATTCTATTAACATATCTCATTCTCATTAATTGATAATGTATTTATCATTTTTCGTCCCATTTCTGGTTTGTTCAAATTGAATAATTTTCATCTTGTAAATTTTTACTAATATTTTGATCAATCCATTTGAAATAATAATAATCAAATTACGTATCAAGCTCTTTCTATCACATTACTTCTATCATTAGATGATATATAATATCAACATACCATTTTGATTTAAAGTTGTTATTGGTTATTTGGTTATATCAAAAATTTCAATACAATCAATATAATACAAATTTTTTTTTTCTCTCTCTCAAAAGTTCACTCTAACACAAATTCACGACTTTTACCTGTGTAATAGAAATAGAGACTAAGTATGTGTAGAGGGCACGACTAATAAAAAAGTTTTTGCGCAATAATATAATTATTATGAGAGATGTAGAAAAAAAGTGTGACTGCTTTTTTGGATTCATTAAAACTTCAACGCACGTGATGAGAGAGAAAATATTCACTCAAATGGTGTTCTGATGTTAATACATAAAATTACTTACTTATAACACGACCATTATTTGTTCGTGAGCGGTGGGCTCAATTTCTCTTTTGATGGAGTTGAAGGCAAAAGTTGTACACCAGCGGTAAATACGAGATAAAGGAAACAAAGGAATAATAAGGGTATAGAAGTTATACACAAATACACATCTACAATGAGTAATCAATTTCATTGTGATGTTTGCTCTACAGATTGTACAAATAGAGTGAGAATAACATGTGCAGAATGTGAAGAATATGATTTATGTGTCACATGTTTTAGTGCTGGTTTATCAACGGGATCACATAAACCTTATCATAGTTATAGAGTGATAGATCAAAATGCGTATCCCATTTTTTGTGAAGATTGGGGTGCTGATGAAGAGTTAATGCTTATTGAAGGACTGCAGAAATTAGGGTTGGGTAATTGGCAAGATATTGCTGATCATATAGGGAGTGCATCAAAGGAAGAAGTTGCAGAACATTATTTTAAATATTATTTAAATTCAAGTAATTATCCAATACCTGAAATGAATAATGATTTCAGTTATGTCACGGCGGAACAATTCTCAAATAGTCGTAAACTGAGAATTGAACGTAAGAAGAATTTACCACTTCCACAACCAAAGAAACCAGTTGCATCGGTACCATTATGTCATGAAATTCAAGGTTATATGCCCGGAAGATTAGAATTTGAAACTGAAGCTGAAAATGATGCCGAAGTTACTGTGAAGGATATGATTTTTGATCCAGATGATCAACCACAAGATATTGAATTAAAATTAACAATATTAGATATTTATAATTCAAGATTAACAACAAGAGCAGAACGTAAGAGATTATTACTAGCAGATGGATTAATTGAATATAGGAAAAATATTGCCATTGATAAGAGAAGAAGTAAAGAAGAAAAAGATTTATTAAATAAATTAAAACCATTTGCAAGAATATTATCAACACAAGATTATGAAGATTTTACAAATGATATGACAAATGAATTAAAGATACGTTCAAGAATACAACAATTACAAGAATGGCGTAAAAATGGTATAACAACATTAGATAATGGTAATAAATATGAAAAGGATAAAATTGTTAGAGCAAATGCAATACAAAGATATTCATCAATGGGAGGTAATTTATCATCAAGACACACTGCAAATTCGATGCTGGCATCGTCAACTAGTATGAATAGACATAATAGAGCCTCATCACAATCACTGCAACAAACTCCAAGTCTTGATTATGGTAGAAAGATAAGTAAACCTGCACTGCCATTAGATATCACACATGCGGAGGATTATGAATTATTATCCAAGGAGGAAAGAATCTTATGTTCCACATTAAGATTATATCCAAAGACTTATTTTGTGATAAAAGAGACTTTATTTCGTGAATTATTAAGAACAGGTGGTGTTTTGAAAAAGAGAACTGCAAGAGAATTATTAAAAATTGATGTTAATAAGACTTCAAAAATTTATGAATTTTTTGTACAACAAAATTGGTGTTCACAATGATATTTATACAGCAATAATGATGTTCACATTGATATTTTTTAATTAGGAGTTTAAATTTGGGATTTATGTAAATTAGTTATTAAAATAAAAATTGAAATATTGATTTGATTTTAAATTTTTTTTTTTTTCATTACATGTAAACAAAACCTATTTATAACTTTACATTAAAAAAATTAAAACGTGTAACGATGAAATTAAGTCAAATAATCCTTTTACCAATACTGGTATTTCAAATAGTATCTGCGAAACCACAATGGTATCCAGTAACGAAAAAAGATGAATTAAAATCACCACTTGTACCATTCCAAATAGGCACAAAGATCGGTTTAGAATGCATGCAAAGAAATATCGATAACGGTGAACATAAAGCTGATCTGGACGGTAATATCGTGTTCATCCCGTTTCCTACGTGTAAAGAGACTGGGGAACCCTTGCTGTTGTCCTACGGGGTGAATGAAGAGGTCTCGTGCACCGTGAGCATGACCGATAATTTGTACCATCTTTTCCAATTATACCTTCATGAAGATGCACCATTTTCTTGTCGTTTACCAATAAGTGCAGACCCAGAGCTGGCTAAGAGCGGGTTAACGGTCCCTTTGGTGTTCAATCTTAGAGGCACTTTGAGTGAAAGTCATATCCATATCGATAATAATATCAATATACTTAACGTGAAGCCACTGGGTTTCAACGGGTTGATTAGCTCAGTACTGTTTTCGTCCGGTACTAACGTTACCAGGGTGATCATTGGAGATTTATTGAAATTGAATTTCGCAGTGAGGTGGGTCGATGTCAGTGTGTTGAAAGCTGCTGATGATGAGTATCATTACGGTGAAGGTTTTTATAAATTACCCTCATACCTGAGTCAATCACTTATTGGATTAGGATTGTATATTGTGATCACTGCGATAATTAGTGCATTGGTCACTTATGGAGCTATTTATTCGAGATTCAACTCAAAGAATAATAGACATCAGATTTATGATATTGAAGGGTTGAGTAAAAAAGATTAAAAAATTTATAGCATATAGAGAATTCAATTTAAGCTTTCTTTTACATTTAGTAAATCCTGTTCACACTCCACTTACAATAACGGATTTTCTTTAACCTCCTCCAGATTCAATTGGCAAACGTGACATAGCCAACATCGGATTATTATCTTTGAATGGAGTGACAATAGTGGGTAACTAATACATATATAATAATTCGGTTTCACTTGATATTTTACCGAAATTTTATGTACTATTGATAAGAAAGCAGCCAAGTAAATTTTTTTCCCCCAACATTATGCAAATTAGTTGTACTGACAATTGTAAAGAGCCTAAGTTGAATAAATAGGAAAATCATTATGGATAAATTCCATAATACCACACTAATGAGAGCAAGGCTGAGAATTTTTTGAATCTATATTGTTTTTTCATTTACTAGTCAGATCAACTTGAAAGAATGACTGATGAAAATCTCCAAGCTAAGACAAATAAATTGTGGGGAAAAGTTGCTTCACGTAATTACAAGAAATTAAAATCACCAAATAGCGTGATTTTAAAAAAAATTGGGGGGTTTGATATTTTATTAAAATTTTATTGGGAACCCAATAACGATAAATGCAATTATTGTTGTATGAAATCTGCGTTTAACTCCAAAATTGAAAAACACGGCAGATCCTTCTTAATGAGCGGAAAAATTTCTGTTAAATTTCTTTGCAATGTACGGCACTATATTACAAGGCTGGGGCTAGACCAAGATAAATTATAGAATTACGATTGCAAGACATGACTGTTTGCCCCAGTTGAATGAAAGAGAGGGGATAAATTAGTTTAATCTGGGGAAATATTATCAATTAAGGCTCTGTATGATATTATATTCAGTTATCCTCGAAGTATATGACTATGTAGTGTATATCTTTATATAGTATTATTTCTAGTTCACTCAATATATCTCTGTATAAAGGGTAATAGACACCTTCGTTTCAATAACGACGTAGTAATGCCAATATTAATAACACATATTTTTTATCCATCTTGGCTAAATGATAATAACTTGAGATAATTGACCTTGGGGCATATTTTACCAAGCTAGTGGTGAAAATAAATTCTGGGGAAAATTAATTAGATCTGTTAATAGAACATCTGATTCTATTATCAAATCCCTTGTATCTTACAGATACCAGCTGATTTATTGCTGAACTAACAATAAATAACAATGAAAGGTCATTCTTTTATTTTTGTTAATAAAAATAAAATTTAATTCCCTGATATTGATGTCGCGCGTTGTTCATGTGAAAGTTTTTCCACTTGCCCATTGAAAGGGACAAGAAATTTATTTTCTTTACATTCAACGTATTTTCTGGGGTGTGACACAGCCAGGGATAAATGGAAGTACGTGTTCGATAGTGAAGGGTAAATTAATGAGCTCGTAAGAGCTCGATATGATACTATAGTATACTATTAGATAATATACATATCAATATAGATATATCTATAAATAGATATAGATATGATTGCTCTAATCTGGTATCTCATATCCAGCCGTGTATCTCATCTATACTAAGTTGTAAATAGAAGAACCCTTAACGCGGTAACACAAAGAGCAACTTGCATTAATTTTTCCTTTAAATTTAAATTTATTCTTCAGCCGTGACACAAGAACAAAGAAAATATTTTCTACAAAGAAAAAGGGCAAATTAGTTATTTTGGATGAAAATGATACAACAACTTGAAGTCACTGGAGTTATTATTGAACTATCAAAGTGTATAACATAAACACGACTAGTTAGTGTCATTCTAAGATACTCACCCACTTTTACATAAATGCATAGCGAGTTATAAATGACTATTCGATGATATAATAAAACCACAAAAGCCATGCGCAATAACTTCCTTAATTGGAATCGATTTCTTTCCCCATGGGGGGCATAGCATGATGTAACAAACTTTTATTAATTGGGTTGCATAAACATAGTCCCTGAATAAATTACAATTATGTTATTACCAGCCCATTATTTTTAATTAACAAAGTAAAATTAATAACAATTAAATGTGGGGTTGCTTTTTTCGTGTATGTTTTGTTTTTTTTCTTATTACTTACAATTTTTAAGTTTTATCTTAACAAGGAATTCCAAATGAGAATGACTTTGAATTAAAAGTTATTATTATTTGACTGTTGATATTTTTACACAACGCGAGCAGATCTGGTTTTTCATTGGGGAAAATTGTATCTCCCCCACAATTTAAAATTTAATATAAATTCTTTCAACTTTCTCCCTTTTATTGAAATTTTTTTTTTTTATTTTATTCATTCATTCATTCAATACAATACTGAATTAAATTAAAATATTTTATAATGTCCTCCAGTGAACAAGAATTTAAAACTGAAGAGACTCAACAGGAGAATATCATCATCGGTACAAGAAATGTCGACCGTGTTGAAGCTCCTGTTACATTTAAAGCTTATATGATGTGTGCATTCTCTGCATTTGGTGGTATCTTCTTCGGTTATGATTCCGGTTATATCTCAGGTGTTATGGCTATGCCTTACTTTGTCGACTTATTCACAGACGGTGCTGATTCTTTACCTTCATGGCAAAAATCTTTAATCACTTCAATCTTATCATGTGGTACCTTCTTTGGTGCTTTAATCGCTGGTGATTTAGCTGATTGGATTGGTCGTCGTAGCACCATTATCGGTGGTTGTGGTATCTTTATGGTTGGTGTTATCTTACAAATTGCTTCAACTGGGTTAGGTCTCTTAGTTGCAGGTCGTTTAATCGCAGGTTTCGGTGTTGGTTTCGTTAGTGCTATTATTATTCTTTATATGTCAGAAATTTCTCCAAAGAAAGTTCGTGGTGCTATCGTTTCCGGTTACCAATTCTGTATCACTATCGGTTTAATGCTTGCATCATGTGTCGATTATGCCACTAAGGATTTCACCGATTCTTCATCTTACAGAATCCCAATCGGTTTACAATTATTATGGGCTTTAATCTTAGCTACTGGTTTATTCTTCTTACCTGAATCACCAAGATTCTTCGTCAAGAAAAATCAACACGATAAAGCTGCTAAAGTCTTGGCTAGATTAAGAGGTCAACATGAAGACTCAGATTTCATCAAAGATGAATTACTGGAAATTATCGCTAACCACGAATACGAATCAAGATTAATGCCAGAAGGTAACTATTTCAAACAATGGCAAACTTGTTTCACCGGTGGATTAAGAAACTCAGCTTCCAACTTGAGAAGAACTATCTTGGGTACTTCTTTACAAATGATGCAACAATGGACCGGTGTCAATTTCATTTTCTACTTCGGTACTACTTTCTTCCAAGAATTAGGTACTATCAGTGATCCATTCTTAACTTCCATCATCACCACTATCGTTAACGTTGTCACAACACCAATCTCCTTTTACATCATTGAAAAATTCGGTCGTCGTCCTATCTTAATCTGGGGTGCTCTTGGTATGCTTTTATGTGAATTCTTAGCTGCTATTATTGGTACCGTCTGTGTCGGTAACAATAACGCTTACAAGGCTGTTATCTCATTCATTTGTATCTATATTGCATTCTTCGCCACCACTTGGGGTCCAGGTCTGTGGGTTGTCATTGGTGAAATTTATCCATTACCAATTAGATCAAGAGGTGTCGCTTTATCTACTGCTTCCAATTGGTTATGGAACTGTATTATCGGTATCATCACTCCATATATGGTTGGTGAAGATAAAGGTAACTTAGGTGCCAAGGTTTTCTTCATTTGGGGTTCATTATGTTGTTGTTGTCTTGTCTATGCTTATTTCTTGATTCCAGAAACTAAAGGTTTGACTTTAGAACAAGTTGATAGAATGATGGAAGAGACAACACCAAGAAACTCTGCTAAATGGAGACCACACCAAACATTTGCTGATGAATTAGGTTTAGTTGATAAATCTGAACAAATTCATGAAGAAGATGTCGGTACCCCATCTGTTGCTTGAAATTCCTTTTGTTGAAATTTTATTCTCCCCTTTGGTAATGCTTTTTTGATATTATGACAAAATCGATATGTTTTATTTTGCCCCTATTTATTACCCTTTTATACTTTTATTTATAACGAAAATTTGGTGATAAATTAATATGATTATATGATAACTATTTAAATTTTATCTTGTAAATCTATACTTCACATCTAGCGATAACATTTCTCAATACACCATCAATGGAATCATTTGTGCCTAAGAATTTTTTCAAAAATTCAACATATTCACTAACTAATTCTTTCTTCGCCACCATTGATAAATTTGATTTTAATTTATATGCCATAAAGACATTAACACTTAATTTCAAATTATCAACAAAATTTTCATCTGTAATCTTTGTGAATTTTAATGGTAATATAATATCTTTAATTAAATAATCAATATTATCTGCGGTACCAATCTCGTTGATCACGTGATCGATGATATGTGATGATAAATAAATTCTATCTAATTCACTAAATTGCAGTACTAAATCTAAGAATTTATTTGAAATTTCAGCTAATTTGGAATCTTTATCGTGTTCAACATTTTTCAATAACGTTTCCACAGCGATATCGTATACTGTTAATGCAACATCACCTTTCAATGCAGGGTTTGTCTCAGCGTTACCTAAGACATTAATATCAGCTTCAGGTAATTGATGTAATTCAGTTTGTAATTCATCAGTCTCTGGAAGCTTAATTTCATCAGCTTCAGTATCTTCATCTCCAATTTCTAATTCCTTCACTGGTTTTTCCGACGTTAAATCATTTAATTGTTGTTTCTCTGTAATTAAACCCAAGATTTTCCTTCTTGCTATTAATCTTGATATATATGATAATTCAAATTTGAAATAATTTAACCATAATTCAATTTCATCAGAATTAAATCTTAAACCTTTTTGTAATAATACTCTTGCTCCCTTAGCGTTAGCATGTTCTTCAAATTCATATCCCGCAGCGCTTATCCATACATCTTTATTAGTTGGCTGGAATTGTAAAAGTCTAGTGTATGTCTTGTATACAACTTTAACTGCTTTCTTTGATTTAGCAAATTTTAAATATGCATGCCATAATGACATTTCCTTTGGGAATTTTCTAGTGGCACGTTCATATATGAAAAGCACTCTCCTAGTTCCAGCCCAATCCGACACCGAGGGTTTGGTATCCACCAGTCCAACACGATTTAATCTATTATACCTTTTCTTACGTAAATTTTCTAGATTCATTTCAAAATCACAATATTTTAAAAAATCTCTTGGTTTAGAACCTCTCCCCGTGATACGATGCTCAAAATCTGTACGTCTTCTCATTATCATTGTGATCTCATTCTTATCGAAAAGCCCCTTCCTTTTCAAATCTTCAAGCTCTGGAACTGAACGTTCCAAATAATATCTCACTTTCTCAGCCATTATCTGATTTATATCTCTCTTGATACCATCTCTTCTCCTCTAAAAAAATTTTTATGAAAAAAATTTAGTGGTGGACCGTGCACGACTCTTTGGAGCTGTCAAATACAGAGCAAAGTATGTTACAGATACATATCAATTCAGATAGAAGAACAAATGTTATAGAAAATCTACATAAACAATATAGTAATACACTTTTCTAATTGATATTCTTTCACATGCTATACACCTGGGATTTTCTCACCTTTTGATAATTTATCAATTTCATCACCGCTGACATCTATTGCATTTCCACATATACTGCATTTCAATTGCTTAGACCAATAAACAGGTAACACTGGGATCCAAAATAATTCAAAACACTTAATCTTTCTCACACCTCTCATTGAATTATTATGACATCTTTGACAATTGTATGTACGGCCTTTAAGATTATCTAAATCGTTATTGAAATCCTTAACTATGCGCTTATTAGTACTATATGCCGGAGGACTTGATTATATAAATCAACTTACAACCAAAGATAACTATCGGTAAACCTGGTATACACATTATATATCTAATTACTTTATAATAATAACAAGTTTATAATTAACTTTATAAGAGCAATGATTAAAAATAGCAAGAGATGGGATAACTTAATAGCCGTCTTTGGTGTCTTGGCGCACGACCCATATCTCATAAATTTCGCATGATACTCTTGAACATATAAGTTAAATCATCTTTATTGTAATTAACCACATATGTAGGGTTATCTGGGTCTTTGTTTTCATTATTAGACATTTCGAAAAAAATTAAATCAAAATCTCTATCTAGATTACAATTATATAATAATTCATAATTGAAATATCTTTGTAAATCTATTGAGACTTCGGATATTGCAGATTTCTTGCAATATAATAACAGAAATTCATTGGTGTGATCTTGTTCGAGAAATTGTAATATATAATCTTTCAACATTTGCACTGTGGTTTCAACGTTATAGCCGTAAACTAATTTAACATTAGGTTTAGAAATTCTTATCACATCTAATCTTTTAAATAATTTCAACACTAGTTCATGACTTTCCCGTTGATTCATAACTTTAATCAATGTCGAGATATACGTAGCTGCAGGATCCTCGATGAAAAAAGGTGGACCACCAGGGCTTCTCTCAGCGTATAGGATATCCCTATACTTATCGAACAACAAGTCGTCTAAGCTCAGTAAGTATGATTCAATAGTTAATGAAGAATCATGCAATTCATCAATACCAGCTTGTAATTGCAACTGTTCATTAAAATCGTATACTGAGATTTTGTAATCGGTTAAGATCATATTCGTAGTGATTGTCTCCCCGGGGCACACTATTGTTTTGTTCTTCTTATGAATTAAGAATCTGCTATGACCTATCGCCAGAGACCAAGCTTCTGGGTCCTTAGATGGTTGTGATAGAGTGATGGATTTATCACGATAGGCCACATCTATATGAGTTTGAAGTCTGAGTACTATCACTTCTTCCAGCTCAGTGTCATAATTTATTGAATCTTTTAATGAGTCATCCATATCTTTATACAACCCTGTTGTTTTGTCAAGTACTTGAATATCATTATTCTTCTTAGTTTTGATACCTAGGATTTGTTTCAACTTATCTTTGGATATATCCAAATTATCAATCGATTTCAGTTTTGTATCCCATGTATCGAGTTTGATCTTGAAAATTGTATATTTCAAGTCAATTGTAGTCTCTTTACTGAGCGTTTCTTGGATATTAGTGGGTATATGTATCTCAGGTCTAAATTTTGCTAATAATGACACGTCATTAAATCCATACGATTTAACATCCCCAGATTGGAATGTAATATTCAGTTTATATCTCCTTGTATAAAATTCACTCTCATAATCTTTAATTTGACAATTATCTTCAATCACTAAATTTTCATCATCTGTTATATATGACTCAGTACGAAGAAACTGTTTCAATTGTCCAAAAGTCTGTATGTTGTTCAATTTATGTACTTTATCATCCACGGTGATCAATTGTATCGACTCATCAATGGACATCGAAAGAGTATCATTATCCTTAACTAAATAATCTTCCAATGTAAATGCATCATTTAAACTATCTTTATTCAATTGTAAATCGATACTCAGGATCAATTTACCCGTTTTATCACCGATAATTTTCTTCAATGTGACCACTTTCTGATCCAATCGCACCGAGAATGCCAACAAATCATCTCCATATGAAATTTTCAAATTTATCAATTTATTCTCATCCACTATCTTATGATTAATAATAGACGATCTCTGTACATGATATTTGTATTTAATAAAATTCAACTGGTCTTCAAGCAACTGCTGCCTCTTCTTAAGCTGTGCTATCTCCTCTTGCAAACCTTCTAGATCTGCAGATGACTGTGTTGATGGCATCTAACAATTGCATCGAAATCTCTCTAATACAAAATTTCCAAAATTTGACAAAAAAAAAACACATCGAGTTTAATCAAATTAATCAATTAGATCGATAAATAATGTCTGCATTCAAAGCTGCATCCATCAAGGAACTTCATAATTCACTTAAGAAGGAATTGGAAATCATCACTCGTAAATCATTCCAAGTCCACCAAGAACTCGATAATAAGAAACAGAAAGCCTTATTAGAGTACAAGAAATTACAATTAATCAAAGCTGGTAAATCGTTAACACCAGATGCGTTAATGGCATTACAAAAACTGACTCAGATGAAGGCACCAGTAGTGGATACCACATTCGTTGACCATATAGTGAACAAAAATGAACACTCCATAGAGGATAAATTACATATGACAAATATTGTCACTTTCCTCTCGAATCAAAGACAGTATCAAGAGTTATTAGAGAGATATAATCCAGGTTTACGTATGGATCAAAAGGAGAACGTGAGAAAGAGTGCTCATAGAGTTGGTTTAGATATCCCTGAGTAAATTTCAATACTATAACATCTGTATATACTATTATATATAACTAAATATAACATTTATCTGATAACGCTCATAGTAAATATTTGCTCTTCTCTTCAAAAAAAAAAAAAATTTTTAAAAATTAAAAAATTTTATTAAAGTGATATAAAGGTGTAGAAGTACTGAAATATACCACAATGGGAGTGGATAAAGAGACTAATAGGATCCAGGTGAAGAACAAGATCAAGAGGCAGGAGTTGTTTGCCAAGTTGAAGCATGAAAAGAATAAACTGCGTCATAAGGAGAGAAATCTGAGAGCTAAAGAAGAGAGAGAGAATCCAGAATTGAAAGAAGAGAGATTGAAAAAAAATGTTACACAGACCATAGAATCTAAGAGAGTGTTTGATGAGACTGTGAATCTGGAGATTGAAGGTGAAGACGATTTCAGTTCGTATTTCAAAGACGCTAAGGATCCAAAGATATTACTCACTACGAGTGCTCATGCAAAGAAACTGCTGTATAGATTTGCAGATACCTTAATGGGCATACTACCTAATTGTACATTTGTTAAGAGAAAGAGAGAATTCAGTATGAAAGAGATGTCCGAGTTTTGCTCACTGAGAGGTTACACGGATTTAGTTGTTATAAATGAAGATAAGAAAGAGATTAATGGATTAACGATAATACATCTTCCAGAAGGGCCAACTTTTTACTTCTCGATATCGTCATATGTGGAATCCAAACAGATACAAGGCCACGGTAAGGCGACAAATCATATCCCTGAGTTAATATTAAACAATTTCACAACAAGATTAGGTCACACTGTGGGTAGGTTATTTCAATCGTTATTCCCACATAAACCTGAATTTAAAGGTAGACAAGTCGTCACTTTACATAACCAGAGAGATTTCATTTTCTTTAGAAGACATCGTTACGTGTTCCGTAACGAGGAGCGTGTCGGATTACAAGAAATTGGTCCACAATTTACTTTGAGATTGAGAAGAGTACAAAAGGGTATTAAAGATGAAATCGAATGGGAACATAGACCTGATATGGATAGAGATAAGAGAAAATTTTATCTTTAATCGGTGTATGTTTGCATATTTTATATAGATAATAGTCATTACTTTTTATCTTGTATTATTTTGTATTATTTTGTATTATCTTGATCTATCTTATCAAATCGATCACATAGATAACTAGTCAATAAGTAACTTACAAGACATTAACTAGTCGAAATCTCAGGTAAAACCTCCCGTATATGAACTTTAACATATTCACACCCACACAGAGTCATACACAATTTCTAAACCACTAAACCACGTAACTCCCACCTCTGTATCACATATGTAACACAAGATCTAAGCCGTTCATCTTTATTAAGTAACGCAAAAAAGCAAACTGTAAACAAAAATATAAAAATAGATTTCTTGATAATTTAATTGCAATCAGATCAGATCAGATCAGAGAGGTACCATGCACTTCCATTACAAAGTGGCGACCACCTTGTCTCTTCTATTAGTAGTGTCATTTGTCTTTCAACTTCTAGCTGTGTTATCGGTGCCACTCACTTCTCATATCACTTTATGTACTTATGACGGTTACAAATTCGGAGTGTTTGGACTTTGCTCTACTTCATCGGGCACTTGTTCACCTGTGGAGATTGGATATTCGAGAAATACAATAAATGAGCTTCAGGGGTTTTCGTTGCCTTCGAATACAAGACATTCGATATCTACATTACTCATTGTACACCCAATTTCTCTTGGGTTTACATTCATATTATTGGTAATGAGTATACTTACCCATTTCAAAATTTTTAACAGATCATTGAAATTCTTATTCTTCTTGATCCTTTGGTGCTTTGTCACATTCTTACTATGTCTATTGAGTTTCTTAGTGGATATCTTGCTTTTTATCCCACACTTAGATTGGGGAGGTTGGATCATATTGGCAAGTACTGTATTGATCGCTGTGAGCGGTACAGTGGCTTGTATTATGAGAAGAACCGCATCTTCTAGGAATCTGTACGATTTCAACAAGCAAAATCTGGATAAGAGTGTGGAGATGTACTCGATGTTACCTTTGAAAGAATCATACGGTTATGTGAGAGATAATGACGATTACGATGATGATGAGGAAGATGATGACCAATCGGGGTCCGTATCAGATGTAGAGACAAAGGAACTGGATCTCACGAATCAGAGATTGTTATACGATGACCAAAATTCGGCTCAGCAAACAGATATAGTGAGAAATGAGAGTTTGTCATATAGAGGGTACCAGAATCGTCCATATCCTCATAACAATAACGCTGTGGATAGTCCATTGGATTCACCAGGTATTGCTGATAATGAAGACGGTGAGGGTTATTATACTTATAATCCAATGAATGACACTAATGAGAGATTCACAAGAAGTGCAAGAAATTCTCTTACATTACTGTCACCAAGACTTCAAAAACGTAACTCGATGTTATCGGCACATCAAATCCCTCCTGGGAGACCAATACTTCCTTACCCTGCAGAGGATATAGTCGATGAAGAGTCTCACGATGAAGAATGGAATGGTGTGTATCCGCAAGAAGATGGTCTTGAGTCTGAAGAAGGCGATAGTGAGTTGTTGGATGCTTTGAATGAAGAACAACCACGTATGCCTACAATACCTAGAGTCGGCACACCAACTATGGATGAACAACCATATGTGCCACAGCAAGTTATGATACGGCCCTTGATGGGTCCAAGAGACTTGCCTTCGTCATCCATGGATGATGTGAGTGTCTTACCTGTGCCACAACCATCACCTGTCACTACAGATGAAACCAATTCTACACATCCATTTGAATCTAATGTAATCAACGATACCAATACTCAAGTATCACTGGCTACGACGTTAGATGCATCTACTGCAGCTCATAAGAATTATGAGAATACACTGTCACTGAACCATAACAGATTCATGTCTACCACCTCGGCAGGTCCAAGGTCTTCATCATCATTCTACAATGGCAGTGATTACAATCAGAGACTGATAGTTGACGAGTCAGAAGCATCATCCGTCGCTGGTTCACAGATCCCATCATCAGATTATTTGGATTCTAGAGAACACGAGGAGCTTTCCACAGTGGCTCGAATGAAAGATAAACAACTTTTGAAAAAAGCTTCATTGGACTCTATCGCGTCATCGCATTATACATCAATCTCACAGAGACCGATAAACCCTCGGTATTTTGAAAGTGACAGTACCACTCCACAACAGCAAAAGAGGATGAGTGCACAGAAGAACTCTGTTCACCCATTCAGATCTGTGCTGATGCTGTCGAAGCCAGTGATGACTCAAGAACAAAAATTGAAACTTATGAGAGAAAAATTGGCTAATAATGATGTGATATAATATTTACATATATTTCATGATGAAACGATTTGCTAAAAAGATATTTAGTCTGTATAATAAGATAGTACTGTTTATGATTTATGTAATTGTCTATCAGACTCTGTAATATAAATCCATTCCAGTATTATCACAGTTCTGCCTATAGATTCAACTGATTGAAAAGTTTAAAAAATTAAACCGATGAAAAAAATAAAATGTGAAAAATTTCGAAGATTTAACAGATATAAAATTTATAGATTCACATTGACGATATGTCACAACTGCCGAAACTCAAGTATATATTGTCTCCTGATTTCCACAGGAGACTATTGACTAAGGATTTAACAAATCTTAACTCAGTAGTACCCTCCAACGAGTTAAAAGCTAAGAATGAGATCAAATGGACTACACCAGCTACAAAGATAATATCTCCACTTGTGCGACTTAACGATGCCGAGCTCATAGGACTCTGTATGACACCGACATCGAAATTCAAAACTTTCAAAGTGGAAGACCGTGGGAAAGTAGAGTGTGACAATTTGAAATTTGTTAATGGGTTTGGGTTTATCAAATGGTTGAAAAATTATGAGCTGGAAAATTCGGCAACGTTGAAGGAAGTCAATAGGGAGCCATTATATAATATTAATTTGAACGACGAGTTCTTGGAATCACAATGTCAGCTCATTATCAAGAAGAACGATGTGGCAGCGTTGAGAAAGATCTTATCTGAGACTTCTACTTTAACAAATACATTGATTTACATATTACAACATTTGGAACCACAACAACATGAGATTTTCCAAATAATTTGCCAGCATGCAGGAGAGAACAATTTGGATCTGTTAGCATCACAGATCTTGACAACTTTATTACTGATGTCCCCGGATTCTTCATCGTTAACTTTATTTAATGAAACTTTTGTACCGCTGAACCTGCACTTCACCGAGTCATTTATTGATGATTTAGTGCTGTTGAATATCAAATACGATAACTTGCCCACTTCACTGACATACATTCACTCATTATTGGCTAATAAGCTTTTGACAACACACGTGACATCGTATATGGATGCATTGAGAAATAAATTAGAATCTGCTGGTAATAATAAGAGGCTTAATTTCAATATCTTAACATCGGGATTTGGTGCTATACTTAATAGCAATTTAGATTCAAATACCGTTGCACTGTTATTGAAGTTCATCGAAGATCGTAGCGAATATGTGCATTTGGTATCGTATATAGATAACTCCGCCCATAAGGACGAGATTTATGCTGACTTATTGAATGAATTGATCCAACAGTTCCAAATTTCGTTATTAAATGCAAGGGATATGAGAACATTACAGAAGCAAGCTAGTTTTACTCAATTTATCAAACATTTAGAAAAATCTTTTACAAATTTTGCAGAACATATCGATAACGAATTGTTGTTCTCATCAAATGTTGCATTACTGAATTGGTACCTGGTTCATGATCTTCTCGTTGGCGAGAAGGTTAAACCTACAGATGAGATACGATTGATACTGACAAAGGCTACTGATGTGCCAGAATTTGTCTTACAAAAACTTTAAATAGATTCGAAATAAGAAGTGAAATTTTTCATGAACAAAAAAATACTAGTACATAGGTTAAACTAATTACCAACGGCCACCTTGTTGGCCACCGTAACCACCTTGTTGACCTCCGTAACCACCTTGTTGACCACCGAAACCACCTGGTGGACCGCCAAAGCCACCTTGTGGGCCACCGAATCCTCCTGGAGGTGGTGGTGGAGGACCACCGAAACCGCCTTGTTGACCACCAAAGCCACCTTGTTGACCGCCGTAACCACCTTGTGGACCTCCATAACCACCTTGTTGGCCACCGAAACCACCTTGTGGGCCACCACGGCCACCTTCGTAGCCACCTTGTTGACCACCGAAACCGCCTTGTGGACCGCCGTGATGACCACCGTGATGAGTCAATTTGTCAAATAAACCATGTTCACCACCTTGTTGACCACCAAATCCACCTTGTTGATTGTGATGTTTACGGTCCTCGAAATGATCTTCTACTTTATCAGCGGCAAATGCACCGGCAATGGCACCGGCAACACCACCCAAAGTTGAATGATTTTGAGAAATCTTAGAACCACCGTAGGCACCAGCAGCACCACCTACAAGGGTTGACATTAAACCTCTAATTGAATTGAGTTAGTAAAACGTATGTTTCAAAAGCCCAAAAGTGAATAATATTTCACTTTGTAACAAATCTGAAATTAACATACCTATCACCATCACCTTGTTGTTGTTGTTGCTGTTGTTGTTGTTCAGCAGGCTTGTATTCTCCTTGCTCACCAGAGTTATAAAAATCGTTAGCAGACATATTAAAATTGATATTTTCTAATATATAGAATGAAGATCTTCAATTCATAAACACAATTGGGCCAATCTCCATATTTATAGCTTTGTTCAAGGTTAAAAGCTAAGCCCAAGAGAGAAATGAAATTATGACATTCCAGACAAATCAGGATCCATTTTTGAGAGGGATTTTCACCAGAAACTGCTGCTTTTCCCCTTGTCTCCTATGTATTGGACTGTTTCATCTTCAATGCTGTGCCTCTATCATGATCAATGTCCCACTCAGGAACCAATTCAAGTAGGCGATATCCAATAGTGTGTCATCCATCACTTGTATACCACTGGGTTCCTCATCACACTTGTTCTCTACAGAGGCTGAAATTGACCCCCCCTGTTGTTTGCGCGACACATAGTAAAGTCGCCACTGTATGCCTTATTGTGAAATCTGTTCTCTCCTTATTTGTGGCGTGTATAAAGGGAAAAAATAGCTTAATATTGAACACGACGCCACTCATTACACCCTTGTGGTCATTAAACTATGGGATCTCAGCCTCTTGGGAGAAAAAAAATGATCTTTAATTACATCACTCGGTATAAGACACTATACAGCCCCTAACTTCTAAATTTAGTTTTGGAATAGTCTCAAGAGAAATTCATCTGGTGTGCTATTATTTTGAGTCTCCAGTGCACTACTTATGAAACAAAACACAAAAAGGGAAAGCTTAAGGAGACATATAGTTTAAAGAGAATTGTATCTTATCATTGGATATATCTGTTTATATTTTGAAGAGGTATCTAATCCCAAAGTTTCCAATTAACATGACTGATTCGAGCCTGATTAAAACGCGGTATTCCATTGATGAATTGATGAAATATAAGGATTCTGCTTCTAACCCGACCGAAGAGCTCATTACAAAGGGGTTTTACGGTCTGCCATTAACACAATTATTCACTCAAAATATCCATACACATCAATATCCTAATCTCGTCTCTTTAGAGTAAGATCACCTTCTTATCGCCCTTCTTTTTTTCTCTCTGCAAATCAAAAGGGGTTACAACTTGGATATTACAAAGTTACTCACAATGCTATTCAAGGAACGATACATACTCGAGAAGTAGAAGAATATTTAGAAAGAAAGATAAAACCAATCAAAGAAAGGAGAACGATAGTCCAACTCGTAGATCGAGGGCTTTCAAGAATGGCGCCTTTGATAAATTACATAGACATAGACAACCACCGCCATCACAACTTCTAACCCCTATAAATGATTACGGGAATATAAGCAGAGTAAGAAGAAGCAAAACAAGGAAATCAAATACATCACCAGATAAGGAATCCAAGACGCATAGGTTTACCACCGACTCTGTAGCAAGGGCGCGTATATTTCATCCTTCATATAATATTGTACAACCAGTACCTTTTCAACCACCGCCACATATGTCAATGATTAATTGTGTACCGCGCTATTTGGAAGTTGGACCATTTCCTGGCACGATCCCAGGATCACTGATTCCAGCTCCTCCACTTATTGATATGGGACTCGTAAGGACAGAAGGTATAGATTGCAAATATCTTTACAGTGATCCAGGTTCTACAGGCTCCTCGAACCCAATTAGTATGCCGTTTGAACATGCAGGTTTCTCATATCTATACCCTGGATCATCTCAAAACGGACCACAAAGTTGGTATACGCCAATACACGAAGCTCGTCTTCCAAGCGCTCAAGATTTACGTCTGCCATCTCTGTCAGATCATAGAGATGTTGAAAATGATAGAAGAGGCTCAGAGGAAGAAAATGAGTCAGAGACGGGTACTTCAAGTAGTTGCTCTAGTAATACATTTGTTATACGGGTCAGCTAAATTAACTATCATTAAATGAATAATTTTTTTGGATTTCATCATATTTGCTTTATTTCTATATACATCGTTACTTTAGCTTTATGATAAAAAAACCTACTTTGTATCCGTTGGATGAGTGTAATTGTAATGAGGTCTAAATTTGTAATTCTTATTATTAACAGCATCACTTAATAATTTTTTAACATTTTCGTTACCACTGACTTCTGCTAATCTATACGTAGGCTTAATGTGGTGCCATTCCCAGTTGAATTGATTCTGAGAAGATAACACGATCAAAGTCAGATCTTCTAATAATTTCATCTCTGTGAAGAATGAGAGAATATGTTGTGCAAATTCAAAATCATGTTTCAGTTTCTTGGAAGGGGGTAAATTCTTAAAATTATCAGATTTACGAAACTTACCACGTTCTTCCCAAATCTTATTAGCGAAATTCAAATCTTTGAAATGCTTTGCTGCGACAATAGCCAAGTTATAAAATTCACTTGTTCTTGCGATTTTGAAGTCTGATGCAAATGATAATTGAATAGCTGGGGGCTCTGATTTGATGGTTTTCAACGCTTGTTCCAATGGATCAGCTTCTTCTTCATCCTCTTCGATGATCTCGATTTTCTTTTCACCCAGCAGCTCTTCTTCCACTGGGATACCAGACTCGTCCAAGAATGTCACAGTTTCGAATCTCCTTTGGAACTCTTTAATGCTATCACCTTTTGTTGATGCGGCAAATAAGTAACTTCCCACCAGCTTATCGTCTATGAAATCTGGGAAGTTCAATACAGCATATGCCCAAATGGCATTAGATTCGGCGATGATGGATTTATCACTGATGATCACATCTATAGGCAAGAACGGTGGTGATCTCGGTGGTAGGAAATTGAAATTTGTCATATCGATGGTCCTATCTCTCAAAGTACGTACACGCTCATTCAAGACTGAGACAGGCTTGTGAACATATGAGAATCTGGCATAGGATAACATCAATAAATTAATTGCCACTTTACCAGGGTTGAAATTCAACTCATCGGCACGAGACTCCATTAAAGTGTTGAATAATGCTCTAGTGAATGTAGCATCACCATCCTTAGCAGCTAAGTACATCATCGTCTCGAGTAATTTAGAATCAGGCTTATATTTCATGTCATGATACTCGAAGATGAATTGCCATCCTCTATTGAGCAACTCCTTCCTCGATGTACAACCTCTAGCCAACATTAATAAAGTGCCACTTGTAGGTTTCGTTGGTGTGCCTTGTATAGATAACATCTCCTCATATAAGTCCAATGCCCTTTCAATGTTATCATCCTCGACGTTGGACAATATAATGGATTCGTACAGCTTGGCATCTGGTTGTGTTGATTGAGATAAAAACTTCATCATATCAAACACTTCTACTGCTTGTTTATGATCACCCAACCTCACACAAGTTTGCAAGACGCTCGTGTATACTTGTTTATTCGGTTCTAATCCATACTTGGTCTTCATCATATTCAAAGTATCGTTGATCTTGGCGATATTGTCAGAGATACCATGACTTTTAACTAGAGCGCTGAAAGTATACAAATCTGGTTGTATACCTGCCAGGGTCATCTCTTCAAGTATCGACTCACATAACACTTCATACTTCTTATCCACCGCATACGAGGTCAAGAACAAGTTGTATATGAGCAAATCCTTTGGTATGCTTGCCTCGCTCATCATCTCATTAATCATGGCTATTGATTTATGTCTTTCATTCTTTGGTATATTTAATAACAATTTCGTCACTTCATCTTTATTCATATCTTGTAATCCATTACTATTGTACATGTCCCTGATCATCAATTCCCAATTCAGAGTCTTCTTATTTCTGATATACTTTATCGAGTTACCTATCTTGTCTATCAAAGTTGTGGGAAGCTTCAAAAGAGCTTCATTCTCGGCATATTCGAATAATCGACTTAACTCATGGTGTTTTGACAGTGGCTCGGGCAATTCTATAAACTGTTGCTTCTCTTCTTCTATCACGTTTTGCATCAAGATGTTTATATCTTCGTTTATTAATTTTTCAGGATCGTCAATTATTGGCATAGTCTCTTCGACTTTCTTTATCCTCCTATCTTCTTCTTCTTTCAATTTATTCAACTTCAATTGCTCAGTAAATTCTCGCAATTTCTTTATATTTTGACCTAACTCTGATTTCTCTCTCATTAGCTGACGCTCTTTATCTTTCCTTAACCAAAGAGATGCAGCAGATTCCTTTGGTTTAGCAGTTTTGGTCTTCGATCCTGGCTTTTGATAAGATTCTCGCCGACGTTTGGCTCGATCTCGAAGCTGGAAAAGCTTATTATCTTTCTTATTCCTCGTTATCACCACATTTCGCACTTGAATGAACCGTGTTGGGTGCAAGAGGGTTTGTCTATTGTACATTTGAAGCATTATGCTTTACCTCATCTCTCCATATATAAATTTTTCAATATCTAATGTTTTTTATTTTCTTACAAAAAAAAGAAAATTTTTTCTCTTTGAGAAATTCATAAATGTTATATATATCAAATCACCATTATGACTTGATTGTAATTATATTATAAATCCTATATGCTTCATAACTCTAAAAAACTCCACATACTCCTATCGTTAATACTAATCGTCCAACAACAACATCGCAACTTCTTTCTTCTTTTCATTAGCGGCATTGGCCTTATCATTATTTGTTGAGGCTTTACCTTCCATAACAACTTGTTGAACATGCTCTTTTTGTTTAGCTCTATCTCTCATTCTTTCCTCGATAGTGCCTCTGACTAATAATCTATAAACAGTAACTTGTCTGGTTTGTCCTAATCTATGAGCTCTGTCCATCGCTTGAGAATCTATAGTTGGATTCCAATCTGAATCGTAAAATACCACAGTATCGGCAGCGGTTAAATTGATACCTAACCCACCAGCTCTTGTGGATAATAAGAAGATGAATAATTCAGGTTTGGTTTGCCAATCATTGACTAAATCTCTTCTATCTGATAATTTAGATGAACCATCTAATCTAATATATTTATATTGCTTATATTTCAAATACTCTTCCATAAGATCCATCATTCTTGTCATTTGGAAATAAATTAATACTTTATGATCATTCAGTTTCAAATCTTGTAATAAAGAATCTAATCTGTTTAATTTACCTGACTCGATAACAAATCTCTTCATCGAAGGTAAATGAATAGTCGAGAACCCGACACTTGAATTCAAAGCAGGTGGTAACATATCGGACTTTGGGAATAATTCCAATGGAACATGTTTGGTCATCAAATCATACTCGGTATTCAAATTGAGTGGCATCATGGCATTTCTCAATTTAAGATCAAAAAGTGAGTCTTCCTTTGCGATGGCAAAATTTCTAGATGAACATTGAATCTCCACCGGTGGAGCCATAGCAGGGTCATACAGAGCTCTACCCATCACATTCAAGTACATGTCCTGATACGTGGTATTTCTAATGGTGTATAACTCTTTCAACTCACCCTCCATGTTCTTCATGACGCTGTTGATTGGTAAAGATTCATTGATCAAGAATAGTTTGTTAATTGGTTGCTTATAACCATCCTCATCATCATATGCCACAGTGAATCTATGTAATAAATCACCTTGGAATGAACTCTTGAAACTTTTAAGTTCAATGGCATTGGTAATGATATTTTGTCTTGCAATCTTGTTCACTTCAGAAGCTGTTGAGTTGATAAAAGGCAACCACGAAAAGGCACCATCATTTTCCTTATTTTCATGAATATAACTAGGTGACCAAATATTCAATTTGTTATTTGTGAGGTGAGATTTATCTGTGATCCAATTATCTAAATTTGGAAGTAATAATTCGTCATAGATTAATCTTGGTAAATGGAAATCAATTTCATTTTGTGAAGAATAAGCCAAGTCAATGTCATTTTTCTCTCTCAAGAAAGATGCAGTTTCAGCAAATTTATTAAATGCAAATGCCGACCTTGTGTCAGCACGTTCGAATAAATCTGGATGGTTACAAACTTTTCTGAATTGCATAACCAAATTCAATAAAGATTCTGTACTTTCTTCATCTGCATTCTTCTTACTTGTTCCTCTCAATTTATCCATTAAATCCATTAATGAAATTTGAGATTTAACCATATGATATAGTTTCTTTTGTCTATTGGTTAAATCACAATATAAATCGATTTCAATCTTATCACCCAATTCACTTTGCACATTTTTCTTAATACGACGCAACATGAACGGTTTCAATATCACATGTAATCTCTTCAATTGCAGTTCATTTAATTGAGTATTAGACTGAGCATGAGACTCGATATCCTTGGAGAACCATTCACTGAATTCGTCATGGGAATCGAATAATGAGGGCATAATGAAATGTAAAAGAGCCCATAATTCTTGCATAGAATTTTGAATTGGTGTACCAGTTAATAACAATCTATTACGACATTGTAAATTCAACAACACTTTCCATCTCGATGACTCAGAAGATTTGATCAGTTGAGCTTCATCCAAGATCATATATTGCCATCTCATTCTTTGAAAATATTGGGCATCGGTGACTACCAATTGGTAAGATGTCACCACCACATGGAATGGGGAACTCTTATCATAAACGATTTTCTTTCTATCCCAAAACTTTCTCAAAACTTTACGATCCTTAGCTGACCCCCAGTATGGGAGCACTTTGAAATCTGGTACGAATTTGGAAATTTCTTGTTGCCAATTATGTAAAGTCGATGCCGGCGTCACCACCAAGAATGGACCCCAAATGTTATGAGTCTCTGCCAAATACAGTAACACCGATATACTCTGCACGGTTTTACCCAACCCCATCTCATCTGCCAAGATACCGTTAATACCTTGATCGTATAAATTAGCTAACCAATTCAAACCTTTGACTTGATATTCTTTTAAAGTACAAGTTAATAATTTCGGTTGTTCGATATTGATATCACCTAAGGAGGTTGGATTTTGGAAATTCATCTCATCGTCATCGTCGGCATTAGTGTCCTTAGCGTCATTGAATTCCAGTGCTCTCTGCTGGGCTGCCATCATGGCATTTTGAGCATTAGCTGCAGCGGTCTTTCTCAATACTTCGTCGTCCAGATCAAAATCGATGGAACTGAAATCTTCCTTTGCATGATTCAAATCGATATCACCGTGTAAATCTGTCAAGTTAGATGCCGAGTTCAAAGAGGCATCACCCATATTACCTTCCAATTCATCGGTTTTAATTTTCTTACCGATGAAATGTGAATATAATTCTGTTTGGGTAATCAAGAAATTCAATTTTCTTGATTGTCTCTTTGCCTCTCTTTCTTCTTCCTCCTTTTTTGATTTATCAAGTGCTTCTTTTTCAGCTTTCTTTCTCAAATCACGTTCTTCTCTCTCGTTTTTCTTCCAGAAGTTAAACATTTCTCTCATAGATCTTCTAGCTTTACTTTGTACATCTTTTTGAGACTTGTTCGTTCTTAATTGCCATCTCTTTGACTCTCTTGCAGCTAACATTGCAGTTTTCTTTAAATTTAATAACCTTGTTTGTTCAGCTTGTTGTAATAATCTATAAATTCTTGGGCCATCTTTTCTTGATAAGTCCTTCCATATCGATAAATAAACGTTATCGTATTGTTTTTCAATAGCTCTTTGCTCCTTTGCGAGTCTCTTAGGTTGTGGCAATGGCACAGGTACTTTGAAACTAAGAATCTTTGATGAATCTTGGAATTCATCTAATTGTTCATAATCTTCGAATTTCCTCCTTGATGATCTTGAAATTCTTCTGCTTGGAATCATTTCCTCTGAATGTTCCAACTTCGTGACTCTCTTCTTATAACCGCCTCTTTTCTTCTTTATTGATTCTTGTTCTGTATCGAATTCATTTCTTCTTTTCTTTTGAGGAGTCTCGTATGAGAGTTCATCGTATGACACAGGTTTCCTAATTCTTCTACCGTTATGGCTGAAAGAGTATTCCAATTCTTGTTTAGGCAGTATCGACACGGTGCCGCCATTTCTCAGTAAATCTTCCTCGTCTAATTGATCTAGTTGATTGTCTTCGTAATCCAGTACTTCCCTTAAGAGTCTTTCTCTATCTATTAATTTATCCATTACATTACTATCCTTTGTGATTAATTCATTTTTCAATTTTGCCACGATTACTGGATCCATTAATAATTTATTAAATGAAAGATTTTCAGGATTTAAAGTTTGTAACTCCCGTTGAATGAAACTCAACCTTTGATCCATCTTTATTGAATCTAATTTTATTAATGAGTTTAATCTTTGTTGAAATGCTATATATAAATCATCAGCTTTAGTTAATTGGTCATGATGACTCAGTCCATTAGATCCGTTGGTATGAATTGGGTTTAATAATTGTGAATCTGTGGAGTTTGATAACATGGAAAATATAGACATCTTCTAATATGTTTGTTAGTAAAACGCGGTATATAATATAGATATAAAACTTGTGATCTCTTTACATACCGATCTCTTATCGTCATTTGATGTATCTTGTATATTATTTGAATTTGCCACACTTGAAACACCATTAACAACGCTTGTTAAAGCTATGGGATCAGACATTTTAATGAAAAAAGTCCTCTTTGACACTGAGTTTTTGCTTTATCTAAAAGATTTCCCCTTTCCAATCTTTAAAATGATCACGAATCAAATCGATTGATTGATTGATTGATAGATTGATCTTTTATAGTGGAAATACAAACAAGTTTCTGTAATTGAAGGGGAAGTTTTTTCTCACGTTCGCTTTGTTCTTTGTTGGCAAGTTGTAATTATTTTTTTTTTGCTCTGTGTGTGCCATGGCCGAGATTTGTTTGTTAATAATCGTTTTTCCTTTGCAAAAATAACAATTTGATTTTTTTTGTAATTTTGTGATTTTTGTCAATTTTGGCTCATATTGAAGAAATTACCACATCGGGAAGTACTGGTTAAAAGTTATAAGAGTTTTACGAGTTACAGTGTTATAGTATATCATTTTAAGCAATTATTTAATATATAGATAAAGAATGCAATTATTTGAATAAGATGGATGATTATATACGAAAAACACAAGTCTCAATCAAAAGGTTGTTGTGATAAATTATGAGGTGATTGTTGCATATCTTGCAGTTGTCTAGCAAATTTCAGTTGTTGTTGTTGTTGTTGTGGCAGAAATTGAACCATCTGCAATGGGTCTTGCAGATCATCTAACCCTAGCATCACCAGTGGTGGAACAGTGTTATTGAATTCAGTCATATTGGGCAGCATTAAATTATGTTGTTGCTTGACTATTTGTTGTCTTTGCATATTTTCCAACATTTGTAACTGTAATTGATAATCCATTATGTAATTTGTGCCATTTGGATTATGTTGATTTACTGCCTCGTCCTTCTGGGTTGTCTTATTCCCATTGATATCATTCTTCGCTGTATTGCCATTACCAGTATCGTTGGTCTTATCATTACTGTTATTATTATTACCTAATTCAGTCTTACCATTCTGATTTATTTGCATATTGAATAGCAGTTGTGGTGTCTGTACTGCCGAATTAGGTACCATTGGATTCTGCAGTGGTAATGGCGCTCCCATGATATGTTGTGGATCCTGTTGTTGTTGTTGCTGCTGCTGTTGATGCTGTTGATGCATCATATTAGTCATAAACATTTGTAAATTATTCTGTTGTTGTTGTAATTGCTGGAATTGCCATTGAGCTTGCTCTTGTTGTTGTGGATTACCATTTATAAGTACCCCAGCAAGCATCTTTTGTTGTTGTTGCTGGTATTGTAATTCAGCTTGTATATTTTGTAATGTTAATTTCTTATCCACTCCCAATGTCATATTAAGCATTTGATTTTGCTGTTGCTGTTGTTGTAATAACTGTGCTTGTTGTAATGGCATGGTATTGGCCTGTGGCGGTTGTTGACCCATCATCATATTTACACCTGGAGAGGGCGCCACCATTGTATGCTGTTGCTGCTGTTGCTGCTGTTGTTGTTGTAATTTAACTTTCAGATTCTGTATCAGTTGCTGGGATTGTTGTTGTAAAAATAATTGATGTTTTTGCATCAGCAGTTGTTGTTGTAATTGTAATTGATTTAATCTTAATTGTTGTTGTGGTGAAGTTATATTAACGGCAGCGGCAGCGGCACTAGCTTGATCAGTTCTTGGACTTGGTGCTGATGAATTGGTTCCTCCGACGCTGGCTTTCCTAGCACGAGATTTCCCATTATTTTGTAATTTTGTGACTGCTGTCTTTGCCGAGTTTCTTGGAATTAACTGTGGTCTTGTTATTGGAGGTGGCATTGCCACTGGTGTCGGTACTGGTATATGTTTAGTATTATTTTTCAGTAAAGACGAATGTAAATCCCAAAGTATTGACCACCATTCCAAGAGAAATGAACCTTCAGTTTTCATTAACATATTAACAGAAATTTGTTTCTTTGGATCAAATTTAATTAAATTTAATTTTTCAAAATCGTCTTTTGTTAGTATTTTCTTTTCAACATTTTCATTATTTTTAAAATTTTCATTATCTGATAATTTAATTGAATCTTCTAAATCTTGATTCAGTACTCTTAAGTATTGTAAATCTTTTTCAAAATTTTCAATGAAAAGTGTTTTCGCAGTTTCATAATGACCATTATTTGTTAAATAACTAAATAAATGAGCAAATAATAATTGTTGTGAATTCTTGGCAAGTGAATCTGATATTAGAAAGGCCGGCTCTTCTTCAATTTGTTCCTGATTTTCCTGATTTTGTTGTTGTGATTGTGTTGTTTGTTGTTGTTGATCAGTAGTATTAGCAATTGATATAGTATGTTGTAAGATATCTTGATCTAATAAATCAAATGCATTGAAATCAGGAATCCCAGTACTTGATCTCGGTGACATATTATAGAAGTCAGAATTGACATCATTTAAATTATCCTCGCTCATAACCTGTCAATTGAAAAATAAAACCACTTGTAAATATATTTTCTTTTCCTTTGTGAGCTCTACCCGCAGTAATTGATGGATTGATATAAAATAATGAATTTGTGAGTGATAATTTAATGACCAAAACTGATGCTATTGTAGTAGTATATTCAATGGTTTGTTTCCGTTTAGATATGATTTGAAAACTTTTTGATAGATATAAAAATTAGGTCACAATCTTTTCATCGTAGACTGTACATGCTTTTTCTTTCCTTTATAATTGAATTTTTTGTTTCCCTTTGAAACGATAATATAACAGTAATAATTTAATTTAAATGATAAACGATTGCAATTGATATTAAAATTAAATCTTACAAATAAATGAATATTTAATTTAAATCAATATAAATTGTTAATAAAAAATGAATAGTTTTTTGTAACACTCGAAGAAACCCTGCTCGCGATTTTTTTGTAATTTTTTTTATTTTTGTTGTATCTCGTTTGCCCTTTGTCTCTGTGTTAAGAAATTGCTTTTCGCCTGTGGTTTGTGTAGTTTGTCCATCAAGGGATCTTACATAGAAGGGGCCAAAATCAATTACGGGTATCTCTTACGGATGTATATCGAATGAGAGAGTGAAGTATACACGCTGACTATATCGATCCACTTTTGTATAACAGAAACAATAAAAACCATACAACAATTATTAATCAAATTATAAATTATTAAAACGCGGAATTTTATTCGGCTTTTATCTTACTGCAAGAGAAGAGTCAAGTTGACCCATGGTCCTAGCCGCCATATTGACATAAAAGACTTACTCCAGTGTTATCTTCCTTCATCTTCACTTAACCTCGGGAAGGGGCCAATAACCGAGGAACATAAGGAGGGGGGACTTTATATAAATTTATTTAAAATAATCTTCAGTAATGCCGCACACTAAGTATTGATTAAATAAAGTAACATCATCATTTTTATTTATTAATCTAATCTTATAAAGTCTTATCTCTTGTATTGTTGCTATCACCAAGATAGCCTTGTTTATAATCCCAATTTTGGGCACTGTAATAATCTGTAAGCACTATATAACTCTATTCAACATTTGTCAATAGGATTTATACGATGTATGAAAGAAGAGGCTGCCCCTTTCCCTCAATTTGTCCTTCTAAAACATTGTTGATGAATTGTGATGCCCTTCTCTATTGCATATCTATGACCCCCTCCGTCTCTTACAAAATACCACCCGAACGGTACTAACTATTTTAATTAGTGAAGGTTTTTTGCCCATCCATCTCTACCTCTCCACGCGTAAGGTACCGGATCTATGATGTACATAAAGAGAAAGGAAAAAACAGTTTGGAATTTTTGTCCCTTTATATCAATTGCGCTTTGACCGAGTAGATCTTGAATTGAATTGATATGATTTAACCCATAATGCATTATAATCTACGTTTTTTCATGATTGTAAAAAATTTTATATGCTAAATTGATGACACAGTTCGTTTATACTTTACGATTTTAAAGGAAAAAAAACTTAACCTTTAGTAATCAATACTAAAGATGGCCAATTCAGCGAAGCACACGCGCGCGAAAAAAGTGCACACTTTTAATATAGTTGTTAAAATAGGTTTCTTATTTTTATATCATACAAAATTTAAATTATCAAGTGCCCAACTTAGACGTAATATCTTGCCTTTGACTCAGCGAATTTTGTAAGTTCATACAACAAACACTATAAAAGACAAACAAAGTCAAAACGGTAACCTTCTAAATAGAATCAAAAACAAGAAGAAGCATGCCCTTTTAGATAAAGAGCTAAAATATATATTTAAGACACAAAAGATCGTCTTCTTACTAGTGCATAGAATCGGATAATAATTTGGTCTTGCCAATCTCACTATTAGTTAATTCAATTAAAGATGATGTGAGAAACAATTTTAAACGAGTCTTGTGAATATATCGATAATCGGTCATATACTCTATGTCTATCATATATATAACTCTTATATATTTGATCACGCAGGAACCTTTTGCCATTAAATTCTTGTTAGTGAGTCAGCCGTTGTAGGTCATAAACTTCAAAAGAAAAGAAAGCAAACACAAAACTGGGGCGGAAATTATATATATACATATATATTAAAAATTAAGAGCGGAAATGATTCTATAACGAAACAATAGAGGCATACATAAACAAGCCCCCCTATTAAATGCGAATTTAAAAAGCGTAAAGCCAAATTCTTGGATCGCAACTGGGCAAAAAGTATTATAAATCTTCAAAACATCTCCATTTGTTCTCCAATTTTAAGTTTCGGTGTAATTTCTGATAGTAATCAAAAATAGTCACTTTTTCCAGAACTTCTCCGCTTTCTTCAATGTTTTAGCATAATTCGTAACTTTTATCAATGTTCAAAAGTTTTGAGCTTATTTTTTAACGTGGCGCACTTATAATCTACCAATACGCTATATTTTTTGCCCTTTGTCCTTTTCATTTACTAATAGCATAAGTTTTAACATTGCAGAAACGTTAATGACAACTAATATTGAGGCTTACCATAAGTCATCGAATTTTGCATAAGTAATAAGCTTTTGTTGTACGTTATCATCTCTTTCATAAGTTGTCAACTTTCTCTTAAGTTTTCATCCCTTTCATTTGATTATGATCCAACAGACATGAAAGGGATTGAGTTTCACAGCCAATTCCATCAAATTGGCAAAGGCATGTCAATGTGTCGAATATAGTTGAATGTAAAATCACGCCGATAAGCAGAATGAATATGTTAGATTGATTATAATAAGGCTACGCAAGAAAACATATAAAAATAAAAGATATAGAAAAAGGTTTCCAGCAAAACACTCAGGCTGATTGATGAATTGTCTTCCATTCATTTGCACATTCATCCAATGCGATTTTAATCGCTGATCAGTCACCTCTTTCTTCAAGACATACACAATTTGAGAGTTTGTTTTACCACCTCGGTCAAACAGATCGTATTGCATTTGGAAAGCCACAAAAATTCCCTCAATTGGATTTAATTGGTCCAATTCCTTTGGCATTCTGATCAAGGAGTACTGACAGTGCCATTTTGTGTTCATTTCCTCCAATATGTTATCAACTTTATCACTCAAATGATATGGAACTATGATACAGCGCTCTTCTTCTGACAGTATATAGACTGTGCTCCATATATACTCGTCAATTGGAGCGAAACCAGAAGTTTTATCTGTTGGTTCAGAAGCACCTTCGATCGGAATATTTTTCACGCTTCACGTACTATTCGCAGGCCGATTTCCTCAACGGTTTTGGCAGACGACGGCTCTTCTGATGAACTTTCGTCAAATAAACTCTCATCTGACTCTTCCTGAGCATTGTTCTCGTATATGAACAACTCCTTTGTGGTCGGTCTGCACTTCAGAGTATCTGAGGCATCAGCTTCGGCATCTACAATATCTGTTACACTTACGTAATTAACAGAATAAATGAAAATAAAGTAACCATAGAGTAAATGTAAAAATAGTAAAAGAAGACAGTCTTCGAAACAAAACGACTAGCCGAATAATAGAAGACACAAAAATTTGAAGAAAGTCTCTTTAAAACAACAGCTCAAATGAAAAAGTAAAAGGAAATAGGATTACACATTTCTTAGCCGATATCGTTCAATTTAGGGCTCCTTTAACCTTCTCAAGATGATTCGTAGTTGAATTTTCAAAGAGTCCTTGATTGAAATATCAAACCTTATATGGATTCAATATTCATCTGTTCTGTTGATCCTCTGAAAATTACAGAAAAAACGCTCATAGACAATCCGATAGCAGCAAGTACAATTGATAGTAGGACGAAAATTTTTGAAACATGAGAGGGAGATGGATAAAGCAGTAAAAACAAAACAACACCAAGACAAATTAAAATCACCACAATGTTGATATTGAAGGAGTAAGTCATTGAGCTATATTTTGTTTTAGGGTCTAATTGATAAGCATGAATTGATGATTAAACAAGAAAGGAACAATTAATTCAAACCACCATTATATTTATGACCTAAAGTAAATGTTAAGAAATGTGGATACAGGGAATTCCTAAAACTTTCAAGTTTAAATAAGTTGCTAAAGAAATTCGGAATTTATTATTAGCGATCTGCTTTTTAATAATTTTTTCAAGGTGCACAAGAAAAACAAAATGCTGCTAATACGACGGAAGTTTGCAAGAATGTTATCTGACAAACAACGAACTTGAACGAAATTCATGTTTACTAGGATATTAACTATTGACAATTGATTATCGACTATTGAAGGAATATTTGGTCGTTTACAAGAGTCAGTGTATTTGGTGGTATAGTTTAAGCAGCAGCAGCTCTTACAAACCAAGCTTGGGCACCAATTTTTTGTGCTACCATTGGTTCAACATGTTGGGTGGTCATCGGTACTACACTTCTTGCTGCTGTGGTAGCCGTTGCAGTAGGTACTGAATTTTTCCAAGGGTTAGAAAAGCCTGATTTTAATGATCTTCCCCACTATCTTTCCAATGGAGTTGATGAGATCAATAATTTTGTGAGTGACAATTCTCATAGATTCAATTTATTCATAGATGCAAATCTGATAACAGATAGACATTCTATTTATCATGATTTTGAACAAACAAAGGCAATAATTGGCAAATTTCACGATTCTGGACTTGGAGCGCCAGTAATTCTTAACAGTACCCTGATTGGTATCATCAGCAATGCACCAAATAATCGTGTTTTAAATGTACATTGGTTGAATGATTTAGGAAAGCACACATCTTCATTTATGAATCATTATAATTTGGATCAAATGGTTGAAGAAATTATTACTCAACATTCGAGTGGTTATAATTCGACTGATAGATACGTTCGTTCATCAGATAAGCTTTCTAAACGTACGAGTACTTATGATGTCGATTGGATCTCATACGGGGTTGACTATGAAAATACAAGTTTGGAAAGTAAATTGTCAAGTGAAGACCAATCTGAATCTGATTGGGATGATCAAATGGCTTCAGCCATGTTTGGTACAAGTTTACATGAGACTTGGAAATGGTGTGGTACAATCATGGCTAGTGATGATGAATTATACAACAGTTTCGGAAATGCAGATGCTACTCATGGAGAGATATATACTAATCAATATGGAGGTATTGATGGATATTGTAATGATAATAAAGGTGGTGCACAATGTGGTACCACTGGTTGTCAATGAACTCCTTTTCAAACTCAATGGATACCCCAATTCATAGAAAACTTAATCCAAACACGAATTATGCTAAAACATTGAAGAAAACGGAGAAGTTCTGGATAAAGTGACTATTTTTGATTACTATCAGAAATTACACCGAAACTTAAAATTGGAGAACAAATGGAGATGTTTTGAAAATTTATAATATTTTTTGCCCAGTTGCGATCCATAACTATTTTAGTAAGAGAAGGTTTTTTGCCCATCCATCACTACCTCTCCACGCGTAAGGTACCGGATCTATGATGTACATAAAGAGAAAGGGAAAAACAGTTTGGAATTTTTGTCCCTTATCAATTGCGCTTTTACCGACTAGATCTTGAATTGAGTTGATATGATTTAACTCATAATGCATTATAATCTACGTATTTTTATAATTATAAAAAATTTTATATGTTAAATTGATGACACAGTTCGTTTATACTTTACGAAAAGGAAAAAAAAACTTAACCTTTAGTAATCAATACTAAATATGGTCAATTCGGCAAAGAATACGCGCACGAAAAAAGTGCAGACTTAATTTAATTTTTAAAAGGACAATTTTAGTTGTTAAAACAGGTTTCTTGTCTTTATATCATACAAAATTTAAATTACCAAGTGCCCAATTTAGATGTAACATCTTCCCTTTGACTCAGCGAATTTTATAAGTTCATACAACAAACACTAGAAAAGACAAACAAAGTCAAAGCTAAAAAGAACAAGAACAAGAAGAAGCATGCCCTTTTGGAAAAATAAAAAATATATATATTTAAGACACAAAATATCGTCTTTTTACTAATGCATAGAATCGGATAATAATTTGGTCTTGCCAATCTCACTATTAGTTAATTCAATTGAAGACGATCTTTTATTCTTGTAAGAGAATTCTTCAACAAGTCTTGTGAATAATTTTTAAATGTGATCACATACTCTATATCTATCATATATATAACTCTTAAAATTGACCACGCAGGAACCTTTTGCCATTAAATTCTTGCTAGTGGGTCAGCAGCTGTAGGTCATAAACTTTAAAAGAAAAGAAAGCAAATACAAAACTGGGGCGGGAATTAATGTTAAATTTAAAGAGCGGAAAAGAGTCTCTTTGTGTTAATCTAAAACAATTGAGGCATACATAAATTAGTTCCCCTATTAAATGCAAATTTAAATATCATATCAAGATGATAGGCGGAATGGATTTAATTTACTTAAAGCCTATTAATATCACATTTATAAAGGCTTTCATTGTATTTTCATATCATTGAATCTATAATTGTTATTATTAATTATTTCATCTCATTAGTAAGATAAATTGATGATTTGTGATGGTTTGTGTTATATTTAATATAAAATTTATCTTTGTATGTAATGTGGAATTTAGATTCTTGGCAATATAAAATATATATTTTATATTTCATATTTTTTCACAATAAAGATATCTCATATATCAATTGATCAGTTATGATTGATTGATGATGAATCACATTCAGTTCTCTTGGTAGTATTTTATCGATCTTTTACTGCGGCGCTTAAATATCATTACACAAAAAATTCATAAATGTAATCATCTCATCCCTTTCTAATCACTATCTTTCCAATTACCGTAACACACATGGCAGATAAACCAAAGACACTGAATTTGGAAGGAGTCACCTCTATCATAGACGTCAAAGCGTTAACGTTATTGTTCGATAGAGATCATGCAGGAGTTGCCGCCAATGACGCTCCAGATATGCCAGATTTTACTAAATTGACAATTATTGATGAAATCACCCATTCCACTGAAACGTTTGATTTTGTCCATGGTATCATCATCGATGACAGTGCCGATGATATTGACCCAGCGATAGTGGCACAATTTAAGAGAATTGAAGAACAAACACTTAGAGAGTTAGATCGAGATTTAACTAAGATCACTAATTCAAGTGATTATGATCTGAATAAAAATCTCCTGAAATTTAACACTATGAGTAGAGCCGCAGAGAAACTTACTAAAAGGATTGTAGAATCTGAACAAGGTCCTCGTTATGCTTCAGTTTATAATAATATTGGACAAATAAAGAGATCTCAATATGAATTGGCATTAAACGAAGGGATAGACTTGAATAGAGAATGGCTTTCAATTAGTTGGTTTGACAAAAGTGAACTGGACATCTTCTCCACTTTACTGAATGCCATTAAATTGGCATTTCCAACGAAAGTCGTCTCAGGTTCTTGGTCAATCCCTGGTATTAGTGGTGTCACCGATTTCATATTGCGTCATAAGGAGATTTATAAAGTCTCCACAGAACAGGCTAAAGTGTTAAACACAGCGTATGCTCAATTAGGTTCCATAGTGTTGAGAAGATACGTGAGACTTGAAAAGATCTTGGACAATGAGAAAAGTTATCGAGTTTATTCTGAATCACTCATTGAACTGATGAACGAGGAGAAAGATTGTTTGCAATTACTGGCTAGTGAATATCTCAAGATCAGTGGCATTTTCGGGAACAAGATCGCCAAGCAGAACTCAGTGGCATTGAACCCAATGGCTAAAGCTTGTGGTGATATTGTAAGAAACTCTATGATGGGTGGTGGTTCATCATCTTCATCTTGATCTTACCCGGCCCTGCATCTCTGTGTCTGTGTCTCTATGTGTGTATTTGTGTAGGGTAGTGTACGGTGATCTGAAAAACTATAGTACGGTAATTTACTTAATAAAAATTGTAGAAGCAAAATAAATTGAATCTGAGTACAAAAGAGAAAAAAAGACAACAACAAAGTTACAAATCACATAGACATTTTTTATAGATAGATAGATAGATAGATAGATATATATATATATAAGAACAATCATCATGTCTTCAGAAGAGTTTGCCACTGTAGAGGAGATTACAGCTGTATTTGGTAAGGCTAAGAAGAATTCTGAAAATCAAAAATGTTTTGATTGTAATCAAAAGAATCCAACATGGGCATCAATTCCATTTGGAATTTATGTTTGTTTAGATTGTTCAGCAAATCATAGAAATTTAGGTGTACATATTACATTTGTTAAATCGACTACATTGGATACTAAATGGAGTTTGAAACAATTAAGAACAATGAAATGTGGTGGTAACGCTGCCTTTAAAGATTTTTTAATTAAAAATGGTGGTTCATCATATTTATCAAAGGATGTTAAGGAAAAATATGATTCAATGATTTCAAATAATTATAAATCAAAATTAGAGACAAAAGTTTCTTTAGATGAAAAAAATTCTCCATCAATTTTATCAAATTTAAATTCTGATATCACAGATGATTCAAAAAATTCAACAAAGGATAATTCTAAATCAAATAGTACTGATGATTTCTTCAATACTTGGCAAAAACCAATTGCCTCATCAACTACACCTTCTCCAATAGGTTCAAGACCATTGACACCAAATGAATCCAAATCATCATCTCCACAACCTACTACTACTACTACAACAACAACATCACGTACTACCATTAGATCAACACCGAGATTAAAGACAACATCCACCACAACCAAAAAGAATTCTATTTTAGGTTCCAATAGTGCTAATAGAAATAAGGCAAGATTGGGTGCTAAGAAAGTCACTAGTGATGTTAATTTTGATGATTTTGAGAAGCAAGTTAGAGAAGAAGAAGCTGAAGCAAGAGCATTGGGTGAGTTGAAAAAGAAGGAAGCCAGTATCGATGACGGATTTGTTAGACCTAAGATCACCGAATCAAAGAGTTCATCATTTGGTTCCACAGTACCAGCACTGTCTACTGCAAAGACTGAAAAACAACAATTTACAAGATTAGGATTTGGAATGGTTGCCGGTTCAAACAATCCTACCGATTCATCAAGGAAGCTGACTCCACAAGGACCAAAATACACAGGAGAAGTAGAACAAAAATTCGGTAAGCAAAAGGGTATTTCATCAGATCAATTCTTTGGTAGAAATGCATATGACGATGACGCTGCACTGGAGGCAAGATCAAAATTACAAAATTTTGGTGGTGCCACATCAATATCTTCATCTTCTTACTTCGGTGAAGATCAACAACAACTGGGCGGAATGCAAGGTAGTGGTATGGGTCATGGTGATGATGTAGAGGCAAAACTTAAAGAATTTGCCCAAACTTATATCGGTGAAGATATGGCTGTGATAAAAGGTGCTTTAGAAAATGGTGCTGAAAAATTAAGTGATTTCTTAAGAGACGCTTTAAGGAATTAGTCTATATATCTTAATTCTTTTACTAATCGTTACAATTAAATTAAATCATCTGTATAATATTTTAATTTATCTTAATTATACATAATTATATCGTATGAGTAAAATCATTTAGAAAAAAAAAAATTGGCCTGACTTTTTTCTTTCCCCAATGCGTAAGATATAAAGAGTAGAGATTTATATAATAATCAATTATAATGAGTGAAAAGGAGACACGTAGCGTAGCAGTGGTAGGAGCAGGACTCGTTGGTTGCCTTACGGCTTTGGCGTTCCAGAAGAAAGGATTCAAAGTGACATTGATCGAACTGAGAAAGGACCCAAGAGTAGCCGATACCAAGGATAAGAATTTACGATCTATTAATTTGGCTATATCGGATCGTGGATTCAGAGCATTGAGTTACGTGGATGAGAATTTGTTGGATAAGATCATTGGCAAGGTGATTCCCATGTTTGGGAGAATGATTCATGATATTGAAGGGAATGAAGAAAGTCAACTTTACGGATTGTACGGAGAATCTATAAATTCTATCGATAGAGGTTATTTGAATAATGAGTTGTTGAATGAGATCGATTTGAATAATGATTTTTTCAAGAATAAGATAACATTGATGTTTGATAATAAATTATCTGATCTTAAATTTGCCAATGACTCACTGGAGAATCCTATCGTTGAAGTTATCAATCAAACGTCACAAGATAAGTCTACATTGGAATTCGATTTTGTAATTGGAACAGATGGTGCCTTCTCAGCGACAAGGTACCATTTACAGAAAAAGATAAGAATGAATTTTCAACAAGAATATATCGATACTTGTTATATCGAATTATACATCCCACTGGGACCTGAAAAATCATTCTTAATCGATCCAAATCATTTACATATCTGGCCTAGACATAAATTCATGTTGATCGCATTACCAAACAAAGACGGATCTTTCACTTCAACTTTTTTCGCACCATGGGATTTACTGCAGTCATTAGATACTAGTGAAAAGATTATAGAATTCTTCCAATTACATTTCAAAGATGCTGTGGAGTTAATAGGTAAAGACGCATTGGTCAATGCGATGTTAACACATCCTAAAGGCTCCTTAGTGCAAATTCATTGTGATCCTTATAACTATAAGGGTAAAGCAATATTATTAGGAGATGCGGCTCATGCTATGGTTCCATTTTATGGACAAGGTATGAATTGTGGATTTGAATCTTTGAGAATCTTGATGGAGACACTTGACAAGCACGAGTATGACACTGAAGTCGCTTTCAATGAATATTCTAAGATAAGACACGAAGATTTAGAACTGATTTTAAAACTTGCTATTGATAATTATCATGAAATGTCACATAAAGTTACAAGTCTGTTATACCTTCTGAGAAAGAAAGTTGATGGTGTATTGAGTAATTTCTTAAGAGACAAGTGGTTACCACTTTACACAATGGTTTCCTTCAGAGGTGATATCCCATATTCAAGACTGATAAGAACCGAGAAGAGACAACAGAAGATTTTACAAAGGTTACAAACTGTATTACTTCTCTTAGGAGTTATTGGTGGCGTTAAATTTTGGCAATTTTGCAAAATATGGTTAACTGGTAGAAGAAACTGAATGACAAATCGTATATAGAATTAAAGGCAGACATATATATATTTATGTTAATTATACATTTTATAAGAATAAACTGAAAACGGTAGCAATTAAAATCATCAAATTTGATTGAGTCAGCACTGAAGCACCTCCAGTGGATGAAGACGTAGCTGACGTCAGCGTAGTACTTGTCGTTGTTGTTAAACTGTATGTAGTGGAAGCACTGCTTGGAATGAAATTGCTTACAGCTTCATCGTCAGCGGTGCTGACGTTCAATAATAAAGTATATGTCTTAAGCAAACTGTTATCGTTTGACCCCCAATACAAGTCATAACCTTCTGAGACTTGATTTAAATAGAATGATGCCGAACCTTGATAATACAAAATCTCATCGTGTATTTCGAATGGACCCGACTTAGACGAGTTACTTACCGACACGGCACCATTAGTATCGTCAATGACCAAGAATGTTGAATTGGTAACGTAACCACCAGTGGTGATTTGGAAGAACCCTGCATCGGTGACTACACCTTGGAAATCATATGCGGAGTCACTATATACACCGACGGCATCGTAATCGTCATACAGCATATAGTTGATACTGTCCAAGTCCAGTGGGTCATCGACAAATGAGCTCACTAAACGAATAGTAGTAGTGTCAGCACTGACAAAGGCCGAGATTAAAGCTAATAACAATACCACGTTGAAGATCATCCTGTTTGATATATGGATCAAAATTTTATTTTCATATAAGGCATCAGCCTTCTTTTTATTCTCATTTGCAAGTCATCAGATACCGTTAAGTTCGAGTGCAGTCCCACAATGGGTTTTGATCAGGACACGGGGTTTAACGTAATTGAAGTTTCGAGGCTTTAGAGCAAAAGAAAAAATTATTTACAAATGTTTTTTTTTTTTTTTTTAATTGAGTGCAGAGGGAGATGAGCATCAGGGAGTGGATGAATAGCGATATGGATAAAGACTTGGATTTAGCTCTTGTGAGTGATTTGTAAGATATTGTTGATATTTATAATACTAATTGTAGTACTAGTCGTTAACTATTATCTCTAAAAGAGACAAAGTTAAAGGAAAGAGGTATCCTGTTGATGGTATATTACCCCCTTTTACGAATCATCATTGATGTGTAATATTTACTGACTAAAATCACCCTAGTATTCTATCATGATCTATTGAAGCAATTGTCTGAGTCAGATAATAGTCAAGGACTCGATTTGAAAGATATTGATACTTTAAGGGATCAATTACTGGGAGCACAACCCCTTGTCATTGAGACACTGTCCATTGTTAATAATACCAAGGAATTGAAGAATACTCATTTAGAACCTAGTAAGATCAAATCAAAGCAGATTAAGAGTCCCAAATCAAGGAAACGGTTGCCTAGTGGAAGTAGTATCAACCATTTCTACCAAAAATTACGGGATATCACCACTATTGATTACTATAACGATGACCAGTTCACTTTAAGAAACTATAAACTGCATAAGAAGCCAAAAGTGATTAAGAATTTAACACATGTCTCTTATTATGATATCAAGGTTTTACTTCAATGTTTTGGATACCTTTTAAAACATGAAAATTCTCAGAAGAATATTTTGATTTTAAAACTGATTATGTCTTGTTTCAAATCATTACCTGATTCTAATTTCAAAATCACAAGAATCTTATCTCTTATATTGAAAGAATTGAGAATGTTTATATTTGAAGTACTCAAATATGAAGTTGATCAATTCGGCCCCCTTCAATCAAAGAAATTCACAATTGTATTAAGTTTTTATAAGAATATTATCGTGAGAACTAAGAATCTGTTACATAAAGATTTGTTTCCAGATGTAATCTCTAAGGAAATTAATTCAATTATAAGGTTTGTTATAGAGATTACTAAGAATCAAATTATAAGATTAAAAACCAATGATAAATGGGAATTTGATGATGAATTTTATCTGAATCATTTATTTCATCAAGATTTTGAAAAATTGCAACAAAAACCACCAAATTTAGAATTAAGAACAAAATTCATTAACTCATTAGATTCAGGGGTTTTGAAATATGATCATATCTATTACATCTTCTACTATTACATTCAAATGATTAAATTACTCGTTATAGAGACCAAGGAGTTATCAATATTAACCAAAGCGAGAAGGTCATTACTAACATGTTTGATTAATTTCGATAATACCGATTTAATAACATCATATTACAGCATCGATTGGGGAGATATATAGCTATTAAAGTTAAATATATTATTAATGTACACTACTTCATATACCGATATACATGATATCATTTCTGTGGGAACTGCCCTTCCCTTATTGGCTTATAATATTCATGCAGCATCAGTTCCTTCGCAGTTAACCTTTCGGCATGGTCATATCTTAAAAGCTTATCTATAAGATCCATGAATTCTGGTGAGACAAATTTGGAGTTATTACCATTCACAAACCTATTCCAAGGTCTCTTGACAAAATGACCAAGGTCATCATATTCTGAACTTAATTGTAAATGATATTTCTCCAAATATGAGAATAAATCATCTGTCCCTAAGACTCGTACAATTTGTACTAATTGATCAGTATTTGACCTTCCATGGAAGAAAGGATCTTTTTTGAAAACCATTGGAGCCAATGTGGCACCAAATGACCATAAATCTAATGAATAATCATATTTCCTAAAATCTACTAATAATTCAGGTCCTTTATAATATCTTGATGCTACTCTCACGTTATACTCAGTGTTAGGGTGATAAAACTCCGCGAGCCCCCAATCTATTAATCTCAATTTCCTTTGCGAGTGATCAATCATCACGTTATGTGGTTTAACATCTCTATGCATTATCCCATGTGAATGACAAAAATCTAGAGCTTTTAAAAGTTCAAAAGTATAATATCTGATATCCATATCTTCGAATGTCGGGTATAAAGTTCTGAAATCTATATTATCCACATGTTCAAATATTAACAGTGGGGTCTTACTTATTGGATCCCTTACCACGTCCATTAATTTAACTATATTAACACCACCAGATAAGTTTTGTAAAATCTTTATTTCTCTCTTAATTTTCTTCTTCTTTATAGGTTTTAACAGCTTAATGACAACTTTCTCTCCATATGGTAATTCATAACCTTCAAACAGTTCACTAAATTTACCTCTACCTATCTTTCTAACAATTTCATATTTCTCCTGTGGCCTCCAAACTATTGTAACATTTTCATAATCCCAATATGATTGCGGTTTACTTGCCAAGACATCGGCATAAACCTTTGATGCAAATTTCTTTTCCTTCTCAGACATTAAGTGTCTATATTAAGAGAGATTATGATTATATCTTATTGATTATACTGTCCTTGTAATTTGACACAACTCTCCTCCTTTTGTAGATTACAAAGTAAAAATTATTAAAGCGTGAGAAAAAAAAATTAAATTTGTTCATCGTTTGACTTCTTAATTAGGAACTACAGATGTATATGAAGATGGGATATATAGATAAGTTATAAACCTTGGATACCCTTAACGATATCGTTGTGTTTCAGCTTCTCATCAGCGATCTCTGAAGTGATCAGAGTAGTTCTTAAGTCTCCAATGACGTCTTTAGTCTTACCGAAATAGACTTCTTGTAACATATTTCTCAATTTATATTCGATATCTTCCACCATTGACCCGACATTGGCGATATGTGACAGTCCATCTGTGTATTGTAAAGTCTTTTCTGTTTGTCTTGTAAGGTTACCAGACAAGTCAATTTTGAAATTGGTATTCATTGATAAGTCTAATATGATAGTTGAGGTGATTTTATAATCGGCATTCTTACTATCACTACTAGTGATTTCAAAGACGTGAATTGAGTCCCAAGCACCACTATTCTTTAACGAAGAATCTGTTGATTTCTTCAACAATATGACTCCGGCAAATCCCAGTTTCACATCGTCTTCTGTATCCCAAAGATAGATAGATGAGATTCCTCCCTCGTAGTATAAATCTCTATAGATATCGAATGAATCATTAGCTATCACTTCGAGTAACCTCAATTCCTCAGAAGGGAAAGGTGCACCTTCATCCGTGGTTGGATAATACTTATTTGACCATGGAGATCTATATGAATCACCGTCTCTATTATAATCACAAGTCAAATAATTCTTTCCACTCTCCTCACAACGCTTGATCTCTAATGGTGTGTCAACTGATGATAATAAATCCTCAGCTAATTCAGGAGCTAATCTACAAATATTATTTAAATTTGTCTTGATATTTTTTGGATCTAATCTCCTTAATAAATCTAATGAGGCATCATACGCTTCGTCCGACTAATTGAGTATGTTAATAATCTATATCTATATAATTGATTACATCCAATTGATTCCAATCCACTTACCATTTCCAATTATATAATTTGATTTAATTTGACACCTGGTGATAAAATTGACAAACGACAACAATTTAACAAAAATTCAAAAAAACGAAAAAAACATTCAACCGGAAGGAATTTACTATAATAAATAGATCAGATATACCAATTACAATGGATTTAATTCAATCAATTCTTCCACAGACTCCAGGGTTGTTACCTAAATGGATCTACTTCATCTCAGTGGTATCAATTTTCAATTCGGTTCAAACTTATGTCGCTGGCACACAATTGACTAAGAAAGTTTACGAGCTGAGACCAGATCAAGTAACGCCATTATCTGCCAGGACATTTGGCACATGGACATTTTTCAGTGCTGTGATAAGATGTTATGGAGCATTTTATTTAACTAATCCTCATGTTTATAATATCACTTTCACTTCATTTTTAATTGCTCTTGGTCATTTCGGTACTGAATGGTTAGTTTTCAAGACATGTAAGTTTGGTAAAGGTTTATTAGGTCCATTAATTGTTTCAACATCATCATTATATTGGATGATTCAACAAAGAGATTATTATACATCTTTATAAATATATATGATAAAAAATAAAATGACTTATTGCATTCAAGTTACGTAAACTATCTAACCATTGATACAAAAATGAAATAAAATCGTCGTTACATTAATAATAATAATAATATGAAACGTCATAGCAAAAAGCTCATTAAGACCAACAGTATAATTATAAATTGGGAACTAAAAAGACTAGTTAAAAAAGAGATAACAATAAGAAAATAGATAAAATATAATATATGACATAAAAGCGCTTTAATAATGAGAATTAATGTTGTGTTGGATCATGTTGTTTTAAAGATTCTTCAACAGCTGGGCCTAAGAGTCTTTGGAAACCTGATTTACCCAATGTGACAACTTTAATATTTGTCAATGCAGTAATTGTAGCTTGTCTTGGTAAATCATTTAATAATGCAACTTCACCAAAATAATCTCCTTTATGTAATACACCAATGATACCACCATCTTTTTTAGAAATTTGTGCTTCACCACTTTCAATTATATAAAAATTTTCACCACGTTCACCTTCTTTTATAATAATATCACCAGCTTTAAATTGTTCTGTATGTAATGCATCAGCTAATTTATTTCTTTCATATCCAGTTAATGGTTTTAATACATCAACTTCTTTTAAGAATTCTTCATACATCAGTCTTCTCTTGGCCGTACCTTCCAATAAGATTCTTCTAAAAGTCATTCTATCTAATGCCCATAATATACATTCAGTTGATGCCACTGCGGTAGCGGCTCTTGGTGAATTATACATTAATGCTAATTCACCAAATGATGAACCTTGACCTGAGGTGTTAACTTTTGATCCATTGACATAAAAATCCACTGTACCTTGTTCAATTACATAAAAGAAATCTCCTTCATCACCTTGTTTTATAATTTCAGTACCACCGTTAACTCTTTTCTCTTCTAAAGCATAAATCAAGGTAACTAAGCTTTCTTCTTCCAAACCACTGAATAAGAAATTCTTAGCAACGATTTTTTTCAACCTAAGTAATTGTTCAGGTGTAACGTTATGTCTTGGTGGTTTCCACGAGTCACCTTTAAATGAATCCGGGTTCAAGATTTCTGCACTTACAGAGATTCTTCTATGAGCATTAAAGGCTCTTGGTAAATTTGACAATTTAGGTCCCTGGACAGGTTCAGAAGGTGACGAAGGGTCATTTGGATCGACTTCCATTGCACTCTTATGTGAAGGAGCCTTACCAACACCGAACCCACCTTTAAATATCCCGGAACCAGGTGAATCTGTGACTTCATTTTCAGGTATAGTATTTGAGTTACCACCATGGGCAGAACTATGAGGATCGTTATCACCAAATGGAGTCTTAAAAGATGGAATTGATTTCCTTTGTTGTTCTAATTTTGTTTGTTCAAATGAGGGGAATAAATCAATACCAGCATCAAGTGCTTTATCTTTTAAATCAAACAGTACAGCTCTTTGTTGTTCTAATCTACGATTAAAATAATTTGCACAAAATTGAATAACATCAGTTGGATTTTTAGCCTTGATTTGATGATTTAAATCATTTAATTCTTCAATATAATCAGAATGTTGAAACGACATTTCTGTTGAATTTATTGTAATTTCTTTATTTAAATTCAACTTTCTTTTCTTCAAATTTAAAGATAAATGAATTTTGCCTATCTTTTATAAAAAATCTCTCAAATGATTCCTTTTATTTAATCAATATTCAACAATTAAATTCACTTTTTAAATGATTATCGACAAGTTTTTTTAATTTTTTTGTTTTTTGACGGCAATAATTTTTAGTTGAAACTTGTCAATTGATAAGATAGAAGTGTGGATATGGTGGATTTATATGGAATTATGTGTGTATGTATTGTATAGATATACCTAACCAATATGATATACACTTAAATAGGACAATTGAGTTCAAATAACACTTATTATTTATAATCTACTTATACAATTGTTATTTACAATTATAATTCTATATAACATGTATAAATTACTATCTCTTCTATCGGATCTCCCTACTGACACGGGCAAATTTGGCAAATTTGGCAGATTATGTGCTGGACACGACCTGGATTACTCCATAGCATCAACGGTTTCAAATATTGCGATACGATGGAATGCCTTATTACTATTGACTTGTTCTGTGTCTCTCGTATAAGCTTTTGGAGACCTATCAAAGATCTCTCTCAATTCACTATCGTTCAAACAATTATTATTATTATTAAACCTTCTATTATCCCTCTCAAATATATTATTCTCCAGAAGTAATTTACCTAAATCATCCGTAATATTATCAGTTTCACCAGCTTTCTTGGCTTGCAAGATTTTCTCGAACTTGCCCAGTGCTATCACGACTTTCTCTAATTTCCTCTTGGAATCGGCTTTGGAGAGAAGTACTTGTTCAATAGTGTTCATTGTAGCGAGTCTATAAATTATCACAGGCTTGGTTTGTCCAATTCTATGAACTCTATCCATCAGTTGTAAATCCACCTGCGGGTTCCAGTCACTGTCGAAGAGGATCACAGTATCTGCAGCGGTTAAATTAAGTCCCAAACCACCAGCTCTTGTCGAAAGGAGGAACACTTTATATGTGGGGTCATTATTGAAGTTGGCAATTTCCTCGGTACGTAACAGTTGATCCGTGGAACCATCGATTCTACAAATTTTTAACAGATTGAAATCGCACCAATCCAGAATCAAATCAAGCATTCTAGTGAATTGCGAAAAGATAAGCACCTTGTGACCATCTTGGATCAACCTGGGCATTATCTGGTTCAATATTATGAGTTTACCACTATTTTCAATAAATGTCGAATCCACTTTCGATTCATCATCCCAGGGGAACATGAACAAATAAGGTGAATCACAAATTAATCTTAATTGCATCATTAAATTTTGAAGTTTCTTGGTTTCTAATTCTTTAGTGACTCTTCTCCAAATAACAAGTAATTCACTTTCTTCGACATCACTTGTGTCATTAGAAGAAATGGGTTCCTCCTTGTCGCTGTCACTCATTAAGAATTCATCATCATCGGAAGCAATATCCAGTACCGGTGTAATTCTCCTAGTGCTTCTCTTCCTGGACTTATCAAACACCACGGTGTTCTTCACAGCTTTAGAATTCATCTTTGACAGTGTGAGTTGTTGCTCAATAAAAGTATCAATCTCATCATCATCACCAAGATCATAATTGTTAACTTTCAAATATTCTTTGAAAAATTGTCTGATCAATGCCTCTTTCAAATTCTTTGCCAATGCAGCTTTATATAACTCAGTTTGTCTCTCTGTTAAGCTAGCATAAATGATATATTCTCTCTTTGGAGGCAACCCCTTTATGACATCTTTTTTCAATCTCCTTAACAAGAACGGTTTCAAGATAGAATGTAAATTTCTCACGAGATTCTTCTCAATCTCTGTATCAATAATCTTATTAGTTTCATCATCAGAACTTTCATTTTTCAAATTTTTGAATCTACTGAAATCAAACCATTGTTGAAATAAATCAATATCGTGAAATATATCGGGCAAGATGAAATTCAATAGCGACCATAACTCGTTTAAATCATTTTGTAAAGGTGTACCAGTTAATAATAATCTATTTGATGTTCTCAATTTTTTCAATTCTTTAATCAACAAGCAATTTCTATTTTTCAATCTATGACCTTCATCTACAATCAAGAATTTCCAATCGATCTTATCGAGATAATTTCTATCCCTAATCACAATCTCATAACTCGATACCACAATCACAGGCAGTTTCTGATTTTTCTTGGATCTACCACTCAAAGCACCAAAGAATTGATCCCTAAGTTTCCTACGATCATCTTTCAAACCGACATATGACAAGACAGGAATATCTGGCAGAAACCTCTGGATCTCATTCAACCAATTACTGCATGTCGAGAGTGGACACGTAATCAAGAATGGGCCATTCATACCTTGTTCAAAGAGAAACAGTAATAACGATATCGATTGTAATGTCTTACCTAACCCCATTTCATCGGCAAGAATCCCGTTTAATCCATTCTCGTATAACGTTATTAACCAATTCATACCTTGTAATTGATAATCTCTCATCTCACAACCGGTTAACACTTTAGGTTGTGGGATCCTAATATCGTGCAGTTCTAATTTCTCCTTTGTCTGTTTAGCCTCTGAGGAAATCTCAACGGCGACAAACTGTTTCCCCTTTTCACCACGTTTTCTTTTCTTTCTAGGTGACTGCAGTAGAGGTTCTTCTTTATTCATAGTTTTCTCGAAAAGTGTTTCGGAAATAATATTGGAAAACACTTTAGATTGTTCGACTAATGATGTAAGTTTAGCTAATTTCTTATCCTTAGATAACTGATTAAAACTCTTTTGCTCTTCAGTTACCGGGTCGTCTCCGATAAGCTCTTGCAACTTGGCATCTTCTTCATCAGATGCGTCCCATTCTCCCTTGATAGCTTCTATACTACTCTCTTGTGTCATATTCAGTATGATTATCCCTTGTGATCTGAAAAGTTGAAGATTTTAATATGGAAAAAGAATTAAGACGCGACTCATTTGGTGATAAATTGTGCTAAGAGAATGTATCGCTATACTGCTTATGTTAGATGTTGTAGAGCTTTTATAGGGCATTACTAGTATAGTAAGAGACTGATATAGAGGTTATATGGTAAATTATCTGATTTTATAGAGGTTTATACCAATATGGGCTCTCTCTCTATATCTGTAATACCATGGTTATGTAGCACTTAACCGTACACTTTACCTTTTAATTACTTAATTAGAGATATATAAAGGTTAAATCTCTATAATTTTATAACAGATCTCACTCTATATCAGTAAGGAGTCTCATATAGACTCTTAGAGTTTCCTATCTCCCATATCCAGTGTATAGCTATCATATATCTATACAACTCCTTAATTAACACAACGAAAAAAAAATTGAACAAAAAAAGTCAAAGAGAAAACAAATAACAAATTACGGGTTATAAGTAGTTATTTATACTTGATTGATTGATTAATAGAAGTATTGAATTAAACGATGTCAGAATCACCAGTGACGAATAGCAATACACCAGAGATCAGTGGCGATGCGAGTGTGCCACTGGAAGATGTTGTAATGAATACAGCGGAATCGGAAATTAAGACGGAGACTGATCTTAAAGTTGAAGATGATACACAAAAGAAAAATGAACTGGAACAAATTAAATTAAATTTAGAGAAAGAACATAAATTATTAGAAGAAAAGGCAAAGAATTATTTAGCTAGACAAACTAAACCAGTTATCATTCCTTCATTCGCTAAATGGTTTGATATTAATGAAATTCATTTAATCGAGAGAAGATCATTACCAGAATTTTTCAGTAATCAATCTCGTTTTAAGACCGCCAAAGTTTACAAAGAATTTAGAGATTTCATGATCAATTGTTATAGATTAAATCCAATTGAATATTTGACAGTCACCGCGGTGAGAAGAAATTTAGCAGGTGATGTTGCATCAATTATAAGAGTACATGGATTCTTGGAAAAATGGGGGTTGATCAACTATCAAGTTGACCCCAAGTCAAAGACTTCCTTAATGGGACCTCAATACACTGGACATTTCCAAATTACTCTCGATACTCCCTCAGGTCTTGCACCTTTTGTTCCTGAAAATGTCACTTTAACAAATAAACAAGGTGAAGAAAAATTAATTGAAGAAAATGATAATTTACCATTTAATTTGGAAATTCAAAGAAATATTTATGACTCTACAAAGGATGCATTTGTACTTCGTGATGAAGATAGTAAGAAAAATCCAAGTGGATTAATTACAAAACAATATTTCTGTTTAGTTTGTGGTAATGACGCGTCAACAATTAGATATCATCATTTAAGAACTAAACAAAATATATGTTCTAAATGTTATGAACAAGGTTTATTTCCTTCTAATATCCAATCAACAGAATATATTAAATTGACAGATAAGATAGATAGAGAAAATTGGTCAGATCAAGAAGTTTTATTATTATTAGAAGGTGTAGAGATGTATGGTGATAATTGGATTGCTATTTCAGGTCATGTAGCTACCAAATCCAAAGAAGATTGTGTTAAGAAATTCATTAGATTACCAATTGAAGATACTTATATCAATTCACAATATCAAAATAATAAACAGAAACTCACTGCCGTTAAATCAGAATCATTAGCTAACGACTTGGTGGAAAAATTATTAAATAAATTAGATTCAACAAATGAAGCGAAGATTCTGAAATTATCTGAATCTAATAAAACTATACTGAGTAATGATTCTATCAAGATCTTAAATCAAATTGTTGATTTTGAATTACAAAAAATTGATTTAAAATTACAAAAATTTGAAATATTAGAAAAATCATTAAATTATGAAAAGACAATTTTAATAAAGCAAAAACTGAAATTTTATGATGATATTAAGGAGAATAAATTGAAATTTCAAGAAAATATCGACCACGACGCTGAAGAGAAAGCTGAAGTATCCGAGGAAACAATAGAACCAATTTCTCAATTATCACCACAACAATACAAGTTTTGGGCTGCTTAAATGTGATTATATATATAATTTTGTGTAAATTAATGTTTGTATTTGGATTAGACTATACTACCTTCTGTATTATTTTTATTTCGCTTAAAGAGTCCCTTGAAAGGCTATACATTTATCAATAAATCAATAGATCAATTCACTTAAATAAATTTACAATTGAGAAAAAAAATCAAATTCTTGAACATAATCAAATTTAATACAACAACAAGATGACTATTAAAACCACACTATTCACCATCATTGGACTCGTGATGTTAATCCACTCATCACTCTCCACATTTGAATTGAAACAGTACTCTAAACAGACAGCTTCTATTTTCAAAGTACCCGCAGATATCTATATAGAATTGGCCATTTCAGCGATGATGTTAACTTATACGATAATAACGAGATTAGTTTATAATTCCAACAATGGGATCAATCTCATCAGTGGCGAAGTGACGAAATTGGATAAATTGAATTTCAAGAGTATTTACATGAATCAAGCTATTATTAATGACGAAAAATTCGACAGTGGTATATTTGATGAAATTGAAAGTAATCCTTCATTTATTGATATTTCACTGAGAAGATTACAATTTCAAGATTGGGTAAATAAACACGATTAGCTGTTACAACATCAGGTAAACACATTTTTCATATACATATTTTAAACAAATACACCATAACAAAATTGAATTAGAATTGAAAATATGTTAAAATAATAATAATAATAATAATAAATAAATAAAAACAATTAAATCACATTTAAAAAACATTTTGTATATTGAACAAAGATAAGAAAACCTTTAATCATGATAAAAAGAATTGAATTTGAAGCTAATTTCCAACACATGTATCAAGAGACTAATAAATAAAAATAATATAAAAAAAATAATAACCCCGTAATCTCTCTCAAGGTCAATTGAAAAGTTTTTTAAATCTTGACAACATCGTTCCCGAGCCTCTGGATCTACCAGTTCTGGGACTTGCATTATTGGGATTCAACAGAGTTGGTTGTGAAACGGCAGCCAGTCCGCTTGTTAACGTTGCCTCAGAGTTAGTGATGGAAATATCATCATTATTCTCCAGCCGCTCAACAATTACCGGTGGCGAAATTTGTCTATCAGCAGATGGCGCTGATATCGTAGTGAATTCACTATCAACTGTATCACTCTTGCTGGTAATTGGAGCGAGGGAGTTAACCGATTCAAGCTCATTTTTTTCAATATAATTATTGCATGGGTTAGAATTATCAACTTTATATTGTGGAGAAGTTAACCAATCTCCATCGACAATGAACTATATGATCTGTTAGTATGATATAAAGAAAGAAATTAACAGAACAACTCACTTTAAAATGAATATTTGGATCCTTTAAATCATTAAATTTAATAGTTTTACAGAATTTCCCTTGATCCCTCTTTAAATCAAGTTTTATGGCCTTTGACCAATCATCAAAGTCTCCAGTGACGATGACCTCGTTAACAACAGGATCTGTATCTGTGTATGGCCTGCATGGAATCCATAAGTTAGTATATATAGATTGATTTTATATTGTTAAATCCCTAATCATCTTGACACAAACCCTCTTGTCCCCGATGATCAGCAACTTATCAAAACGATCCCTCAAGGATGATTTAACCCAAACTTACCATTCAAATGTGAAACAAGTGACCTCTGAATTTGACATGTAATTGAGAAGGAGAGTACAATCTGGTTAATCAAATATTTTGAATATCAATAAGACAATAAATCAGGAGATCAAATAACTGATAACAATAAAAACAAGGATGATATAATAAAATTGCAGTAGATTAAACGAGACAAATACCAATTGCTCAAAAGTATTAAACAATTCCAACACTAACTCAATTGACTATCTCAATTGATTATCAATCCGATAAACTTGTACTGTTCTCCGATAGAATACTCCTTTCAAAGTATGAAAAGGATACTGCCCTTGTACTAAAGAAAAAAAATAATAATTAGATGATCCTCAGAAAACAACGCAAAACATGAAAACCCTTAACAAGAATAATTAGTGAAAGTGTAAAATTAGGGAGTAAAATATCATGAGATTGTCATCAATTGTCTTATCTGCGCTTTCAGCGTGTGCTTTGGTGAATGCGGAAGTGGATACTGACGTCTCAGTTGTTGAGCAATTCTCATCTGAAATGAGTGTCCCATTATTTCATTCTAATGGAGTGATCAATATACCAAAGTTGGAGAAGGAATTGGCTACTTGTCAAGTTGTTAAGGATATTAATAATTATATACATGATACTCATAATCATGGTGAAGACTCGTTTATGGAACAATTTTTCGATATCTTGTTCCCATTTGGTCCAGCTGGTAATGCATTGCTCGCTACAGCGTACATATCGGGTCCACCAAATTTGATCTTGGCTTTTGTTCCATCGTCAATTGACCTTTCAAAATTGACTTATTTAGTCAGTTTCGCTACTGGTGGGTTATTAGGTGATGTGTTTTTGCATTTGCTTCCGGAGACTTTCTTTGGTGAACCAATTGATCATAAGCTGTCATTTGTTTATGTTGATGAGAGGAGAAATATCATATTAGGATTATTCATCTTTATTGGGTTCTTGATTTTTTTTATTATTGATAAATGTTTAAGAATCTTAGAACATGATCCAGAAAATTCAGATGAATCTAGCTCTCACTCTCATTCTCATTCGCACGTGGTTAAGGCGTCTGGTGTTGATGATGAAAAGGATACTTCGACTTTACGTAAGAGAGACACCAAGCCGACAACTGCAAAGGAAAATACTGATGGTCCAGTTGTCACTAACCCATCACTGTCAATCAAGACCTCTGCTTATCTCAATTTGATCTCAGATTTCACACATAATATCACCGATGGATTAGCTATATCTGCCAGTTTCTATATCAGTAGAAACGTTGGTGCCACAACGACAATTGCCGTCTTCGTGCACGAATTCCCACACGAGATGGGTGATTTCGCATTGTTAATCCAAGGTGGATTCAGTAAATGGCAACTGATGTCTTCACAATTCGTCACCGCCGTAGGTGCATTCTTAGGTGCATTTATCGGTATTTTCATTCAGTCTTCGATAAGTGAAGATGTATCCACTGAGTTAGCACAAGGCCTCAACTCTTATACAGGTTTATTCAATACTAGTGTCACTGTGGGTGATTTAACTTTACCATTCACCGCAGGTGGATTCTTATATATCGCCACAGTTGGTGTCATCCCAGAGGTATTAGAATTGGGTGAAGAGACCAGTAGATTAACTGAGATAAAGAAATTTATAGGACAATTATTCTTCATATTTGTCGGAATTGGATTAATGTTTTTCATTTCGTGGAACCATTAAAGTACATTTCTGGAATTTAAAAGAGACTACATGAAAAAGGGAAATTTAAATAAAATTGTATAGCACCGGAATAAAATTAAAATATTACAAATTTACAAAAACCCCTTTTTAATCAGAATTAGCATCAACAGACTGCATTGGCTCAATAGATTCCTTTCTTTCGAAAAGTTTATTGAACAATTGTGAATCTAATTGATCTTTATTAAGAGACAATCTCTTAACGATATCACTCGGCAACATATTCAAATTCAGCAACGACAACAACTCCATCGTCAAACGACACAAGTTATTCTCACAATCGATTTTCAGTTGTGCACCGGATAAGTCATCATCCCAATCGAAATTGACATCCTCATTTTCATCCCTATCTAATTCCACATTAGCAAAACTTGCAAATTTACTTTCCATCACTAAGAACATTCTCAATGCGGATTTAGTACATTCTTTATTCAATTTCAATGGTACTGTGATTTCGAAGAATGTTTTCAAATCTGCTAATTTTTCATCATTTTCTAAATTTTTCAATTTCAGACTTAATTTATCGTTAAACGATTTCAAGGCAACTAATAAATCAATGTTGAAGACAGATGCTTCTAACTTTAATTCCACTGGAATACCTTCATCTAAGGAGATTTCAGTCACTGTTGAACAAATTGGTGATAATTGCTTTAAAGTTTCGGAAAGAATATAATCATCACTAAGTAATAATTGTTTCTTATCGCTGAGTACCCCTTTAAGTTTTAGTGTTATATAACAACTTAAAAATTTGAAAATTTTAAGAACACTGTCAACTTCATCTCTTTTGTAATCTTCATTTTTTAAACATTTACTACAAATGAGATCAATAATACTCTTACCAGTTTCCTTATCTTCCTTCTCAAGACACTCAGTGATATCGACACATTGACCAACGATTTCTAATTTACTCAATGAAGCCATAATATCACCGATTGGATCTGACTGGTTTAACAGGTTTAAATTGAAGATCAATGCTGAGCCAATATCCATAACTACTGACTCCACCATGATTTCAATACCTTGATCTACCGTGCCTGAATAAACAGTCTTCAATAAATCTCTAAACACAGCAGAGAATTGATCTTCATTCACCTGAGAGTCATGCTCAACGAATGTGGTGAGAAGTCTCTTTAAAGTTTCGTCCATGGTCTTGGTAATCCTATTATCTTGATTGTCAGTGGCCGATTTATACAAATCGATAAATATCTTGACAAACACCAGCAATGAAGATTCTTTGTTTTTCACCAAGGAAAACAAGTCATCTAAATATGTAATTAATGTGTTGATAGTGGTATCCTTTTGGTTCATATTAGAACCATCCTCCAGAGGCTTTGCAACGATATGTGATTTGACAATAGCAGGTTGCAGCAGGTTGTCAGTGTCCAACTGTATTGATGACAGAGCACATATATAGCAAAACAATAAATCTTTATCAAATGCAGATAATTCAATTTTCTGTTTAATGGAGTCATCAACTAAGGTCAATGCACTTGAATCAAAAGTGAGATACTTGATTAAAAACTCAATGGAATTTGTGAATATAGAACTTGGTAAGGAGTAAACCAATTTCAAAGCACGAATGAATTTATCTGTTGATGCTAATTGAGAATGGGATTCAAGATTAGAATAATTCTCTAAGAAATATTCAAATGATTTTTGTAAGATATATGACAAGTTTTTCAATTTTATCATTGAAGAGAGATCAAGAGTGAATGAGTCTCCACTATTTAAAATCCCCTCCTGGTGTTTATCTCTAAATTCCTTGGACATCTCTCCTTCAGTGACACTTATGAATTTCACCAATTCGTATTGTAATCTGTAATACTTGTTTTCAGTGGTACATATAAGATTTACTTTATTTGATTGATCACAAAATATCAAAGATGAAATCTGTAATACTTCTTCTTCATCTAAGAATCCAATCTTCGATATTTCAAATAATACAGACACCGTGGTTAATCTCACATTGTAATCTGAATCGTATATCACCATCTCAATCAATCTTCCTTTAAATCTTTCGGTGAATTGCCTGAACCCAGGAACAATGACAGCATTTCTATAAAGCTTTAATAAAGACCGTACCACTTCTAATCTGACGCCAGCATCTTGATCTGATAAATTCCATCCAAAATAACGTAAATATGATGTTTCAAAGAACATCTCAGGGTATAAATCTATCCATTTACCCAATGAAGCCATACATTCTTGTCTTATTTTGGGATCAACATCACGATATCTATGAACAAAAGTGGTGTTAGTTATATCTTTTAAATATTCTTCCAATATGACTTTTTGATCTTTATATATTTTCACACTTGACGTTATTTCTTGTAATCTTCTCTCTACATTAGCCTGATCCTTTTCCAATTTGGTTTTCTCTCTCAGTGGGACGGATTTTTTGAGTTTTTCGGTGACCAGTTTCAATTTATTAGTCTCCAGATAAAGTTGTCTTTGTTGTCTACCCATATCTGTAAAAGTCTTACCCATTATTTCACAAAGAGATGATTCCATGGTGAGCAATATTGAAGTGGCAGTGTAACGTAATGGTCTCAAACTACATGTAGAAATAGCACTTAACCAAATCAATAAATTTTCCATAAGATCTGCTTCAGGGTTACATAACAACTCCTTTTCATTGGCAACTGATAAGATTAATGATACAAATTCCATCACGTTGGAACGGAAACTTTTCCATTTGGTGTTTGTCGTTAGAAGTGGGTATTCGTGATATTGCTGTTTCATAAATAGTTGTTGAATTTCTCCCACTGTATCGACAGCTGATTCATTATTCTCTACATCATGCTCTTCTATTTGCAATAAACATCCACAACATCTGAGAACAAAATTAATAAGATCTTTCAATGCAGATACCGAGTTGAACTCATACAGTTCAAGCCAATTAGTGGCGAGTTCATTGATCGATATGTCAGGGTCACTCAATGCTTGAAAGATATAATTCTCGACAAAATCACTCACTTCCTCTATAGATGATGCAAGCTTTCTCTTTGAAGACTTTTGCTTCTTTTTGATAGTAGCAGCCTTCAGCTTTGCCTTTCTCTTCTTAACAGCTGTATCGTAGTATTCCTCATCCTGATCACTTTGTGAATCAACCTCCTCTTGTGCTGAATTCACATCATCAATATCACTCAAATCACTTACATACTGACTGGATCTCTCTGTGGCTGTATGCACACGCTGAGATCTTCTCACAGTAGGCTCTTCCAAAGTCATCACGACTCCAATTGTTGTATTACAAACCTTAAAGGAGATATATATCAATACCTTATAGCTTTTAAAGGGGAGAAACGCGTTTTTGAGTAACAAGAGAAAATTATTTTGTAAAGTAAATAGACAATTATACAGTGATAAGCTAGCAAACGCGCTCTGCACAATTTACACGACAAAGGGAAGTCATCGCTGTGGCTAAATGATACAATGATCTCATATCATCTATATCATCTATGGAGTCACCAGTGACTGGGTAATGATAGTGTGATGTATTGATCTTATCTCTTATATCATTAATGCATTATCAGTCTTGGGATCATCTGATGGAGCACAGTATTGCATTAGCAAACCCCTTGAAAGACATCCATTCAAGACACTTCATACATCATTCATATTCCTTCTCTATAACTTGCCTGGTGACTGGTGGAGCTGACAGATGTATCAGCATGAGATTTCCCCTCTGAACCAATCTGCTCCTTCCTGTTCTTCTCCTGACCTTGTTGACCTTGAGAGGTTATGATTCTTCCTCCTAAGGTATCTTTAATCTCTTCAGGAGTAAGTTTAATCGCTGTAGGTTGTCTTCTCAACATCTTCAGTGGCCACTTAACAAACTATATGACAATGATGATTGTTTCCTCTAATCAGTGTCAATATATTTTGTATTCACTTGTTAATTTCAATAATTTTTTTTTTTGTAATTTTTGCTTTCAGTTTCTCTGGATCTTTTTTCCGTTAACATCAAAAACCAGAGGGTGGAAATTAAGAGAATAATACTCTGAAGGTACCACTATTTGGTAAGAATCATTACTTCACTAACCAAGTGACAATTTTCTTGAGAAAGTTGAGTGTTCACCAAGTTTGATTTATATTTTTTATTGAAGAAGGCGAGTTCACCAGTCTAAAGAAATGTCAGATCTGGAAAGAGAAGAAGAAGAAACTTGTCGTATATGTCGATGCGGATCTGAAGAAGGTGAACTTTTCCATCCATGTTTGTGTCGTGGATCAGTCAAGTTTGTGCATTCTGATTGTTTAAAAGAATGGTTGAATTCATCTAGAAGAGAGAAGAAATGTGATATATGTAAGGCCTCTTACAAATTCAAATCAGTCATACCTGATGATGCACCAAATACACTTAATCCAGCTATATTTTTCAAAGAATTAGTGGTGAGAAATGTCAAATATTATGCTAGTAGATACCTGGGGTTGGTATTACTGGTTTTCTTATATGTTATATTGCTCCCGATGATAGTGATGGGTATAGTGAGATTTTATTCATTATTGATCGATGACTATTTACCTAAGGATACCATTCTCAGATCATTGTTAGCTGGTCATTTAGATACAGTAGATAAATCATTTGCATTCAGTTGGCATAATATATGGCAATGCTTCAAATATAGTTATCCAACTGGTTTAAAACTTATCATCATCGTCGTGATCACTGTATTACAAGTATTTGTATTGAACGAGTGGGTCTCAACAGATGAAGGATTACCAGCTTTATTGAATTTGGAAGTCGGTGATGAGAAGATGTCAGGGCATGTGGAACTGTTTATCCGCGCTTTCATCAAGAACTCATTCCCTAATGGAGTACCGAATCAAAAGATGACTAGAAAAGAATTAGACCAATTGATCCTGTTACATGAGTTATCTTACAAAGCGGAAGTAAGAGACAGTCTTATGAGAGAGTTCACATATGAACAATTTGAAGAAGAATATGATAAGATTGGCAAATTAGCACATACTATGATCAAGCAGGCTATCCCGTTTGTTGATAGCTTGAACGAGGTCGATCCTGATGATCCAGAACAGCCTATTGTCGCAGAGGGGTTCGACGAAGTCGAAATTGAGGAGCCAGTCAATGTGCCAATACCACCAGTTGCAGAAGTGGTGCTGAACCCTGTTGATATCCCAGATGACGAAGACGAAGAAGTCGTCGGCGGTTTAGGGTTAGGATTTGCCATTGAAGTTCATATCGATATGCTGGCGCCTCCAAAGACCTTGGTCATTGTGATAGTTCTGCTCATGTCAGCTTTTGCCATTTCCTATTTCATCCCATCAGTGGTAGGGATCGCTATTTTTAGAGCCATGGTAGAATTGATAGATGTCTCTTACAATAGACTTTCGAAGACAGAACTCTTTGGTCAATTAGATTTACCAAATACTTGGGTTTATCCTCTGCTAACATTTTTCAAACCCTATTACGACGAGTTCGAAGCAGTTTATCATCAGAGAAGTCCAGTGTCCATGATGGGTAGAATTATCCCCTTAGCGACAGATGTGTCATTATTTTTCTTCATCAGTACCATGACCACATACTTCTTGGGTAAACCATATAGAGATAGGATGATCCCATTAAGAGGCCACCTGAGATCAGTTTATACTCGTTTATTCCATATCAGATCCATTTTGAAAGTATTCACTATATTCGCTACAGAGATCGTCGCGTTCCCTGTATTTTGTGGATACTTATTGGATTTTGTATCGTCACCAGTGTTCATTCCAGATCAGAATTTCATATCAAAGGACAATCTATTCACATCTGATATCTTTTACGAATTTTTGAAAGGTGATAAATTTTTCATCTTTTGTATCTACTGGATTACAGGAACTGCATATATGTGCTTCTTTGCTACTTATGTAGGGATGATTCGTAGATTCGTCTTACGCCCAGGAGTATTGTTCTTCATCAGATCACCAGATGATCAAAATACAAGATTAATTCATGATGCCTTGGTAAGACCATTTGGAATCCAGATATCTAGAATCTTATTGAGTGGATCCGTTTACACTGTTTTCATATTGGTCGGGTTTGGTATCATAACGTTGCCAGTGAGATATTTCACTTCCATGTTACCAATGAAATTCAACCTTGTGTCAACTTTCACATTAACTGTATTTTACGTACTCTATTGCAAATTATACAGAGTGTTCTTCCCAGTATTACGTAAATTCGCAAGAATCTATTGGTTTTACGCTATAGCCAAGGCTGCTCAATTGACTAGAATGTCATCGTTCATATTGGGTGTGGAAGATGTTCGTGAGAGAGGTAGTATTCTGTACAGATCAACATGGCATAGATTTTTCAGTAAGGAGTTACCAGATTTTGAAAATCCAATTGATGGAGACGATTTAGAAGAATTCTTTGCCGTGAACCCAGATGTCAATTGTGCTTTTGTTCCTGATGGATATTGGATTAAAGCACCAGATAATGATAGAGTATCGAGGTTACATTTAAGAAATTTATTTTATCCAGTGAGATCAGATGGAACTGATTTTGATAATGTCAAACCAATGAATTTTGATCGTAAGATTGATAATTTGTTAGGTGAAAAGGATGAAATCAATGATATAACGACTGATACCGTTGTATTTAGACCACCTAATTTCGGTTTGAGAAATTTTGTATTTGTTACTTTGCTTTGGTTCTTTGCTGCATTCTTAATATTGCTGTTAATTATCACTAGTAACATTATCGGATACCCATTTGCTAGAATACTTGGTTTTGGTGGTAAATTTTTACCTGATTGGAGTTTGAATTTAGTGGGATTAGGATTCTTTAGTGATCATGTCACCAATGCGTTTACACAGTTATCGTTTTCTTCTATCATTATTGGATTCGTTGGTGAACTGCTGATATTGAAATTGATCAATAACAATGGTTTATATAACATCAACAGAATACAGCTTTTGAAACAGGGAAAACCTTTACTTGAAAAAATTGACACCGACGAATCTCTGGAGCAAAACTTATTACAAAAATTATTTGCTGCTCACAGTTCTGTTTACGTTGACTTCTCTAAGAAAGTTGCGAAATTAATGTCATTCATCTTTTGTGCTATCGTTTGGTTTGTTTCTATAATTTCCATTCATAAATATTTATTAGTTGCAATCCTTAGTCCAAATGGCTTATCTCAAAACAAGTTAGCCAATGACGTCATCTACTTGAAATCTCTCAATTACGATAGATTAAAACCGTTGCTCAGTCTAATATGGGAAAGCGTATCAGAAAGCGTATCAATTTCCCCAAAAGCTCATGTGGTTGTTCAAGTTGGTGTATCATTATTTACAATTATCCCCTTCGCTCTAGCTTTGAAATCCCATGACGATTTTCTTGCACGCTTCAAGCAATTTATGAAGCCTCAATTATCAAGTCTGGTCTACCTTGCATTATACTCAGCCTTTAAAGTTGGCTCCATAGTTCCAGGTTTAACCGGTAACTTGAGCTCTACCCAGTGGGAAGTATCTTTTGGGTTTGCGCTCTTTTACTATATCTATCAACAAGTTTCCATTTTCAATAAGGAAGTTATCTTGAAGAGACAAGAAGAGATCCGCAACTTGTATTACGCTACTGGCGAAGTATTGGTCAACTACGAGGAGCAAGAGTAAAAACCACAATTGTGCATGGTTTGACTCACCGTTATGGGACAACCCAAAACATGTACACAAGCAAACCAGTATATAAGCCGAAGTTCAATTTTAAAATCAGTTCACTTATTAGACTGAAATTTCTTACGACACTGTATATATACATATATAAAACCATCTAATTCACTTTCATTCTTAGGGCTTATATTTCCCACCCATTGCCTCTGAACAAGGCAGTATCACCTATTAAGTACCCTCTTTCCCTAACTAAGCAAAAAAAAAAAAAAAAGTAAATCCCAGCAAAGCCCCAAAATTTAATTAAATCTCATGAGATATAAAAAATGGCAATGCTGCTCTTGTTTTCTTTAAAATGACATCAAAATAAACAACAAGAAGAGGAATTATAATATTAAATAATATGTCAGACGAGAAATCAGTTTTACCACAATACGTTCTTGTCTCAGATTTGAAGACCGATGGCAATAACGAGGTCAGAAAATCTGAACAAGAAAAATCTAACCGTAATAAGAAATTTTACATTTTTGGAATCGCCGCTATTGCCTTAGTCAATATTTTGGCTTTACTTCACCATAACGATATCCCATTATCAAGCGCCTTGAGTAGTAATCATTGGGATGCCCCACCACACAGAGGTTACCACCATTCATTTGACTCAGATGACAGATTCCCATCTGAAGAATCTAACTCTGATTTGAATACCGATGGGTCAAACACCGAAATCTCAAATGCCGAAGAAAACAATAATCAAGATTCAAGAGTTCCAGACATTGAAGACAAGCAAGATGAAACAAAGGAAGATACCACGAAGGATGCTAACACTAAAGAGTCTGATTCTGACTCTGATGTCGACTCTGATAGTGATAACGAAGAAGAAAAACATCATCGTTACAGAGGTAAACACCATCAACGTCCAAAGGGTGTTAAGTTCAGAGGTGACTGCGGTGACAGAAAACATAAGGGTAAGTTCCATGGTGAACCTCCACGTGGTCCACCACCTCCACCACCACACGGAGAACCACCATTTGATGAACCTCCATACGGAGAACCACCTCATGGAAAAGGTCCACATGGAAAGCCACCACATGGTAAACATGGTAAACACGGTAAGAAACCAGAGGGAAAGAGACCAGAAGGAAAGAGACCAGAAGGTAAAGATTCCGAAGATAGAGCTCCAGAAAGAAAAGCTCCAGAAGGTAAGAGCCCAAACCGTAGAGGTCCACATAGAGGTTTCCCTCAAAAGAAGAGCATGTAAGTAACTTCCCACTTACGCAATATTTTTATCCCATGATTAAGCGTTATATGTTTTTTTTTTTGATATTACGATTTTTAACATTTTTATTTCTCAGAGTTAGTTAAGTCATTACAGATTATGTGTCTTCCGTGTAGTGATGTTTTAATATCCATTTCTCCTATTGTAAACTGTTACCAATGTAACCGCTTATATGATCTATTTTGGAAATTCCTTGCGTAATATTTAATTTAACCCTCTCGCTTTTTATCTTATCGGCCTACAATTAAAAAAAATTACAAATCTTTTAAGATAAGAATTGGATCTGCAAGTTTTTTTAGGAAGCCATTCCGCTATATAAAACTCCACATTTCTCGATAATGTGATCTGGATTTTATAATTGATTCTTCCATTATACCCACTGAGAATGTCTACTTCTATCCACCCATTCGAGCCATTGAAGGAGTTCGAATTGAAGATTGCTACAAAATTGGTTAAAGATGCTTATCCTGATACAGATGTACACTTTTGTCAACTGGACAGAGCTGAACCACCTAAGGCTAAGATGTTGAAATATTTGGAACTGAAAACTGAAAAGCCTTTCATTCCAAGAGTCGTATATTGTTATTACTACACCGAGAACGGTTCAGTGTTCAATAAGGCATTGGTCAATGTCACTCATAAACATATCATCACCAAGCAGAAATTGCCTAAAGGTGTCGTTGGTCCTACTCTTCCAGAAGACGCTATGGAGACCGAGAGTTATGGAATGAAACATCCTAAAGTCTTGGAAGAGATTGCCAAATTGAAATTACCTCCTGGTTACACTGTTATGGCTGATAATTGGATATACGGTACCGATGATCCAAATGAGACCAGGTTATTGAACCAATTTTACGTTTATATTAGAAGTTCTGACAGTCCTGATTCTAATCACTATTCGTTACCAGTATCCTTTTCACCTGTATTTGAAGTCTTGACTAAGAAATTCGTCAGAATGGATTATTTACCTACAGGAATTGACGAAAAGACAGGACCAACATTACCTTGGAAGGAATTCAAACCAATTGAGTATTACCCACCATTGATCAAGGGTGAGCCTGTCAGGGAACATGTTAAACCATTGATTGTGCAACAGCCTGAAGGTTCCTCCTTCTCGATTGACTCTTCAAATAAAGTGTCATGGCAAGGTTGGGAATTCTATGTCTCCCCAAATGCTAGAGAAGGTTTAGCCATTTACGACATCAAATTCCTAGGAAGATCGATCATTTACAGGCTATCCTTAAGTGAGATGACTGTGCCATATGGCGATCCAAGAGCTCCATACCATAGGAAACAGGCTTTTGACTTGGGTGATTGTGGGTTCGGTATCACTGCCAACTCATTGAGCTTGGGTTGTGATTGTCTTGGTATGATCAAGTACTTGGATTTCATAAGAACTAATGCTGAAGGTGAAGCCGTATTGATGCCTAGCACTGTATGTTTACATGAGCAAGATGCTGGTATCTTGTTCAAGCATACCAATTACAGAACTCAAAACGCCTTCGTTACTAGAAGAAGAGAGTTTGTTGTACAAACCATTGCCACAGTTGGTAATTACGAGTACATCTTGAACTTCATCTTCAATCAAGCCGGTGAAATCACTCTTGAAGTTAGAGCCACAGGTATCTTATCCACAATGCCAATGGATGAAGGCTTAGTGGTCAATTACGGTACTAATGTCGGTGATATAGCATTGGCCGGTTACCATCAACATTTACTTTCATTCAGAATCGATAGTGCCATTGATGGTCATTTGAACTCTGTCTGTTATGACGATGTCTACCCAATGGCCAAGAACACAGCTATGAACCCATACAATGTCGGCTTCGAGACAAAGAGAACTTTCCTCGAGAAATCTGGTCCTGGTGAACAATCGCCATTCACTAATCGTGCTTACAAGATCATCAACGAGAGTAAGATAAACAGAATCACCAAAAAACCAGTCGGCTACAAGATCGAGATGTCTGCAAGACAAATGATCTTGGCTGATGAAGATTCGTATAATGTCAAGAGAGCCAAATTCGCAACAAAGCAATTATGGGTCACTAAGTACGCAGAAGACAGACTTTACTCAGCTGGTGAATTCACTAATCAAAGTAAAAAGGATACAGGTCTTGCTGAATGGGCTGATGGTTCAGAAGGTGTCAGAAACGAAGACATCGTCATCTGGCCTACTATGGCTTTCACTCACGTTCCAAGACTGGAAGATTTTCCCGTTATGCCTGTAGAGATCCACCAGATCAGTATTGTACCATTTGGATTCTTCGAAAAGAATCCCGCTTTAGATATCCCAGCTGCCAACAACGATTTCAACAAGAGTGTTTACTTGAATGAAAGTGCAGACAGCAGTTCAGGTAGTTGTTGTAATCCTAAAATTTAAATTTGAAATAGATTTGAGATTTTATATATTGATTTATATAGCTTACATTAATTGAGGACAATAGATAAGAACCCCATTATCCAACCACATCTTATAAGTCTAAGCATGTAGATACGGCTCTTCAGTTCAGTGACAAAAAACTAGCACGAGAATTTTGCACAATTCTGATTTATGGGAAACCGTTGAAATATCCGTTAGCGCATCAAAGATTTTCCAGAGATGAGCTACTAGTTAGCCACATTGAACTATTTAAAAAGACATCCCATTTGCAATTCAATTAACCGAGATATAACTGTGCTTTGCAATTGACAATGTTTCTGTATCGCTCAATTACATCAAGAAATGTATATGCTGTGTCACGTATAAGTAAACTCAATATTTCCAGTTTGAGTGCTAAATTGACATTCCCTATTATAAATGAATCATACGAACAACCAACTGGATTATTTATTAATAACGAATTCGTCGAGGCCACGTCTGGTAAGACCTTCAAAGTGATCTCTCCAATTGACGAAAGTTACTTATGTGACGTTCAAGAAGCTGATGCCAACGATGTCGATATCGCCGTAGAAGCTGCCGCTGAGGCATTCAAGACTTGGAAAGACACTCCAGCTTATGAGAGAGGTAGATACTTGTACAAATTGGCAGATCTTATTGAGAGAGACGCTGATATCTTGGCCAAGATCGAATCTTTAGACAATGGTAAATCATTAGCTATCTCAAGAGTCGATGTCGGTATGGTTCTGCATTTTCTCAGATACTGTGCAGGTTACGCCGACAAGATCGATGGTAGAACCATTGCCACAGACACTGAACATTTGACTTACACCAGAAGAGAACCATTGGGTGTTTGTGGTCAAATCACACCATGGAATTTCCCCTTAGTTATGTGGTCATGGAAAGTTGGTCCATCATTAGCTACTGGTAACACCGTCGTTATCAAACCTGCCTCCGTTACTTCATTATCAAATTTGTATGCTTCAAAATTGGTTAAGGAAGCTGGTATTCCTCCAGGAGTGGTCAATTTAATCCCAGGTTCAGGTAGCGTTTGTGGTAATGCCATTATCAACCATCCAAAGATTAAGAAAGTTTCATTCACTGGTTCCACCGCTGTTGGTCGTCGTATCATGGCAGGTGCTGCTAACTCCAATTTGAAGAAAGTCACCTTGGAGTTTGGTGGTAAATCACCAAATATCGTTTTCGATGACGCCGACATTGATGTCGCTGTTGATTCATTGGTGCAAGGTATCTTATTAAACGGTGGTCAAGTCTGTTTCGCTGGTTCAAGAATATACATCCAAGAGGGTATCTATGACAAGATCTTGCCTAAATTGAAAGAAGCATTCCTGCAAATCAAGATCGGTAACCCATTTGAAGAAGGTGTATTCCAAGGTGCTCAAACTACACCTGATCAATTCAAGACCGTTATGAACTATATCCAAAAAGGTAACGAAGGTGCCAAGGTGCTTTTCGGTGCCAAATCCGTTGGTGACAAGGGTTTCTTTGTCTCCCCAACTTTATTCTATGACTGTACCAAAGATATGACAATCGTTAAGGAAGAGATCTTTGGTCCTGTTGCCGCTTTACAAAAATTCAAAACTATCGATGAAGTTGTTGAATGGGCTAATGACTCCAACTACGGTTTAGCTGCTGGTGTCCACACCAAGGACTTAAACAAAGCCATTGCCGTTGCTGACAGATTAGAAGCTGGATCTGTCTGGATCAACACCTACGGTGATGTCCACCCATCAGTCCCATTCGGTGGATACAAGGAAAGTGGTATGGGTAAAGAGATGGGTCTGGAGCTGTTCGACTCCTACACTCAAGTGAAAGTCGTTAGAGCCAAATTATATATACCTAAGGCCTAGATGTAATACTAAAATGTCATTGGCTTAATTCTATAGATTTTTTAATAAAATGATGTAATCATCTTGATAGACAATGTGTCGGAGACTATTGTGATAAGACTAAGAAACAAAGAAAATTTAAACAAAAAAAAATTATTACAAAGAGTCATCATAAAGGCGCATCACACGGCAAGCGAGGCTATTGGAGATCGCATTGGTTCTTGTGTGCAATTTAGTATGGATGGCCTACAGAAAGAGCTTGCTGAGGAAGAAGAGATCATCACTTCCACAAGAAATTTGAGTCAGTCTTTGGATATTGAGAAATTGACTCTGCTTCAGAAGTTGGAAGATAAGAAACTGTTGTCATTGGTATCGAGATTGAAAGCGTTTATATCGATACTTGCATCTAGTTTGTGGTATAGAAAGGGATTCTATAGTGAATTTGAAGATATTGTATTGAATTTAGAACCCAATGATTGTTCATTGACCGCGAAATACTCTCGTATTGAAGAGTTTGATGATGTATTATTAAATACCATAAGTATACCTCACCCATTGCGTGTCCATCTCGCGAGATCTCAGAAGATAGAGAACTTGAAACTGGATGAGATCTTGGCGAAAATAGATGCGACACCGTTAGTGGTGATGATTCACGGATTGGGCGGTCAATCGTCTCAATTCGAGCCATTGATAGCGATTTTGAGTCAATGTGCAGACGTGTTCACACTTGACCTTCCTGGGTTTGGTAACTCGTCATCTAAAGAGAAAATAGGGTTATCATTGACCCAGCACACGGATTTAGAGAGAAATCGAATCCATTCTAATATCTCATCGCTAAGGGATGATTTCTTCTCCACTGATCAATTGGTTTCCACTTTGTCCCGTATAATCAATCTGAAGAGACAAGATAGAAAAATCATCTTGATAGGTCATTCTATGGGTACCCACTTGTGTTTGAAGATCATCAATGAGTTACCTGAGCTGACAATTGAGTCATTGATCTTATTGTCTCCTCCTAAGATTGAAGCATCTCTCACTAAGAAGAAGTTAGGGTTCATGTCCAAAATACCGTGGCTCTTTGATATATTGAGAATTTATGATAGAATTGGGGGTTTGAATTCTCACTCAGTGGCGAGACAAGTGTTTGGACAGGATTATTTCAAGAAATTGAGACAATTGAGATGGAATTTAGATGTTGACTCGTCTATGGTTTTGAAATATATTATTGGGTTTAAAGCATGTACTACAAAGGAGATGTTGACTGCTGTGTCAAAGATCAATTATACAGGTGATAATCAAAAACGTATTCTTATCTTGTGTGGTGAGAACGATAAAGTCACACCAAAGCTGAGTGCGATAGCTATCAGTGACTCCATTAGTGAATTTAATCCTACACTAGAAATTTTAAACAACTGTGGTCACTCGATATTACTTAACAAACCTGAGACCGTGAGTGGACTAGTTTCTCAATTCATCGAATCCATATCTAATCTCAACATTAACACCGCGTGGTGTTTACAAATCAAAGCATTGATCAGTGGTGATAAATGGGGGTTGAAGAATGAATTAAAATGGCAAAAATTAACTTGCATATCAAATTCAATCACTAACCCAGTCACTGGCCAAGTAGCTCCATTAGTGTCAATGAAAACATTGAGAGAGTCTGACCCAGTACATAATCCGATCACATTCGAGAAGACACATCCTAATGTCGTTGCCATTGTCGATATAAGCTCGGATTTACCTAGTTATAACCCTAAAAATTTCCATAGGATAAAATATCACAAGATGCCAACTGCATCTAAAGTGCTTCCGGATTCTGCCAATATCAGAGATTTCATATCGTTGATCGATGAAATTATTCAAAAAACCGATACCGGTGTCGTGGCAGTTCATTGCCATTACGGTTATAATAGAACTGGGTTCTTGATCTGTTGTTATTTAATTGAGAAAATGGGTTGGGGAGTAGACGAGGCAATTTCTGCATTCAAGATCGCTAGAGAACCAGGTATAAAACATCCGCATTTCATCGATGGTATATACGTGAGATATAAATAACTTTAAATTTATTTAACATATGCATCCTATTTAATACAATATCAACTTCTCTTTATTTCGAAATCAACTTCTGTAATAGATACTTCATTCCCCAGATCATCGTCATAATCGTACCATTCACCTTCAGACAAAACAATATCCTTGAACAGTGTACCTTTCATCCCTTTAGCTTGGAATGCACCATTGGAGGAGTCGAATTCAACAAAATACAATCCTCTAGCATCAATATCTAATATCACTTTAGGTTTATCGTCTTCTGCAGTGAAAAGAGTATCCTTAGGTTTCGTGATAGTTGCCGAATGTTCACGCTTGCAATTACGGCATCTGAACACTAAACTGGCTTCACCTCTAGACCCACTAATCTCGTGCTTCTCATATATGTTAATGGTGACTGGGTTTGGATGTACCTCTCTACAACCAATACATTCAATCTTGAAAGTGTACTCATACGGAGTCTCCAGCGTGTCTTGCACTTGCAAATCGGTAATATTATCCAAAGTGGCTTTAAGTAATAATTGGTATCCCATATTGAATCTATCTTCTTTATATACTTCAAATTCGATCAAAATCTCTATAGACCATCTAATTGAAAGAAAACTGGCCATTCGCTCAAAATCTTTATTAAGTGAAAAAAAATACACAAACAGAGACAAGTTTATGAGAAGAGCACTCACAGATCGTGGTCATATGGTCTTCACACTCCGCACCATTAAATTGGTGCCGTCCCAGATATGCTTCAAAAGATATTCATCATACGCGGTGCCCAAAACGCTTACTGATTTAGAAAATATAACGGGGAAGTTGACGTATAGGAGTAATCTTCGAGAAGTAGCTAATTTCTATTTGATAGGGAGATTAGTGTTAACGCACTCAGTGAGGAAACAAATACTGTCGAAGGGTTTTTTCAAAGAGGATGAGGATTTTTATAACAAGTTGATAAATAATAGTCGATATTTCAATTATCGTAATTATATGTATGAAAATTTTAGGAAAGTTGATTTAACCAAGATAGAGAATTTCCCCAACGAGTTCTCGTACTCTGGTTGTAAGGAGTTTGAAGATAGTAAGGAGTTGAGACGGATATTTAGTGGGTACGAGAGTGATATATCATTTGAAGATGCACAAGATGTGATACAGAAAGTGATCAAATACTTAGCAGAATTGGATCAGAGACCTACTTATAAATTATACGAGATATTGATTGAAAATTTCAACAAATTGGGACTCCCTACAGTGAGTAATCAGATATATGACTCTATAACGAGATTGCCTGGTGAAACGACGAATTTTATGGCTTCAGATAATTATCTCTGTGAACAAACTGAAGATGTCTTGAGATTGATGTTAGATTTCGCATCTGACAATGGGTATGTAAAGGATTTCCGTCGTTTGGTAGAGTTGGTCAGTATTAATGGTAGTGTCACGCTAACTCTGGAAGATGCTATACATCCATTATGCCCAGCAACCAGGTTCCCCATTTCTAAAGTGGAATTACCCTTGAGAAAGGATCTTGGTACATTGAAAAGTCGTTTCTTCCCCAATCAAGTGGGGAAACCCATTTATTTGAAAGACGGCGATCCTGAAAGCATAAGTAACCCCAAACTGAGATTCATGTCATCTGACACATGTTATTCATACTTGAGAGCCGCATTCAAGTTGGGCAAACCAGTGATATTTCAACTCTTGTTGAGAAAATGGACTTTGAACAGTGTGATCAATAAGGATGATAGAAGTTTACTGATATTGGTCAATGGAGATATCCCAGGACATCTTAAGAGTTGTCGTAATTTGAAAACCGTGGAAGATTACTCTGTCATATTCAGTAAGAAGTTCCTCAAATTGGTTTTGAAATACTGTTACACCACAAAGGACTCACTGAATTTCGGATGGATATTGGGGATCATGAAGAAAGTTTACCTAATGAATCAACACTTGTATTTGAAATTCACGTACCCTTTGGGTGTCATCGATAACGAAATCGTGTCATTAATCTGGTTGAATTGTAAAAATGTGGATCATGAAGTTTATCAGACTTGGGTCTTGTTAGAAGAGATATTTGAAATGGATAAGATATTAGAAGATTATCAAAGAGAGCGGTTTATAGCTCTTAGTTGTAAATAGGATTTAATAGACGGAAAGTAAATAGCTATAATATTAAACGTAGAATACATCACTCTAACCACTCTGGATTCCAATATCACGTAAGCAATATAGCCGTTACAACAGATCTATCACGGTAAAACTTGCTTTTCTCTTGTAACGCCAAAATTTAAATATTTTTTTTCTTTACTTATCGAGATCAATTTTCCAAAGGAGATGAGATCAGAGTTCAGGTGAATTGTTGTGTGGAAAGAATGAGCAGAAAGTCAAGTCAGCCCATAATAAGCAAGTTCTTCTCGGCGGCTCCATTAGTAGCTGTGAAAAAGGAAAAACAGGTGGTGGCTGATACTATCGATTTGACTGAAGACGTGGAAGATACGCCACAACCTGAAGCGAACCCAGAATCAAAATCATTAGCAGGATTCAAATTTAACAAGTCAGTGGTGCCTGTATCTACTGTTGAACAAAAACTGAAACGTGAATCTTTCAAGTCTGTGTTATTGGAAGGTAACAAGAGGAAATCTGAGGCAGTGGAACCTAGTCAGAGGCGAAAATCACTGAAATCACATTTCGATCAATTAACACCATTAGAACAGCAATATGTGAATTTGAAAAGAAAGAATCTCGATAAAGTTTTGGCTATTCAAGTAGGGTATAAGTTTAAGTTCTTTGGTGAAGATGCACAGAAAGTTCATAAGATATTGAGTATAATGCTTATACCTGGTAAGATATCTTTGAATTTAGATGATCCAAAGGAGATGGAGTACGATAAATTCGCTTACTGTTCTATTCCTGAAAACAGATTACATATACATATAAAGAGATTACTTAACCGTGGTATGAAAGTCGGGGTAGTGGAGCAGATTGAAGTCGCAGCGATAAAGAGTCAATCGTCTAATAAGAATTCCTTATTTGAAAGAAAGATAACGCGTATATATACCAGTGGAACTTACATCGAGGATGACAGTTTCGATTCCGTTTTTAGCAAATCCGGGAACTTCATAATTGCATTGAAAGAGTTGGAGACGAGTATGAGTATAATAGCTGTGCAAATCAGTAGCGGGGAGGTGATTTATGATTCATTTGAAGATGATCTGTTAAGAAATGAATTAGAGACGCGATTATTGCATTTAGACCCAACAGAATTCGTGATAATCGATGAAATTTCAAAAGAGTCGAGAGCTTCTATTGAAAATTTTAAGAATTCAAAGAATTCAAATTTAAGAATAACTGAAGTTAAATCTATAAGTCATCAAACATATCTTAATGAGTATAGTGCATTTTTCGATGATTACGATTTTATTACCTCGTTACCGACAAATGTTCAAATTGCATGTTTTGAAATGATAAATTACTTGAAAGAATTTTCTTTAGAGAGTATTCTCAACAGGACAGAATATTATGAATCATTTAGCACTAAGAATTATATGATCTTGAATAGTCAAACGTTGAAGAATTTGGAAATTTTCCAAAACAGTACCAATGGCGAGGAGAGAGGTTCATTAATGTGGTTACTTGATCACACAAGAACTAAATTCGGTTGTCGATTGTTAAAGAAATGGATTTCCAAGCCGCTTGTAAACAGAGAGGAAGTGCTACAGAGACAAGATTGTGTTGAATGCTCAATAGCTAATTACAAGCATCGTGTCTTGGAATTGTTCATCAATTTTTTGAAAAGCTGTCCAGACTTGGAGAAATCATTGAACAGAATTCATTTCCAAAGATGTTCAATGAAGGAAATATATGCAATTTTACAAACTATCAACAAATTACTTGATATTGTGCGGAACTATAAAGAGGAGGAATTTGCCGATTTCAATGACTCGATGAGAGATCATTTCATGGATCTTAAGGCATTGAGTGATGAACTAATCGATTTCGAATCATACTTGGAGATGATAAATTCTCATATCATTAATGATAAATGGATCGATCCGCGTCAACAGAAATTACAATATTTCAATTCAACATTTTTCAATTTTGAAGAAATGGGGATGCAAAAGTCTGCAATGAACGACGTGAGAGGTGAAATTGAAGCAGAATTGGTGAACATTAGAAAATTATTGAAAAGGCCACAATTACAATATACTAAAAATAACAAAGAGGAGTATTTGATCGAAGTGAGAAATAGTGAAGTTGGAAAATTACCCCTGAACTGGGTGAAATTTAATTCTAACAGATCTGTCAGTAGATTTTTCACACCTGAAGTTTTGAAATTACTCGATAAGTTCAAATACCATGAAGAGCTCTTATTGAATGAGACAGAACTGAATTTCAAGAAATTTTTAGCACGTATTGATTCTCATTACTCGCCTTTGAACAAGATGGTCAAGAGTCTTGCCAAATTGGATTGCATCTTGTCATTAGCCTCGGTGTCTGTTGATTTGAAAAAACCTACCTTGGTGGATAAACCTTTCATTGAACTCGTGGAATCAAAGAATCCAATTCTTGAAATGTTGAACCCTAGTCGTCCTACAATCGCGAATGATATCAAAATGTCTGTTAATGACGGTCGAGTGCTAATTATCACGGGGCCAAACATGGGTGGTAAATCTTCATTAATTAAACAAATTGCCATCACTGTGATAATGACCCAGATTGGTTGCTTTATCCCAGTACGACAAGGTTGTCTTGGAATTTTTACTCAAATTTTTATAAGAATGGGATCATCAGATAATATCTTCAAAGGGGAATCTTCTTTCCAATTGGAGTTAACTGAGTGTCTAAACATCTTGAAACAGAGAGATGATAGGAGTTTGATTCTCTTAGATGAGATCGGGAGGGGAACTTCCACTAATGACGGATATGCGATTGCATATTCATTGTTGAATTATATGATCACTGAGACTAATTCGTTTATATTATTCATCACCCATTTCAACAGATTGATCAATTTTGAAAAAAGATTTGATGTTGTGAAGAATTACCATATGGATTACTTAATAAGTGGTCGTGATTTAACTTTTCTTTATAAATTCATAAGAGGCGGTTGTAGTAAGAGTTATGGTATCAACGTCGCCCGGCTCACGTCTATCCCCGATGAAGTCATCGATGACGCCAAGCGGATCTCCAAAGAATATGAGGCGTCATTGGGCCTCAAGATGGATTTGAGTTGGACAATGAGGACAAGAGATATCATCAAATTAATGAAAGACGGTGAGGCGGTTAATGTTCTCGATACATTAGAAGATTTGGTAGATAACATTTGAATATTATCTATGATAAAATCATACATTTGTTAACTATATATATATATATGTATATAATGTTACCAAGATCAATACAAACTTTTCGTTCTTTCATTTTAAATCTAAAAAGAAAAACTCAAACGTGTACACATACACCAAACTCACGTTTTCCAAAACGTCCTTAAACCTAACTTGATAATTCTTCATTAAGGTAAGAGACTTCAATGCCGAAATGATAAAAATGTTCACTTGAAAAGAGAATTGAAAAAATAAACAAAAAAAAATATAGTGTAATATAAATAAGAAAATCTAAATGATCGACACATTCCGTCTCTTTACCTTTTCAAGAACTTACCATTCTTACTTGACCCATTTTGACCGTTCGCGTTAAGACTACTATTTCTGCTACTGGTGATAGTGTATGCAATATCACCACTAAATTCCTGATCATTTTTTTGATCATCAAATTCATCTTCATCGTCATGATGCAAAGTGATAGAACTGAAATTTTCAAATGGATCATTACTGTTCTTCCCACTTGGTGAACTACCCTCCTGAGTGTCGTGAGCCACTGAGAAACCATCAGAACCGATATCCTTCTCCACCTCGGTGTCTAGTGGTGGTCTCTTGGATAACACTGGGATCATTGGCGGTTTCTGGTTTCTTAAAAGGGCCCATTGAACATTTTTGAAGAAAGCGTGTTGTTTGATATCTGTAGCACCACTTTTAGAACCTAATCTTTTCATTTCGTCTTTGATTAATAATTTCTTGATCAACGATTTACAATTTGATGATATGCTTTGCACGCTGGAATCGAATACGACATCTTTTTTCAAAATATTGGCAAATGTCTGATTACGTGTGTTACCCTTGAACGGCGTAGTACCGAATAACATCTCGTAAATGAATATTCCAAGAGTCCACCAATCCACAGCACTGGTGTGGCCCTTACCACGAATAACCTCTGGGGCGATATACTCTTCTGTGCCAACGAATGAGTTGGTTCTGAACCCGTCGATACAAGCCTTGGTGTCAAGACCCATGATACTGCTATTCGACACGTTCTGTACCACCTCGGGTTTCCTTATATGATCAGTCCGCTTCGACAAATCAAAATCCGATAACATGATATGACCCGATGCATGAAGCAAGATATTTTCCGGTTTCAAATCACGGTATATGAATCCCATGAGATGCAAGTACTCTAACAGGGCCACTACCTCGCTTGCGTAAAACCTGGCGTCCAGTTCCGGGATACATTTGGATTTCCTCGTTTGTAAAGCCCTGAAAAACTCTCCACCCATACAGTACTCGATACAGAGATAAAGGTACTCATCTGATTGGAAAGAGTGGTACAATGTGACGATGAAAGGGTGATTAGAAGTGGCCAAGATTTCCTGTTCCAGCAAGGCTCTCTTGATCTTATTTCTCTCGATCATTTCCTTTTTACTCAACACTTTCATTGCATATAATTTCTTTGTCAGTTTCTCCTTGACTAAATAAACTTTACCAAAATCACCTCTACCCAATAATTTGATCTTATCGAAACACGAGGCGTCGACTGTGACTTCTGAGATCTTGACCGAGTTCGAGGAGTACGATCTGCCACCGACGCTCCTGTTTCTTGGCCTAGAGATTTTCAATTCTCCAATATGGTTTTTCAATTTTTCCATATCTACTACCGATGTTTGCTCACTATTTTCTTCAGTTTGTGAACCACCGTTGATGTTCAAATTTTTGAAACTCAATGGCGCCGATGCGACTCTTCTAAGTCTCTTAGGAAACGCTTGTTGTTGTTGTTCGCCATTGGGCAGCTGTTTACCTTCTTCTTGAATTGGTGTCACTAATTTAGATAAATTTTCGTCTTCCTCTGGTTTAATTATATTTATCGACACAGTTGAGTTATTAACACTATAATCATGTTTCAATTTGATATCGTACTCTTGTTCTTGATCGGTAATATCGCATTCGTCTTTAGCTTTGGATTTCACATGTGGTGGGAGTCCCTGGTGTTGGAAATAAGGGTTCGAGGCCAAGACTGGTTGCTGATTAATGGTCTCGGCTTGTGGCTGTGACTGTTGTTGCAGGGATTGTGGTATCGTAGGGCTCATTGGATTAGAAGAAGATCGCCTGCGGAACAACTTCTTTATCGTGGAAGACGACAGCGGTGCCGTTGGGACCAGTTGCAGTTGTTGATCTTTCCAGTTGGTTTCCGGTTTATCCTTCTCAGAATCGACAATGGACTCTGGTACGTCTAAGATCTCATCTAATACTGGGTCCAATTCTTCCGGAGCATCCCCCGCACTATCGTACTCTTCATCTTCACCGTCTTTCTTATTAGACTTAAACAACTTCTTAATCTTGGTGAATCTATGCTTCGTTATTGGAGAATGTGGTGGTTGTTGTACTTGATTCTTTGTCGGGTTGACATCGGCTGCATCCGCATAATCGGTATCTCCCACGCTGCCATTGCCATTCTCATGCAGTGTCACCGATTCAAACGGGTCCACTTCTTCAATAGTGGGAGTGATATCGGAATTGACAAACTCCGCATCGTATCCATAACCGTTATTATTACTACTATTACTTTGACCAAATGAAAAGATGTTTCTCAATTTGGAATTAGACCTGCTCTGAGACCTAGATCGACTGTGATTATGTATGTCGCCATTGCCAGTTGACAACGAAGTTCCATTGCCGACAACGTTATTACCCGTACTGGTGAAAGTCATCATTGATAAAACCGGATAATCGAATCAAAGCAAGGCAATTTGCTGAGATGCAATGAATGAGAGTGATAGATTGAATCCACACACAAGTGTTATATCTCACAAAATAAGTGGTTGTATATTGTAAATTGAATCTAACCCTACTCTTAAATTTGAAAACACTTGTCTTTTCCACTCCTGTTTGACTTGTCTTGGGTGTCCTTTGTCTTTGTTGGTGGGTTTACAGACAAAGAGAGTGAGAGGGAAAAAATTTTTGGATTTTTCTGTTTTTTTCCTTTTCTTGCTTTCCGCCATTAGACGAATTTGTTTCCGCTTTTGTGCTGCCTGGGAGTGAGATGGGTGGTAAGGAGTATGGGATGAGAGTGATCTATAGAGTAGATGTGTCTGATAGTCAGATTGGGAGATCTCTATATAATCTACAAATGATTTGTACTACTATGTAAAGATGTATTCGTATATATTATACAAGATGTGGAGGTAATAAGAAGTTTGGGATACCGTTCTTGATATGGAAGATATGTTCACAGTTACCGCATACCATCTTTCCCTCCATGATCTTGGTCTCCATGAGTAAATGGTGTAAATCTCTTAATAACAGTTCTTCGATCAATTCAGGTTTCTGCAGTGGTATAGCGGTATTACCCAAATCTCTGCCCACCGCCACCACAGCGTCCCAGTCTAATCTCTCTAACATCGACTCGATAAACTCCAGATTGAATTCCACTTCTTCTTGCAGAAGTTCAGCGTCTTGATATATCAAGGGGAATGACTTGGTTGTACTATTACATGTCTTGATTGGACATCTCACAAAATTTGTCGTAAGAAACTTCATATTTATTTGGTATTGTCTTTTATTGAAATGATCTTGATATCTATTTGATAAATGAATACTCTAAACCTATCTGATCAGTATTCTACACTTCCTACTTATCTTATAATATTATAATTTATTTTTCACGATGAGTAAAAAAATTTTAAAATTTTCTTTAAGTGAAAATTTACAAGTTTTAAAATATGAGATATGTCAAATAAATAATATTATAAACGTTTATCTAAAGCCTTTAAGTCATCAGCTGGCAAGAATTCCTTTGCTAATTCAAAACACCAACCATAGAAAAACCAAATATTATCAGTGTCGTGTTTTTGAAGTTTACGACACGATAAGAAATAACTGATAACTCTTCTAGCCATATGTAACTTCTCATGCGCATAGCCATGACTATCCTGAGGAATCGTGTCATTATACCAGATAATGGATCGGAATTTTAAGTAGTCCTTTGTCATCTTGAGAAATGAATCTAGCCCTTTTGAATGATATTTTTCACTTAAAAGGTATATAGAGTGATGTATGATATGGATAAGCAATCCCATCTCATTAGCGAATCTTATGTAGGGGAATGGAGGTTCTGCAGCGAAATCTGTCACTGAGATGTCAGTGGTGAGCCCCATTGTAGCTAATCCCTGAGGAGCCTGCGTCTTTAAAGGTCCTAGCAGGATTGGAGAGAAGGCAAACGGTATATTTTGTTCAAATTCCAATGTCTCATTCAATAACGTTTTCCAATTTGTCAAATTCACCGAAGGTGAACGTGTATCCCTAGTTCTTACCAATTGATTAAGTCTTCCCATGATATTTAACAGCGTGATAAGATATGAAGAATCTGTGAATTGGAAATTATCTTTATTTTTCAATTTCAATTGATCATCAACCATCGAATGCGGTACCTGTTCAGACTCCTCCATCGCGTCATCATCATCTGAGTCATCGTACTCGGAATCTTCAGAGTCAGTGTACTCATAAGCGCTCTCTATCTTGTGTTGCACGAAATTATGTACTTCTTTATAACTGTAATCGGTGACTTTATTCAGCATAACTTTCTCTAACCCAAATGAACTTATAACTGGGTCCCTATTGAATATTATAGACGTGAGCGAGTCGATGATGAAGACGATGACTATACACGTGTTCATTGGATCATCGACAGTCATGGTGGAACTCTTGTTGAGTGCCTTCTTGATATATACATCATTAAATAAATTGATATATTGAAATAATGCATCCGATGTGGTTCTCTCATGACAAATTTTCTGGAAGTATCCAGTGATCACCAAAGTGAGCAGCCTGACGTCTCTTTCGAAACTGTTTTCCTTCAACAAATCCTCTAATGTGTCATTCACGACAGATTCAATCATCTTTGTCAATTGTTGTTCATTATCGGAGATCTCAGAGTTCGGTTTCTCTCCCATATACCCATTCATCAGTGAACCCGAGGATTTAAGCAAAAACCAGAACCGTGGTCTGTCCCGTTTCAGTTTCTCAGACAAAACACAGTTCAACCAGTAATCATCGGCGGTATTATCAGTGATCCCATTGAGGAACCATCTACACTTCGTGAGATAGTTCAGCAAGAGCAGAGTCTCTGTAGGATCTGAAATGGGTTTCAATAACGCCTCGTCTTTACAAGTAAATGCGTCTGCCAAGTGATCTTGCTCTTCATCACTATCAAAGATATAATAATCGGCACTGTTCTCTTCATTGGCTCTTTCAATAGAATCATGTTTTTTCAGCTTAGATTTATGAACTTTAACATCTTTAAGATAATTCTGAAGTCCCACTGGTGGCTCAAAATAATTAAACTTGGTCAATATCAGGTCTTGTGTTTGTAATAAGTCGGCATCGGTATCCACGGTTTCAATCTTTAAGAACCCTTCAAGTAAATTTCTAAAATTAGCTGAATTAGTACGCAAATCTTGAGTTCTCTTGATCTTTGGTCTTTTAAGTGATGAATCTTTCAACGCTAAACTCGTGTGTTGATCAAAATCTAATTCTGCTTTCCTTAACTCGTCTAATGAGTGCAATCCTTTATATTTGCTATAACTTTCTTCTCCATCCTGATAATGAGATGCTGTGATGATAGATTGATCCATAAACACTTTCTCATTCCCAGACGCTACGTTAAATGGATTTGGAGCAAGCTTATGAATACTGGTATTCAAAAATTTTAACCGAATTCCTCGGAAACATTCTCTCTTTGACTTGATACAATTATTACATATCGGGAACTTCTCATCACATTTCAAATGACGATCCCTACACGTTAAACAACCGTTTCTTGTTCTCTTCCTCTTAGCGTTCCGCCCTTGGGACAGAACATTTTCTTGTCTTTGTTTCTTTCTTGGAGGCATCGTTGCTATTTAATTGTTCCTGAATCGCTTATTATTGAAAAATACTAAAAAAAGAATAAAATGAGATAAAAAATTTAAGAGAAGAGCTTCGATTATTATTGTTAATTTTGTATGGAAAAAGATGTCATACAATGGGATAGGACTCTCGACGGCGAGAGGATCCGGTACTAATGGATATGTTCAAAGGAACTTGGGAAATAAAGATACATTGGGACAATACGAGAGGAGAAAGCAATTGCAAGCTGAGAAGGAGAGACAGTATCTGAAATCAAGTAAACTTAGTAAACGTAAGACAGACCAGGATATAATAGATCACGACCTGAAAAGAGAGATTGAATTGAAATGTTCACTCTTGAGGGATGAATTAGAAGAAGATGACGATCTCGAAGACGATGTGATAGATGTTAAAGTGCAGGAGTTGAGAGAAAGATTATATGATGAGAATGAAAGAGCTAAGCGTGCACTGGAAAGAGACCAACGATTGAAAGCCAAACCGTACCAGAGTGTCAGTGACAAAAGAGAGCGGTCTCCGGTACGTGATGACAAGAGTGAAACTGAAGCTCAAAGTTTTATGGATAGTTTTAAAACGAAAGAAATGGATTATTAAATTTTTAAATAGATAAAGGTTACAAAATATTTATAAGCAACACCAGAAGACCCAATATGGAAGTGGACTTGAGTTTATTCGCCAGTCCGGTGAATTCTGACACTACTGGACTTGTTCCTGTAGCGGTGCCAGTAGCCACTGTGGTGCTTAATGTTGTTGATCCTGTCCATGGCGCGAACGATAAACTTGTCGCTTCTCTCTCTGCTGTGTTATACACCAATGTATCGGTTTCCACTTTTGAGTCAGTGGTGTCTATCAAGTATGTCATGTCCGCTATGGTGTAATCATTTGATGTTTCTGCAGTGTGCGTCTTCTTGATGACGATAGTCGTTGTTATATCTGATGATTCTGTTGACTTTGTCCCAGTGTTGATACTGATTTTCTTTGCTGCTGTGGATTCAAGAGGACAATATGTGGTGAATACTGACACGGTACCTTCTGTGGTGATAGTAGTCAATTTAAGTAACTGTGGAGTTGTCATTGCTGTACATTGTCCGTTGGAACATGAAGTGATAGTTGCAATGGTTGTAGCGTCAACAGTTTTACTGCTTGTTTCCGTTTGGAATCGCGTCGTAATTGGAGCAGTAGTTATGTGAGTAGCTGGCTTTTCAGTACTGGTCGTTGATATAAGTGGACAGTATGTGGTGTATATTGAGACAGTTCCATCAGTGGTGGTAGTCGTTTCTTTTACTAATGCTGGTGTAGTTGAAATAACACAGGAATTCTCAGAACATGATGTAACAATGATCAATGTAGTAGTTTCTTGGGAAGATGTAGCAGTTGAAGTACTTGATGAGATTGAGCTTGATGAAGTGATGGAAATACTGCTAGAACTCGAAACTGATGTTATCTTTGGTTTTGGTGTGGTGACTGATAAACCAGTACTTTTTGAAGTTGTTACAGGAGAAGAAAATGTTGCTGTTGATGTCACCTTGGAAGTTGTCGAAGTAGTAAAAGTTTCTGTGAAACAATCCTTACAAGTTTTAGTAGCAGAAGTGATTGTTGATTTAGTACTGCTTGTTGATGTGGTAATAGGAGAAGATAACGTTGCCGTAGATGCCACTTTGGAAGTTATCGAACTTGTAAGAGTTACTGTTGAGCAATCCTTACAAGTCTTGGTAACCAGTGTAACAGTCAATTTCTTTGAAGTGGTACCACTTGTACTTGAACTAACTGAAACTGTTGTTAATGGACAATAAGTTGTGATAATTGTTTCGACTCCAGCTGAAGTGGTTGTTGAAAAGGAAATAAGTGCTTTGCTTGTTGTCTCACTACAGATATTTTCTGAACATGATGTCTTGGTAATTATTGTGTACTTGGATACTGGTGATGATGAGGAAGATGTTGAAAGTGTTGACAGAGCTATGGCAGTTACTGGCGATTTTGTAACTGATGATTCACTTTCGGTGAGTGGACAATATGTAGCAATAACAGTCTCAACACCTGCTGATGTGGTTGTTGAAAATGACACGATTGCCTTACTTGTTGTCTTGCTGCAGACATTTTCAGAGCATGAAGTCTTAGTGATAGTGGTATACTTCTCCAGTATTTTAGACGTTGAAGTTTCCCCTGTGGTAAGTGGACAATACGTTGTGATCACTGTTTCTACTCCTGCTGAAGTAGTAGTTGAAAAAGATACGATAGCCTTGCTTGGAGTCTCAGTACAAACATCATTTGAGCAAGATGTGACTGTGACAGTGGTATACTTCTGTGGAGGGGTTATAGTCTTACCCTGTGCGATTATGAAGCCTTCTTCTGAACTAGTTAAGCTAATAGTTGAAGAATTTGTGTATGGCTCCAGAAGTCCTAATGACTGAGCGCTTATAGCGACGATGAATAAAAAGAGTGAAATTAATGGCAGCAGGTGCATTTTTGGTTGGTATTGTTGAATAAAAGCTTTCAACTTTGAGAAGAGTAAGGGGAACTATATCATTATATAGTAATTATGAATTGTTTCTCAAACTTCACTCAAACAATTGTAGAACAATCCTGCATCTTGAATCTTGTATCAGATTGACCTCGATGCAATCCCCTGATATTAGAATGTTTTCTCGAAATGCATCTGCATGCGGAGAACAAAATTTGTTGATGTTTCAGATCTAAGGACCCAGATACAGATATACTTTTACCATTTCTAGAACGAAATTATGAAACAGAACTATATGTAAAGACCCCTGAATGACGAGCAGTTGCAGCCTAGGCAGAGTTAGTTATAGATCAAAGTAATATTATGTGGATGAAGCATACACCGGTGTTGGTACCTGCGGCTGGTATAAGAAAAACTATTAACATGATTACAGTATGAACAGAGAGTAATTTACAAGATCGAGCTTCTAACCATATATAGTTGAGTAAACTAATATGATAAGTATTAGGCAGACTAAGTTTGAGAAGACAATTATTCTAGACCAAGTATTTCTCATTGTATTTCAATTTATTTGACATATATCATTTAAAACGCAGTTAAAGCTGAGTTGAAACATACATGAACCGAGTAAACTTAATCTCAGTTTTCTTTTACATTAACTAGATATCAGGTACAGTATTCCATAGACATTGCGAATGCAAAGCTAGTTATAACACAACTATCACTTGTAAAGATAAAGTGGTGTTTTGACATTATCTGTAACTCGTAGGAAAAAAAAACTACTCCACACTTTCCACAGTTTCTTGAGATATCTATTTGAATTGAAAATCTGTGAATTCGCAAGTTAAAATATCATCAATTGAGTAAAATGTCACTTGGAACTAAATCTGCTGAAAGATTAGCTAACAAAGTGGTCTTGATCACTGGTGCCTCAGCGGGTATAGGTAAAGCCACTGCTTTAGAGTATGCAGCTGCATCAAATGGTCAAATCAAGTTGATTCTTGTCGCTAGAAGGTTACTGGAATTACAGAAATTACAAAGCTTATTGCAACAAGATTATAAAGGATTGCAATGTCATATCTCTACCCTTGATGTATCACAAAGAAATACTATTGAACCTTTTTTAGAAGCCTTGCCTGCCGATTACCAAAAAATTGACATATTAGTTAACAACGCCGGTAAGGCACTTGGAAGAGCTAAAGTTGGTGATATCAGACTGGAAGATATCGATGAGATGATCGATACCAACCTCAAGGGTTTAATTCATTTAACTCAAGCTGTTTTGAAAGGTTTCAAACTGAGAAATTCTGGTGATATTGTACAAATTGGCTCTATTGCAGGTAGAGATCTGTACCCTGAAGGTTCCATCTATTGTGCTACAAAATTCGCCGTGAGAGCTTTCACTGATAGTTTACGCAAAGAGTTGATTAACACCGATATCAGAGTCATCGAAGTGGCACCTGGAGCTGTTGAGACTGAATTTTCTATCGTGAGAAATTATGGTGATACTCTGGCAGCGGAGGCAGTTTACAAAGATAGAATCCCATTAACAGCTGATGATATAGCTGAGATCATTGTGTTTGCCACTTCCAGAAAAGCTAATACTGTTCTCTCTGAAGTAGTTGTACTCCCAACTGAGCAAGCTGATTGCACTACAGTTTATAGAAGACAATAAATATTCAATGACTTTATTAAACTCCTATCTAATTCTCCCCGAAATAAAAAACGCAGTAATTTAAATAACACCCTTAACCGAAAACCTAAAACGAATCAACCAAAATGTTTGATTGATAATAATTGTAAATCCTTATACCTAACATTTTTTCTACAAACTGGACAAGTCCCCATATGTACAGATTTAGTCTTTGAAGACGCTAAAGATCGTATAATACAATCCAAACAGAATAAATGACCACACTGGGTGGCGACTATTATATCAGGGGTATCCAAACACACGGGGCATGTCAATTTCTTGAACTGTTGTTCTCTTCTTAACAATTCTGCTTTATCCAATTTAGTCTCTGAAAGAATCTGAATTTCTTCTTTCTCTGAATCCTCACCCAGATCATCTTCATCTTCTTCACCTTCTGAATTATCTGACCCGACACTAACTGTCTCAAAATCGCTGGGCACATCAGAATCTGAATTATCTTTAATCAGTATTCTAGCTTTCTTTCTAGGGTTCTCTTCAAGTATTATAGAATTATCCTTATCTGAATCTATCTCCTCTACCAACACGTCATCATTCACAGGAAATAACTCAGGTGAACTTTCTTCTAGCACTTGTGCAAATGAACGCTTCCTACTTGATCGACTAGGGTTATTTGTTATCTCTTGTACGCCTCCTGAACTCTTATTATTATCAGGTAAGTCTCCATTCACCGGACCTGAATTCTCTCTGTCAACTAAAGACATCTCTTCACTCAGATTCACTAATGATCTCTGCTTGTTGTATATCTAATGTGTATATATGTAATCACTTGTGTAAATCTATCAAACAGTCTCAGATTCTTTTTTAATCTATAAACATTTAAAAAGCGGTTTTAAAGGAGGTAGTGTATGTAGATACTAATAATCCTAATAGGGAAATATTGCACTTTAATTAAGAGGTACATGATTGCGGCAGCAATTGGCGATTCAAGCATAACAGAGATGTAACAATAACACTAGTATATGTGACAAGGTTAGTTAAAAAATATTGATTATGATGGAAACATCTGGCTATTATTTCCATTTTTATTAAACCTGGGTTTTAAAGATTTGGAAACTTTAAGAGAATTTTTCTCACCTATTTAATATTAGCCAAGATGATCGGTAATTATTGTAGATTTTAATGGTAATCTTATAGATTAAATTAAAGGTAAGTTGAAACGGCTTATTGAATTAAGGATAGCAAATCTTTTTGTTTCGTCTTCTATATTTGTATGTTGATGTCGAATCAAGTGAATTGAAAAGTGTCTTTATGTACAAAATGTTACAGATTGACTAGTTTATTGTAAATCGTATCTGAATTCTAATCTATATTAGATAATAGATTTATGTAAATCTTTAACGAGTCTTCAATCTCTCATATATGAATAGTGAACAAGAAATTTGTGAATTGTAAAGTTCTAAGTAACAGATCTCCAAATTGATTTATAAATTATATATAATAAAAATAGAGCACCTTACAAAATAAGTTTAACTTACATGTACTGTAATATTCCTAAATAGTACTCATAATCACTTTTTATAGATAATCTTTAATATAACTGATATATGTCAAATTAGACATTGGAGAGATATGATTGTATTATGTTAAAAACTATCATAATTGTAGTACATAGTTAAACTACCTCAAACCTTCCATAAATGATTATCCCAAGAGGATTGTATCATAAATATTAGAGAGTGAGTATACAGAAATGGATATAAATGATTAAATATCATTATAGATACTTTACAGATGATGTACCTATGTATTGTAATTCTAATGGTATCCTATATGAACTCTCAAGAATCTCATCTCTTAGCCCTAGCATTCATCACGTGGTCAGAGAGTATTTTTCAAAGAGCAGTCACAACACTATTTATATTGCGCAGTATAAAAACTTATTATGGTAATAATAAAATTTAGTTAATAGTAACAAACTGGGGCTGTTTACAAATTTGTATGAATAATTAACCAAAGGGAAAATTCAAAATTTTCTTTAAAAATAAGTTTTTTGAATTTATCATTTAATTGAAGTTAATAGAACAACGAATTAATACATAAACAATGTCAGGTTCAGGTGCTTCAGGAAACAAATTCCGTATGTCAGTATGTGATCTTTTATAATCTTTATTAATTAATTCAAATAGATCAGTTTCAAGTATGGGAGAAGTTTAATCAGTTTAGTCAAATTGAAGATCTGATGAGATGTATCAATTAAAAATTTTCAACAGGAAAGAAATACATGGGAAATGTGATACAGTATTATAAGAAGATATTATATTCGTAGTACATGTATTTTAATACAAAGAAACATAGTCAAGATATCATTATATGGAATTTAATTTATTAAGTGAAAATTTATCAAATAATTTTTAACAAGAGATAGTATCTCCTATGAGACTCAAATGGGTTACAATAACTTCTATAACATCATAATGACTTCTATATCAAAGAACGACCGAAAAACTTCTTCTTTAACTGATTTATTTCCATTTGAAAAATTGTAAAAATACTAACAAATTTTTATTTTAGTTGGCTTTACCAACAGGTGCTGTTATGAACTGCTGTGATAACACTGGTGCCAAGAACTTATACGTCATTGCCGTCAAAGGTTTCGGTGCTAGATTAAACAGATTACCAGCTGCTTCAGTCGGTGATATGGTCATGGCTACCGTTAAGAAAGGTAAACCAGAATTAAGAAAGAAAGTTATGCCAGCTATCGTTGTCAGACAATCAAAAGCCTGGAGAAGAAAAGACGGTGTTTTCTTATATTTCGAAGATAATGCTGGTGTTATTGTTAATCCAAAGGGTGAAATGAAAGGTTCAGCCATCACTGGTCCAGTCGGTAAAGAATGTGCTGATTTATGGCCACGTATCGCTTCAAACTCAGGTGTTGTTGTTTAAATTTAAAAAAATTGAATCAATTCTGTTATTTTTAAATTAAAATATTGTGTAATAGCTAATGGGAATTTTTCATCTTGAAAATTTTTAGTATCATATCTCTATTAAGTGAACGTAATTACTCTGGATATTCTAACCTCTATAAATCAGTTACTCCATCTCTCGAATCAATCCACTCTAAACTTCTCTAAACGATTTCAAATCATGCCGATGTAAAGAGTATTTCAATACTCATCTAATTGCGTCCCATTTGGGAAATGTTTGATTTCGCGTAGATCATCTTAAACTACAATAAACTACATCAACTTCTTATGAACATAGCTAATTTATAGATGGAATTCAAATCCGATGTCCACATTTGCCAATGACTTCGACTCTGAATTGATCAGTAAGTGAAACCATACTCTTTTTACAAGAATTTATCATACTAACGAAAATGCTATAATAGTCCTTTTGCAATCGAGTAAGATAAAGGATAGAAATGAAGGTCTTGTCAAATTAGAGAAATTCACACTCCAGTCCAGTGCTCTGTTGAACAAGAGCCCGACATCGCTTCTCGTATCAGTCATCGACGCGGTCTTTAAGACTATTGCCATTGAGAAAGTGGCCTTTAATAAGGCAAGACTGAGTAATAGTATAGTAGACAGGATACGAAGAGCTTCCAGGCTCTTGAGAAATATAGTGGAGAAGATCAGAAATGATAGGTTTAAAAGGAGTTTCAAGTTCAAGCATTATCAGGCAATTTTAAGATCAATTGTACAGAATCTATTCTTGAAATATGGTGATGAAGTCGTTTTCGAGCCTGTCATATTGGATTTCGGCAAGATTTTGAATATAATGATGGAAATGACCGAGTTCAAAGCACATCTCACCTCTGAGGAGTGCATATCTCTTGCTAAAACTTATTTGAAATGTCTAAATATGTTGATATCAGAGAGAGACGAGAAGCAAAATGATACAATTGTTTCCAATGAGAAAGCTATAGTGGAGATTCTTGGAGCCCTTTACAATGTATGTTTCCACAGTGATTGCTCACAAATGAATTATCTCAACCTGGGGAGAAGTGACATATCTTACAGGATCATAGAATTCATCAAGCATTATTATTCACAGGTGTTTTATTTTAATAAGAAGGAATCATTGGCTTTGGTTATATTATTCCGCTTGATTAATCAAACTTTGATTACAATTTCAGTGCAGGATATTGGTAATTGTCATAAACTATTCAAAGTTGGTCTAAAGTATTTCACTGAGTTAAGATTCATAAATTTCGATAGTCTCAAAGAACAGATCACAATATTTGCCAACTTGGCACCTCTGTTTATTGACTTATCACATATCCCTAAACAGATAGGAGACAATTGGGACACTGCATCGCAGACTGAAAGTCACCGTAGTCAAGAAAAATCAAGCATTGCATCGACTGATCATCAAAATGAATTTGTCTCAATTTCATCATCGTCATCTCGAACCCCTTCGCTTTCAATTCAAGGAAGAGAGTTGCCATTGACTGAGAAATTATACTTGCATGATCTCAAACACTATATCAGCCAACTTTTCGAGTTGATTCTTAGCTCATCGAACGACTATCACCTATCCAATGACGATATAAATTTAAAAATCATACGAGAATCGAGAATAGAGGATATAAATTGGTTTAATTTCCAGTATGTAAATATGCAAAGGACGAGTCAACTGGAAATTGCATGGCTGTTGAGAAGTGGATTATCAGCTACATTAATCAGATACTTTCGTGTACAACAGCGCTTGAACGATTATAAGAATGGTTCTATGAACGCCGATAATAGTATAATGGGGAGACTGCATAAGAAGAGGAAATTAACTTCATCTGAATTAGAGTCAATTTCTGATCACTTGACGAGTTCATCAAATCTAGTGGAGTTTTACCTATCAGTGATAAAATATATGTCTCATGAAAAGCTGCTGGTCGCGGCGTTACAACTATTGGCGTTCACTCTTTTTGGATCTTATGGATCCAGTGATATAGATAAAGAGTCTATAGAGAAACTAGTATCAGAGTTACTTAAAGTGTTTGAATCGCAAGATCAGAATCTAAATTATTGGTCTTTACTCTCATTGAAGATGCTTCTCGTGCGAAACCCCAAGGAAGAGAAATTCAAATTTAATGATGTTCATATCAATCAAATATTACGATACTCACTTGATCTGGTAAAGGCTTCATCGTTGACAGATGTTGCATGCTCTACCATTTGCTCGATCTTGAGATTACAATCCAATGGCTTACAATGGCATTTTGACTCGTTGGTCATGAAACAGTTTGAATCACTTGTTCAACTAGCGGAGATCAATGGGCCTCCTACAGTATCAAGACAAACACTTCATTTCTGGTTTCACGTGTACAATTTTTGCAAGACCTTGAAGTTCACTAAATCAGATTCATTCCAAAATGTCAATACGGTGATTAGCGAGAAAATACAATACTGGATTCTTTCTAAATGGGATCAGTTACTAGCTTTGAGAAATTCCACAGATTTATGTCTTGTGGGGATATTCATCTCATGGTTGTGTGGTGCTCAAGACTTGATTATTGAAGAATGCTCAGTCAAAGAGAAAAGCTATCTCTATGATGGTGGTATGTCTCTCCTCTGTCTGCAATGGCTTACAAACAATGAACTTAGATCATTCACTCTTCTTGAATCCGAGGAGTCATTAACTTTCATGAAAGATTCTTATACTCTTGATCCATTAATGACAACCTTAAAGAATGTTAAAATATTATTAGATAAGGTCCTGAAGTTGGAAGAAGACTGGCGCTCTTTCCAAAACAAGCAGATGGATCATACCCAGCATTTATACCACTGGGTTTTTGGGATACTTCAGATATGCGAGTCTATTCAAACACAACCAAATCTAAGGTCGTATCATCAGGCATTCCAATATCAACTGATTAGAGTAATTGAAGATCAGCTTGAAGACAAAAGAGCCGAGACGAATGGTGATAAATTGAGTTTATTTATCAAGCTATTCAACGAAAAGTTTGAGTCAAACCCGTCAGTGATAAATAGCTCTTTCCAACTGCTGGATCTTGAGGAAATAGCAAGATTAGTTTTACATCAGCTAAACGACAAAGATGGATCTAATATAGATACGACATCCCTTCAAGGATTTGGAAACGTTCGTAAAATTAACAGCACAAGAAGTTCTCCTGAGCCTTACGATTCATCTACAAATTTTGACCAGCTTCAGATGGCAAGATTCATCGAACAAGATTTGATGATTTTCATATTGAATTGTGGATTGCAAGGGGGATGGAACTCAAATACTATTTTAAACAAATGTTGCGAAACTTTAGATAAATTCACTTCTTATCAAAGACAATTGAACTGCATATACACTTTAGTCAATTGTGATAAGTTTGAGAGCTTATACACTGAGAGCTGTACTCAAGAGTTCTTACCGCGTTTGATTTCCATGTATGCAAGCCGCTTCTTATCAGCTTTTGGATTCGAGAGGAACGAAATGACAATTGTGCTTGGTTGCCAAATACTATCGAAATTTAGCATATACTGGTGCACATCTGAGACAATTGAACTCCATCAGGACTGTGCAGATATCGCCACTTTCTTATTCCAACTGGTAGGCTCACAATTGGTTGATTCAGAGAGGGCTACTTCAGCATACATTCATTTGATGATTACCCTATGGAGTCTCAATTTCAATGTTTCAAATGATGAGGATAAGATTCTGAAGCTAATTGAGATTTGTCAAAAATCCGCAAGCAGTTTGGTGCTCATGTCTGCACTTGATGATATCAAATTACTTCTTCAAAATCAGAAAAGTAATAGACAAGTGAGAATATATAATAAATTGCAACTGCTTTTTGCAACACCACAGGAGAGTGTTGAAACTGCGGCAACTTATTGCTTCTTCATCGGAACGATTTCCAAGTATTCTTATTCTATTCTTTCATCAGGAATTTTCAATTTGATAGAGTTATCGACTTTCAGTCACTTCAGGCCCTATATACAACACAGCTTATTGGTGCTTTGCTCATTTTACCGTGTTAAGGATCTTAAGACGTTATTTAAAGTCTTCAGAATTGAGCTTTTCAAGTATTGGCGAAGTTATGGAATGAAACCTTCAGATTTTCCATTCAAATTACTTGGATATTCGCATTTAAATGAGTTTATTATTGATAATTATAAGTTATGGATTGCTTTGGAATTCTCTATGCCAAGTGACTCAAATGAGGATATACTTGAATTGTCACTGACTATACTAAATACCCAAAAGATCGATCTTATAGTGGACAGTTTAGCCATGATTATAGCAATAGCATATACTGAAAAGACGATGAGGGAAAACATCTTTACCAAGATGAGATTGATGTTAAAATCTGAGGCATTCTGGATCGACAAATTGAAAAGTCAACTTTCTCTTATTGTCTTTGAGATAATCCAACTCGCAGATGTGGCAGATCAAGAGCACATGACCGCTTCATTACATTTGGTTCCAGGTTCAAAACATTTGAAATCATTGTTACAAAAGGACTCTTCAAACTCTTATGTTCGTACTCACGTATCTGTTACCCCACAAATTGCATTTGAGGCGATAGAGACAACTATTTCTAAGCTGGGTATATCACCAACAATCTTCTGGGACACTCCAAGAATATATTTCATCACTAGGAGAATATTGATGCTGGTCGATGGTTCAACACTTATACCAGAAAGAGTTATGAATTTAAGAAGACTTAAGCTTTTGATTGCATTACCGTTCACTGAAAGCATAGATGAGAAAGTGACCAGAATGCTTGTTGAAGAGCTTTCGAAGCAAATATCTGATATAGACACCGCAAATGAGATAAGTTCCATTTTGTTAGTGATTTGGCAACACCACTGCGACATCTTAGATCAGCGCTTAAGTGTCCCTTTCTTCACAACATTCCTTTCCAAAGTGTTGCCATTCGGTCTCAATACTGGTGCTGCTTCCAAAAGGTTAATAAGATGGATGAAAAATTGTTCGGAGGAGTGGCGAACGGGCATGTACTGTGTTTTGAAGTCTTCACTAAATTTGGCAAGCGGCGTTTCTACTCAAATTACATTTACCCAGATTCAGACAGAATTGCTGATAAAGCACACTTATGATGATCACAGGAATGAAAACTGTCTATTATCATTAATTTCATATATTTTGGCAAATTATCAACCTTCAGATGAAGTCCAAGATATTAAATCGGTGATTGAGGATGATGTGGCAGAAAAATTGATGTACTACGATGGGCCATCATCACAACCTTTCAATCTTTGGAGGGCTGAATGCTTGGGTCATTACTATGCAAGCACTGGGAATGTTTGTTCTACTATCAATAAATCAATACATCTGACTCTGAGAAAGATCTACGAATCAGATTTCGACAAAAATATACAAACGATGGACAATGTATTCCTTGAGATAGTCAGGTACGAAGGTTCAGATATACACGTAGAATGTTGTATTGACTACACATTAGGGGTGGTCCTATGGAGGAATGAAAATAAGGACAAGGACAAGACATTTCTTTGTTATAACAAAAACTTCTACACTTATGAAGAGACGATAATGAAGATGAATTTCAATACTTATATCATTTTATTACACGATTTCGGAGATCTGGAAACAATTCTTCACACAAATAGCTTGAAACAAACGATAGGAAATCTCCCAGAGTTGATAGCATCAAATGAGTCAAATGTTTGGATGTCTAATTTAGTATTGTCTATTCTTAATGATTTGGCTGATGTTACAGGTTTAGCATCTTTGGTTTCCATATTCATATCAAAGAATGTCAATTTTTCTCTTAGAATATTCAATCACTTAACATTATTTTATGTTTTCTCCCTTAAAGATGGTGGTGCCAGAGTTTATGAATTGATCAAAACATTTTATGAAGTAGAAAGGGATATTATTTCTACAGAATGTAAGCAGATATTTATTAATCTAGTTTTACTCTTGAGAATTGGCGCCAAACAAAATATCAGAGGCTTTGTGACTGCATTCAGTAAGATAGATTTAGCTGTAGTGTATCATGAGGCTATAGCTGTTGGCTTACCTGAAATCGCTTTGTTATTGATGGAGAACCATTTCACCGATCCTACTTTAACACTTTCATCCAATTGGCAAACTGAAAGAAAATTCCTAGTGGATGTTTATAGTTCTCTAGACGCCTTCACTGATTTAATTTATGGTTTACCAGTAGAACCGTCACTTGATTATGGTATCAATCTTCTTAAACAGAATACCAAGAGCCCATGGACAAATATTCTGTTCAGTAGTGGATTACTAGATACATCTTTGGCCACTGGTAAGAGAAGTTCTCAAAGCAGTGAAATGGTACAATCTACATTATCAACAGGTCTTAATGGTATATCAAGAGTGCTCGGTGAGTCATATATCAGTAATAATAAGCAAAATGTGAATGATGATCTGTCCTATGAGTGGGCTTGGAAGTTGAACCAGTGGGATATGCCTGTGTCTAGGAAAGAAATCTCACCTGCTACAGAAAACGAATCACTTTACAAGACATTGAAATTGATACATGATTACCCAAATGACGCTACAGCCATATGCAGTGAAAGCTTGAGTGAGTTAATGACTAGTAAATCTCGGTTTTTGATCCATAGCAGTGCCAAAACACAGATCGAGACTCTCAGTTGGTTACGCTCTCTTGCACTGATAAGTGCTATTAATGAAAGTCTCAAATATAACTCTGAGAGTTTGATGAATAGAATAGATAATAATATCTTACTGGAATCATGGTATAAAAATGCAGATTTCGATAGATATGAAAACATATTGCTTGCAAGAAAGGCAACTTTTGAAATATTAACTCACACCTCTAACACATATTCTAAGATTTCGAAAGAAGAGGCTTGCTCAATGGTCTTATATGAATTATCGAGATATGGAGATCTTGCCAGGAAATGTTCTTTGAGTCAAAAATCCATAAACTCAGCTATATATTTCAATGAAGTTATCAATACGAATTTCACAAATCCTGATAGAGAAGTTGATATGTTCTTCCAAAAATGTGCCAAATTTCAAATTGCATCCATGTTTTGGGATCAAGGTGAAACTGGGTTCCCAGTCGCTACACTGAAGGAGATCCTTAAGAAAGAGAGACTTTATAGGTTGACCAACCCGCAACTGGAAGTCACGTTAAAGCTGCCATTCAAGCAAATGCAATTGAGTTCACCTTACATCACCGCGATGATCGTGAAATGGTCGTCTGAATCAAGACAGGAATCCAGTGCTTCGATCATGCATAATTACTTAGACACTATTTTAATGGATTCAGTCGACAACGTCTCGCAACAAGCTGAGATTTATCATTATTTCGCCAGCTTTTGTGACCAGAATTTAAAAGATCTCTCAGTCAACGACAAGATAATAGATTACAACAAGCTGATTCTCGCTAAGGAGAAAGAACTTCAACAACTTAAAGATTTCAAAGACGATAGGAGGAATTCCAAAGAAGACAGAATCGCTGCGAAATCGAAGTATATCAGAGTTTACAGAATCAGGGCACAGGATAAAGAAGAGTTGAATAGGATCAAAAGTAACAAAGCTCAATTCGTTCTCAATGCCATCAGATTTTATCTCAAATGTATTGCCATCAGTGATGAATACGACGTCGACGTGGACAGATTCTGTGGGATATGGTTGGAATTTTCTAGTTCCACTGATGTGAATGATTTAGTTGGTGAATTGATTCAATTGATCCCTAATTATAAATTTATAGCGTGGGTGAGTCAATTGATGTCGAGATTAGTTGATGAGAGTAACAGTTTCCAAAAAGTGCTCTTCCAATTATTGGAAGCATTAACGTATCAGCACCCTTATCATTCACTTTACTTGGTGAAATCGCTTATACTTCATTTAAACATCCTGCAAAATGACTCTACTACGGTGTCTAGAGCTCTAGCCGCTGATAAATTATGGAGAGCATTGGCGAGAAAGAGCACGACGTTTAGTCAAAAGATATTGCAACCGATCGATGAGTTCTGCGATAGTGCCTCTGTTTTGGCGAATGAGAAATTCGATAAGGCTTCAGTGGTGAAATTATCTGGTTTGAGTATGGGTAAATATTGGTTACAGTCCTTACCTAAACAGTCTTTACCTCCACCAACAAGAGAAATCGCAGTTAATAAGAATGGTGATTACGATGATATCCCTTATATAATTGCCACAGATTCCAATGTGAGAGTAGCGACATCGGGGATCTCATTACCAAAGATCATGAAATTCAAGCTCTCGAATGGTGAGTTCCATAAGATGTTATTGAAAGGTGGCAGTGACGATTTACGTCAAGATGCCATTATGGAGCAAGTGTTTGAGAAAGTTAATAAGATTTTTCGAAGTTATCGTGATACTCGTGTTAGGAACTTGCGAATCCGTACATATAGAGTAGTCCCCTTAGGACCCCAAGCTGGAATCATTGAGTTTGTTCGTAACTCTGTCGCGTTGAACGATATATTGAAGCCGTTACATGAGAGAAGGGATAAATTGAAATTAGACGGTGCTAGATCGTTGATGAAGAAGGTACAGAAATCAACTTTGGACGAGAGGATTAAAGCGTATAAGTCGATAAGCGAGAAGGTGAAACCTGTTATGAGATTGTTCTTCTATGATACCTTCTTGGATCCACAGGAATGGTTTCAAAGTAAGATCACATACACAAGGGGTATTTCGACAACTTCATTTGTCGGGTACATTTTAGGGTTAGGTGATCGACACTCAAATAATATCTTGTTGGATAATTCCACTGGTGAACCAATTCATATTGATTTAGGTGTAGCGTTTGATCAAGGTAAGAGATTACCCATTCCTGAGACTGTACCTTTCAGATTGACAAGAGATATCGTTGATGGATTTGGGATTACCGGTGTCGAAGGCTGCTTTATCAAGAGTTCAGAACAAGTGTTGAAAGTGTTACGACTTGAAAACCAGAGAATCATGGATATTTTAAACATTTTGAAATACGATCCCTTGTATTCATGGACATTGTCTCCTATAAGAAAGCAGAGGTTACAAGAACAAGACGAAATGTTTATCACTGAAGACATCGAGGCCAATGATGCCATCGAAGGTGTCCGTAAGAAATTGGTCTCTAATGATTTAAGTGTCGAGCTGATGGTAAGGGAATTGACACAAGAGCTGATGGATCCAGAGAATTTAGCATGCATATATATGGGATGGTCACCATTCTACTGATTAAAAATATTGAAAAAAGCGTAATGATATTTTAAAATTACATATAACACCTAATGTACTGTCTGACTTTGTGGTTGATGCTGTTGTGATTGATTATTGTTATTATAAGCTCCATTATTTCTTCCTCCTCTATTACCATTATGATAATTTCCTCTTTCACTATTATTATTACTATTATTATGTCTTCCTCCTTGTTGATTATATCTTCTGTTATTATTATTATTATTGTTGTTGTTATTGTTATTATTATATCTACCACCTTGTTGGTTATTTTGGAAACTTCTTCTCTTTCCCTTCATTTGATCATTTTGTTGGTTCTCCTTCAATTGATCAATAACTTCATTACTTAATCTAAGATATTTAATCTGTGTTCCTCTAACGTAAATCTCTGGATATTTGACAAATTTCTCTCCTGTAGCATCTACTTTAATACAATTTGATAATGTTAAATTCATCCATGAATCACAATTAATTAAATTACCATTTAAAGTTTCATTTGATTTTAACTCAACCAAAATTGGTTGATTCTTTGCAGATGTTAATAAGTATAATGGTAACTATGCGGTATTTGTTAGTAATTTGCAGTATATTAGATAAACTCTATAAGATTCACTTACCATATTTGTTGATATATTCTATTATAAACTGATTAACCCTTTGTTCGCCTTTCAATCTGATTTTACTTGTTTTGTCTTCAAAAAAGTTGAACAAAAAAACAAAATGTGATTCCTAAAGGGGTAATGATAGAGAGCCCCTATGCAATTACCTTATACAGTAATTAGATACAGCCCCTATAAGATTACTATAGAAGGAAATCTCATACAGCCCCTGTCAAAACATCAATGCTTAGCGAGAGTTCTAGGCTCAGCGGTGCCCCTGTCACTAAAACTTCCCCAGCGCTTCATTTGAGCCGGTTGTAAGAAAGGCAGCATCTGGTAAGAGATGGTAGCGGAATTAGCTAGGGCCACGTCAAAATACTAGTACGATGAGTACCTAACTTAATTAACTTAATCATAATAGATATATTCTCTGTAATCGCTTAATTCTAATAAAATTGTGAATAAAAATAACATCTTGTTGTTGTTGTCTCTTATTGTTTTGCAAGACTCTCAGTTTTGCTCTTCACTTACATTTTCTACACGCCAAATAACAATTCTTAGCGACAACAAAAGAACAACAAGAGAGAAAAAAAAAATAGAAAAAAAAATTACACAGAGTAAAAATAAAAGTGATTTCAGGTGTTACAAGTTAGATAGATATATATATACATCAATTATCACTATATCATCAAGTAGTTGCTTTCCATTAGATATTAGCATCTATTTTCTATAAGATTTGAAATTGAATGCTGCAAAAATAGACAGTTCAATTACTTGATTTAAAAGCTAGTTGCAATTTGACAATCGCATCACGTCTTTGTTTTCTTGAATTCTTGGACCTTTTAGTGTTTACATTTATATATATATATATCGAGTCATATCGGTTAGGATGAAACGCATAGTGATATTGCAATTATTAGTGCTACTAACGCCATTTAGTAATGCTTTCAGCTTGGGATTAGGTGTGTATTTCAATTTGATTTGATGACATGGGCAAAAAAAAAAGTACTAACAATTTTACAGGCTGGTCACCAAAATATTTTGAAACCGATGAAGAAGTACCATTATTTGTGAATAAAGTAGAATCTGACTCCACAGAATTACCTTATGCTTACTATGATATGCCATTTGTATGTCCGAAAGACGATAAGAGACTGGTACATCTTTCATTGGGGGAGATCATAAGAGGTGATCGTATATTCGACTCAGATTACCATATCTTCTTTGAGAAAGATGAACCATGTAAGAGAATCTGTGATAGAAGAACTCAGCCGCAAGGTATTAAGAGAGCTGATGAATTGATTAGAAAAGGTTACGTCGTGGAATGGATCATTGATGATCTTCCAAGTGCCACGACATTTATTAGCTCGACCAATAATGATAAATACTATGCTGCTGGGTTCCCACTTGGTTTCGTACAAGATGATAAGACATATTTGCATAATCATGTAATGTTAGTGATAAGATGGCATAAAGAACATAACGACCCTAAGAAGAAGACTATTGTCGGATTTGAAGTTTATCCAAGATCAGTGAGTGATTTCCATTGTCCTGGAGCCTCGAGAAATTTCGCCAATTTCGAATTAGATCCATCTATCAAGGAAGAGATCTTAATACCGTTCACCTACGCCGTGTATTGGAGAGAAGAAAAAGACGTGTCATGGTATAATCGTTGGGACCTTTATTTTGCAGGTGAAGTAAGTCAGGAGAAAATTCATTGGCTCTCATTGATGAATTCATTCGTATTGGTATTATTCCTTTCCGCTATAGTTGGTGTGGTATTATTAAGGACATTAAATAAGGACATTACAAGTTATAAGAATTGGAAATATAGTGATAAATCAAGTATGAAACTGTTTCATCTTATTTCATCTTCTTCGACAGATTCATTCGCTGATGAAGTCAACAAGATGTTAAAATTCGATGACGCTCCTAAATTAGATGAAGATGAACAAAAATTAGATTCAGGTTGGAAATCAATTATCAATGATGTCAATACACCACTGGAAAACCCATTGTTATTAGCTGTTCTTGCCGGTTCTGGGATTCAATTAGTGTTCACCATCATCGGTGTTGCCATCTTGTGTGCCTCTGGTTTGTTGGGACCAGAACATAGAGGTAGTGTTATCACTGTGTCAATTATCCTTTTCGTAATGGCTGGATTCACTGCCGGTTACTCTGGTATACAATTTTATAAGAGATTTTGTGGTGAATCTATGTCGAAAATTAATTGGCTCTCTGTGTCACTGTACTGTGGCGGTGGCCTTAGTGGGATCATCTTTGTCACTGCGATGGTTTTGAATCTTTTCGTTTGGGCCAAGGACTCATCAACGGCATTACCATTCAGCACTATAATGTTCTTATTTTTGTTTTTCTTATTACTGGAGGTACCATTATCTATCCTTGGCGGTTACTTCAGCAGCAAGAGAGATTTACCATCATCGATCTCTATATCACCATCCTCGACGTTCTTGGCGAAACAGAGAATTCCAAGTGGTAATAACGCACCAGGCATCTTAAACAGAACTCCGATCCCACGTCAACCTTTCTACAACAAATATTCATTCGCTATCCCAGTTTTCGGACTTATACCATTTGGAATCATCTATGTCGAGTTGTTATTCGTTTTTAAATCCGTATGGTTAGAGAAGACTACTTTTTACTACATGTATGGGTTCTTATTAGCTACGATAACATTACTTATCATTGTTGTGATTGAAACCACTATAGTATCTACATATTTATCATTAAATAATGGTGATTATAGATGGCAATGGAGATCATTTATAGTACTGGGAGGTTGTATCTCATTTTACATATTGATCTATGGCGTTTACTATTTCATAGTTTACTTAAAAGTTGTCGATTTTATATCATCATTATTCTACTTTGTCTATATCATTATTATAAGTACTGTTTTCGGTTTAGCTTGTGGTAGTATTGGATTGTTATGTTCAGTGATATTTATCTCAAAGATTTATAATGCAATTAAAGTTGATTAGTGTATATATCAAAATAATTTATAATGAAGTTCATAAAAACTCCAAAAAGGAAATTTTATTTGAAAAAATGTAAAACTTTATTGTGACACAAAAGTTTCATCTTTAAAAATGAGTACTACAATTATATAAATTCTATAATATTTTTATATCTATTGCTAGTTAATAGCTCTGAGTTATTTAATTTTAAAGGCGGTGCTGCAAACTACTCTTTTTCAGGTTAATTTGGGCTCATTTGTAATCGCTATCACCCCTGTACCCCTAAGCTTTCAATATTTTATGAGTACAGTTACATTAATACCAACAAACGGCGCTATTCTTTCATCGATAATTGCAATAAGTAAAGATGATTCGAAATCTACTAATACTGGTATTAGTATTGATAATTGCCATTCTAATTTGAATGATATGGAAAATCGAATGGGGGTCGCAAATACATCATTTGAGAATATTGACCCTCTCGAGTCAAAAGATTATTATAGATCGAGTTCTATTACAGTATCAAATGACCCAGAAGCCGAACCAGAGACAATATCGGTAAAGAAGTTCATTCCATGGGGTAATTTTAAAGGCATGCTTGATGATAGAATGAGCAGATGTCACCATCAACATAGATCAGGTGTTAACTATAATTGTAATTATTGTAAGAATTTACCTATAGTACCATCAAATTTGAAGCTGGTTAGAAATAGAGATTCAATGATGAGACAAATTCCCAAGAGAAGAACATTCAGTAATTTAACACTTCAAAACTGTTCAGTTGATGAGAACACACCGCTGACAGATCTTGAAAATGAATTCGGCTATACCAATTACACTAGCTCGTTTAGAAAGAAACTTCACTATTACAAGGAATTGAACGGATTCAAGTTGAAAAGACATTTGTCGCCTGATTTCATAGTTAGCAGCTCCCCTAATTAAATATATCCACCTTCGTTAACCACTTACGTAGTCCATGTCATTGTAACTAATCCAGTCAGCTCATCTCTATGGCGTCATCGACTATCTTATCGGGTTCATAGATAACGACGCTATTGTCACACGGCTTAGTAAGGCGAAAAAATTAAAGCAAAAAATCTTTAAATTTAACACAGGCTGTGTCTGGGTGACTGGGTTGTGTGAGTGACACTGTGACTTAGTTAGTGCACGCTTGATATATTAAGATAGAGGATTGCTTTTCACATTACTCTGGTTTTAAATATTGAGCAGGTTTCCCTTATTATTGAAATTAATTAATATCAATTGATTCATTAAGATAGATAAGATGGTTGCAATGTATCAGTTGTCTATCTCAATTGATAAGTCAAAGACAGGAGGAACTTTCACTAATTATGATACCATTGAAGGTGTTATCCATTTCAAGACAAGTTCAGATATCACTTTAAATTCCATTCAAGTTAAACTTCAAGCCGTTTCAGATGTTGTTATGTATACAGAAAGTATTGGTCAATACGGAAAGAGATCCCGTACTAGGTATGAAGCCAGTCATAAATTTATAAATGAAACCGTGATTTCATTCCCACCTAAAAATGTTAGAGATGTGGCGAAGACGTCCAAGTTTACTTTAATCCCAGGTGAATATAGTTACCCTTTCCAATTTAAAATCCCATTGCAAAATACTTGTTATAAGGAAGATTTAAAAGATACATTAGCACATTCATGTAATAAATTACCACCTTCATTAAGTGGATTAGGTGAATTTGCCAATATTAAATATTTCATTAAAGCCACAGCGATTCGTAATAATATTTTTAAAGCTAAAATAAATTCATTTGAACCATTTGTGTTTTTACCAATAGATTCACCTTCATTGATGAATAGAACCGGAGAGCTTAAACAATGTTTTGTAAGAAAACGATTCATATTACCTAATAAGATTCCAGAGATAATAGCTTGTTATGCTACACCTTCATCGACAAAGATATTGAAATATGAAAAAAATAACAAAACATCAGAATCACAAGAATCATCTTCGAAAGGGTTTTTCAGATCTCTTTTCTCCGGAGGTGACATTACACCTCCTCCAAATCCGAAAAGACGTACTTCAAGTTCATCTGTGGCAACAACAGTGTCAACACTGACAAGTACTTCTGTGCCAAGACATATTTATAGACCCGAGGTGAAACCTATTGATCTCCCAGTGTACTTAGAAGGGCGTTTCAAATACCCGGCATATATGATTCCAACAAAGAAACCAAATTTTAAATTATATTTAGTTTCAGCAAAGGGTCCTCAATTTTTCCAATTACCCAATGGTGAATCTTCAGGTTTAGGTATTGTTTATTTGAAATCTTTACAAATAACATTAATTATAGGCACTTCTCTGATGGCTAAGACACATGTTACAAGTCATAAGGAAGAGTTGGTATTACTTGATCAACCTCGGATTAATTATAAATTTGATTTACATGACGTTAAGAAATCCACTGCAATAGATGTTGATACTGGAAAAACCGATATTTTTGAAATTGAAATACCAAAGGAAATTTACAGTGACGCTATAGTACCAGACCACGTTGCTCCTACATTTAAATCTTGTAATATTGCCAGATCCTATTCATTGAGATTTGAAGCTTCTTTCTCTTCGAGTAAAGAAGTCACAAAGAGTGATCCACTTATTTTCTGTACATTGAATACTAAGATCAAAATATATAGTGGTATACAAAATGTGCAAAGACCACTGGGCCCACCACCATTACCACATAACGTTCCTAACCACACGTGTATGGTCAATAAGTCTCCAGATGTAGATGAAGGAGAACAAGTGATTTACACTGTGGGAGACACAAATGGTGGTAATTTACCTAGTTATGATGAAGTATTATATGAGAGTAACCAAGATGCTAGAAGAAGAAAATTTCAACAAAATGAAAATTACTTTTATGAATGAATAATTAATATCTATATATACATACTTGCTTTTAGACTTTATAGCTTTTATTTTAATATTTCTAACTACAGTTGTTTAATTTTAGTTGATGTTAAAATTGTAAGATTAAAAGAATTGATGTTTTCTAACACAAATTCTGAAAAACTATATATATAATATGACCCACCCTTTGGAATCACATATTAATGCAAAGATGTTTTAAATAGATACCAATTATTTTAGAATTTAGCTTCAGCTAATATCTTGGAATAAAATAAACAATTAATTAAAAAACTACCGTAACCCATAAGAAGTAAAGAACACTATTGAAAATTTGATTTAAAATCCATTACATCCCTCTCTAATTGTTCAAGAGACAGTTTCTGCTCTTCTAACATCTCTTTTAAATATTTCATTCTTATACCGTTATTATAACGACCCAATTCGATTTGACTCATCTTCAAGTCACTGAACAATGCATTCTCAATAGTGATATCTGGCTTGTTTAAATCACTGCTGAAAGTTGATTTAAATCTCTTGATGCTTAAATCGTTAAGTAACGGTGAACGATTATTAAATGATGCGGAATTTCTCCTCAGGCATACTCTCAAATAAGGTAATGAGACACGCAAAGCACCAGCGATCAACCCTTGGGATACTGCAGGTGAGGTGGCTAAACTAGTTAGTGATGTAACAGCTGGAGTTAACATTGTACAGTTTATGATAATTTTTAGTTGATGAATCTGAGATTATCTTGGAAATGGGGTTGTGTAAAGTGGGGCGATTTTGCTAAAGATTTATCAGATCTCGTTGTTGTATATATATGATTCACATCTAGTGGCAAATAATTACGAACTTTATTCCTTAACGAATATTACGATGAGATCACAATATACATCCCTAAAATTATGGTCATCACCTCACTTTTGCAAATAATTTTTTTTTATGCCTGCGTTAAAATATGTCAAACACCGAAGAGACATCTACAGATGAGTTTAAGTAGCCGTATGGGATGATTACATCGTAATTATCCGTTATTAGATCTTAGGATCGATAAGACCATTTTGAATTATTATTATTCTTTAATTAAAATATTATTCTAGAATTAATTTTCCTTATTTTCTTCCCTCATAGGATCATCTGCAGCAAAATCACCTAAGGATTCCATCGCTTCTTTAATAAGATGAGAACCTTTAGGGTCAAGATTCAAAGCGACAGTGAACTCTTTTATCGCACCATACCTCTTACCAGCGATCTTGTACAATTGACCAAGTAAGAAATGCACCGAAGCTTCATCTGGTGCTATCTCGACTAATTTTTCAAAATCGGCTGTAGCAGTTTCAAAATCTTCCATTGAAAACAACAATTGCAGTTTTTTAAACAACAGCAAAGCAGATAATGGTTGTAATTTATGTGCAAAGACGTATTGCCTCAAAGCTTGTTCTTTCTTATTCAATTTCTCCAAAACCATACCAAGACAACAAATCAATATACAATTAACAGGGTTAGTCTCTAACAGTTTACGGAAATGGTATTCGGCTTTATGGAAATCACCAAGTTTTAAATAAACCATCCCCATACCGTATAATGCATTATAATGACGATCATCAATTAATAATGCACTACGGAAACTTTGTAATGCATTTTCAAAAGCATCATTGGAGACATGTTCATGTCCTTGTAATGTATAAGCGTAAGCGAATTTACTATCCAATTCAATCGCTTTTTGGAAACATGTTATAGCTTGATCTGGATCCTTTCTCAATGAAAATGAGTTCCCCAAGGCGACCCATGTCTCTGGTGCCATATCGTTAATACTCAGTAATTCATGAGCTAAGAAACTTAATTTACTTTCATCATGTAAATGCCATAAAAGTGTGGAGAAATATTCCATATCTTCTAACCTGGTTCTATCCAAATCTCTTAACTTGGTGAAATAAATTAATGATTCTTCATAATTAACAATTTCAAAATGTAAACGACCTAATTTACCCAATACCCATGGAGATTGCTTTTCATTCTCTGGAAGTGAGTCTAATAATCTGATAGCTTTGAAACAATCATATGAACAACTGGCTTTATACGCTCTAGCGAACAAGAGATATAAATTCATAAGATAATTTTCACCCGATACATCTTTTAAATTAACACTTTGGAATGATGTATTATTTGATACACTTTGTTGTCTACCCCTTTTCAATGAATTTTGTGATGAATCGTTATTAGAACTTGTCAAGACATTTGTAGTGTTGGCGATATTACCAGTTAAATTATTCAAAGGGTGCGATATTAATCTTGAAGTGACTTTGGCCAGTGTAAGCCGTGAACTTCTTCTATTTATTGTATCTGAAGGTTTGGCAAATGCATCATAACTTGCCTGTTGCCTTATAGGTTTCCTGGTAGGAGCATCTGGTAAAGGTGGAATCTGTTGCTTCGATTTATTAGTGGCATTATCAGGTGTAGATAACGGTCTTGAAAAGAAATTCTTTGTTGATGATTTGATATTGGGTGTTACTAAATGCTGTGATTGTTGTGGCAGTTGTTGAGGAGTAGGGGGTTGCAGTTGTTGAGGAGTAGGGGGTTGCAGTTGTTGCGGTGGCAGTAAATGAGTTGAGTCTGTATCGTAACTGCTGTTGGAATTTGTTGGAAACAAATGAGACGAAGACGAATCAATACCCTCCAGTGGTATCTTATATATTGCCCTTGTCCTCACAGCAGCACCCATTTTACAAAGTTCTTCAAAAGCTTCGAATATAAATGGATTCAATTTCAATGCTTCAGAGTAATACCACGCCGCTTTCAGTTTATTGTTTAACAAAGTTTGTAATTTACCTAACAAGGTTAAGCAAGCAGCGGCATCAGGTACTATATTCCTTTCAAATTCAGAATTCTTATTTGTTGTATTTTGCCAAAGATCAATCACCTCTGAGAGGACTCTATCACCTCTATCGTATTCCCCTAACTCTATTGAGGCCTTTGCACATATATATGCACAACCAACGTGCCGCTGATTTATAGTTAAATTTATCGCAGTACTATATTTTTGCCTCTTGTATAGCACCAATCCGTATAAGTGTCTTGATGAGTTATCTGTATTGTTTTGAGCCATGAGTCTTTCACATGCAAACTCAGCCGATTGAAGAAGATCATTGTCCATTAAATAGAATATCTGTGATCGTAATCTCTTAATAGCAGAGTCATTAAGTTTTAAATTATTATTCATTTCGAAGGGAGGCCCTTTTAAGGTTATTCCAATGAGCTAATCCTTTTAAAATAAGTGCAACTCCTTAATCAATAATCCTTATGAATATATGAGAACAGTTAACTGGCAATGACTGAATATAACTATATAATTATTGAATCAGTGATAAGCGTTTGATCCTTTCATATACCTTTGTTTCCTTTTGCTTTGTTTTGCTTTGTTTTGCTTTGTTTTGCTTTGTTTTGTTTTGTTTTACTTGAATTTTTTCCCTTTACATTTTTTTATCACACTGTGAAACGCATCGAACATTTTGGGATATTGACTAAACTATAAAGAGAAAGGGATAGGGAAGAGATCAGTAAAGTTGAGATATTGTTAGCCAAGTATCTCAGCAATTGCATAGTATTATCAATATAAAGTTCAATTGCTACTCCAAATAAGAGGTAAATAAGAATTAAGGGGGTTGAATTGCATTTACTAATCGAGGAGATGTTGGGCATATAGAAGAAAATATTAAATTAGCAAATCTCTCTTGCTAGAAATCATCCAATCTCGCAATGGTATCTTATCGGTCTCACACACAAAGTAATGAAAGTTGCCTGTCAGTTGTTCTTTATCTGGTACTGCTAAAATATTAAATAAATTCTATTAAATCAAACGATTTTTAAATTCCAATTTTTTTCTATTGTTTGTTTGTTTCCCTGTTGCGCTTTACACAAATGATGTGACTACACAATTTTTTTGTTTAGTGCAGATGTCACCTTATATCTATTATCCCTAGTTGTTATATAACTATGTAGCTTATACGATGTATTATATATATATCTATTCATATAACCGACAGCTATATCTTAATCTTCTAGTCAACTTATCTACTTTAAACAATAGCGATGAAAACCGGATTCTTAAACGATAACTTATACAATATCCCAAACTGTAACCTTCATATAACACAACATACCAACCACCAGAGTTTACAAGACTTGACAATGTCCACAATGAAGGAGTTGTGTCTTGAATTAGGCTATGTTGAGAGGAAATTAAGTAGAAATCAATATATCATGCCTTCTTTCCATCTGGTATGGAAATACTTACGAGGTTCAATTAAAGGGGTAAATCCGCTTTTCAGTATACAGCAATTATCAGTAATATTCATATTGGTGATTGTCGCTTTATATTTCATCTTAGACAGGTTAACTTCGTTCCCGACATCTGATAAGGAGAATGCAGTACCACGATTCACAATTAAAGATATCGAAGTGGAAGAAGTATCTCAGGAGCCAGCACAGGATATCTTGATGTGTCATAGACGCCATAACCTTTCACGTCATAAGAGACGATTACCGAGTGAGCATTACTTCATTCACTTCAAGAGATTCAAATATACGATACCTGAGTTACTACCACGTGAGGAGCCAATAGAGTCATTTCGACAGATAATTAATAAAGGTGATGAATCGTTGGCTGTGCCACCTTCGTCATTGGTGAGTTTCATGGTGATGATCTTTGGTGTAACTGTCTTAATACAGACTAAGTAGTTTCCATTACTTACTTTCCACATTAATATCGACTTTATATAGTTTATTTCCCATTTCATTTAGCTTTTACACTTTCCCTTATTGCATTAAATATAATTTACTCTAATTTCATAGATCAAATGTAGTTGCATAAAGGTATATAAAGAAAACTATATGGACTAGACCAAAATTATAAGTATACTATTCATCAATTTTTTCAACGTAATTACTTGGTAATATACCAACTTTCCCATCCACGTTCTTCGCTTGCCACCATCTACCATTTGTCGATTGTACTTTCAATATCTCACCTTTGACAAATGACAACTCTGTGGCGTCAGCAGGGTTAGCATCGTAATTATACAATGCTTTAACAGTGTATGGATAACTCTCAGCTTCGTCTCCATCTACACCGTCAACGTCAACGTCTTCGATGTCGTCATCACTCAAGTCGTTATTAATAGCAGTCGTTGTATTACTGTAATAACCTTGCCCTGCAGGTTCTTCCCCATTTTCTAATCCGTTTAACTGTGTAGATGACGCCATATATGGCAGCTGGTTAGCTGAGTAACCGAATGGATTAGCTGAGCTCTCAGTCATCATCTTTTGATTCACTTGTTGCTGTTGTTGTTGCAGAAGTTGTTCTTGATGAACAGCTCTATTTCTATTGGAGAAACTATCAATCCATTGACTTGTTGGACTATTTGGTTCAGCTCCAAAATATAATAACCAAAATAAATTGATTATTGAAAGCAAGATACAACCTGCAGCGGCGGCCAGCTTTGCTGATTGTGTAGAATAGACTAAATTATTAGCACTATTGGTAGAATAAAGAAATGAAATACTTGTCATACCAACAAGTAATAATCTATAATACTCTATCGTATTCGTCACGTACATGATAGAGATAGCCACGTTAAGTGTCAATTGAAACATAACCCCCCACCATGAAAGCTTGGGGAAATAATCTTGAACATCAGCTGCAATGGCTGCTATAAACGTTATTAACCAAGCTATTGATGCCATAGATAACATACCAACAGCAAATGGATCTGCTATAACTTGTGATATATCGAACCCCATTTTATCCTATCTCTTATTTATAAATTAAGTTTTAAGCAATATTTTATGTAACGTTTTAACTGAAATATAAGCACTGTTAAATTCTTATACTGTTAATCCAAATTAGCTAAGTGAATGTGGCTCTTCCAAATGAGAATATAAAATATTTGGAACAGATTTGACTATATCTTTTATATAACAATAATAATAAATAACAATTACAACAACTTAATAACTATTAAAAAGCTGAAAACGAAAATAACTCTTAAAAATATCTAATATCAACTGTAGATCAAGTATTTTTGTTTTGATCAGAATACCGAAAAGTAAAAAAAAAAAAAAAAAAACTTTCGTGTCTACTTTTCACAATACACACTCGTCATAATCTCATTATTTAACTCAGCCGGACCGAGTTTACATGGATTTTATCAATAAATAATAGTTACATTCGGGTATCTATACAGGTTTTATAACTAGTGTTTTGCTCCTAAAAACAACGTAGCAGTCAAGCTCACGACCATGACGATCACTCCCCAGCAACTCAATACTAATGACGCGTATTTGAGTATTCTTTCTCTACTGGTGATACCCACGGTAGCCTCCTGTGATCCGATCAATTTGTAACCGAATATACCTGGGAGGATGAAACTTATCGAGGTGGAACCTGTGGAACCGACAAAGCCTAACACTTTCTCTAAAGAAGTGACGAGCATAGCTATTATGTAACTGAGTAAAAGAATGATGGAGGTCAAGATGACGAATTTCGTAGTACCCAATGGCACAACAGTAATCTCCTTAGAGCCACCTTCTTCGACTAATTCATCATTTTGCCAATTCAAAAGACTCTGCATCTCAGATGAAGTGATCGAGGTATTCGCTATCGAGCTAGTGTTAGACGCGATTCTCTGACTAAATCTGTTCTTTTGTCTCTTATTCATTGCCTCGGATGATCTATGTTTGTAGAAATGTAAAATATGGTTCACTGAGGCTCTACAAGGGTGACACTGTAGTGGATAGGATAACATCACTAAGATCACAATAGCGATTCTTCCCACCGTGGATGAGACTGAGTGTGGGTACATGGCGATAATGTTACCTGTAACGTTATCACCAAATGTCAAATAACCTGCTGTACCGACAAAGATGTATAATACCATAGCGATACCAATGGCACTAAAGATCACTTTATTGACATTCTTCGACGATTTATCTTGTAATTCATTAATCAATGAAAACATATTTTGATGACAAGTATAGGCAAATACAAAAATTGGGAACAGTGAAACAACACTAGTGAAACTTTGTGGTTTGACAAAACGAACTTCACCTTTATTGATCATATCGTGTTTGAAGAAATGTTCAATAACTAACACCACCAAGTAAGCCACGGAGGAAAGTGCCACCATCGAGGCATATTTCAAAGAATCAAGTCTTCTCAAGAACGATAACGGCACAACGATAGTCATGAAGATAGAGATCCATACATTTCTATGCAACAACCACTGATGCTCTGTCTCTGCGCCAATCAACGATTCAACGATCTTTGGCACCAAATCTCCAATCACAACAAGGTACGAAATCCCAACACCAAAGCATTTCACAGCGATAGCCAGATCGAACACAACACTTAATGAAGGGTAAGTCAACTGTGAGAGCGCAAAGAATGACAGCTGGCCCTCGGGAACAAATTTGGAGCTAACACTTTGTAAATATAATCCAAATGATGATGTACATGCACTCAAGGCAATTACAAAAATACCTAATAATATACCATTCAGTTTAATACCAAATGACATAGCAAGCATACCGCTTCCGACAATGGTATTTAGCAAATTAATAGCCGCTGAAGTCGCTGTTGATGACATGGCCGGAACAGTTGAATCTGATACTGATATTTACGGGGTGTTGCCTATCTTGATAATGGTTTGTTGATTATCAGTAACTTTCTGCAGTGGAATATTTTAATTTGTGTGCCGTTCGCAAAGTAGTGTATATGGGATCAATTGTGATTTGATAATCATTACTGTATACTATTCAGGACAGTCTAAGAAGCTGTGGATAAGCTCTATAGGAGTCTACTTAAAGTATTAAGAGTTATCGATTAAAGTGAATTGTCTTATCGCAATTGGCAGAAGATTTGTTTAAATTATAGATCAAATTTTCACAATTTTTCAAATAATCAATACAACTACAGTCCCTAGATGGAATACCACATTCCCTAGATGGAATATCACATTCCCTAGATGAGTTAAACATCACATCCACTACAACACTATCAATATCTAATGATTTTATTATATATACATGACTTAATAACCTCTTCTTCTAGCATCTTTAACAGATTTAAACAATTCTTTCAAACCGGCATGGAACCATTTCTTTCTCTTTTGTGTCTTCTCTTCACCTTTAACTTTACTTGGTTTCATATGATACCTTTGCTTATATTTAATTTCCCTTACTTGATCAACTCTTAATTGCCTAGCTAATTGACTTAAAGCTGATTTAACATTACCATCTCTAACTTCCACTGAGGTACCCATCCCTGTCCCAGTTCTTGGTAATTCTTGCAGAAACAATTTAGGATCTTCTTCAAATGCATTTCTCGATACTATATTCCCGGAACGTGCATTATATGGTTTCTTATTTGCTTGTGAATCTAAATATGCATTATTTAATTTGGATGGTCTTCTATTTATTGATGATGTGGCTAAATTATACATATCAAATGGCTTCTTAGCAGCCTCTGAAGTGGAATTATAACGCTTAGCTGTGCTCCACACAAGACGTGGAGAAGTTAGCAGTCTAAACATGATCAAATGTTGATATCTACCTATGTAAAAGGAAAGCTTCAAGATTGAAGTTTTTTTTTGTTCACTAAAAGTTTTTTGGCAGAAATGGGTCTTATTGACACGGGATATACCGTTGACATTGCTATTTTATATTGTATCTAACAGAACTCAGTTGATAGAAGGGAGTTGCTTTGGTTAAAAGATTAGGGTGCTCTAACTCATATATTATATAGAGAAGTTGAGAAAATTGTTACTAATCACGTTTGTAATTTCTCATTTTATTAATATAAAAAACTCCGATGCTCAAAAGTGAAAAAAAGAATCGGAAATATCATCGATTGAATTTTTGATTGAATTGAATTAAAATCATAGATAATGACAGCTGTGGAACTGGATAAGGCTGCTGAAGTTATTGAGAAAGTGGAGAAATTGGATATTTCCAATAGTGAAACTCCTGCTATCGCCAAGGATGTCAAGGAAGAAGTAGATGAAGACGATGCAGAGGAAGATGGAGAAGCTACAGGTGATAAGAAGAAGAAAAAGAAGAAGAAGAATAAGAAGAAGAAGAAGGTTATAATAGACACATATTATCCAGATGGCATATACCCAGAAGGTGAGACTCAATACTACAAAGATGAGAACTCATACAGAACTACAGATGAGGAGAAGAGATACCTCGATAGACAACAAAATAATTATTGGCAAGAGTTCAGAAGAGGTGCAGAGATTCATCGTAGAGTGAGAACTTATGCTAAATCAGTGATTAAACCAGGCATGTCAATGATTGATATCGCCGAGAGTATTGAAAATACTACAAGAACATTATGCGGTGAAGATGGCTTAAAAGGTGGTGTTGGATTCCCTACTGGGTTATCATTAAACCATTGTGCTGCTCATTATACCCCCAATGCAGGTGACAAGACCGTATTGAGTTATGAAGATGTAATGAAAGTGGATTTTGGTGTTCATGTTAATGGACATATCATCGATTGTGCATTCACATTAACATTTGATCACAAGTATGATAACTTATTAGCAGCAGTGAAAGCAGCTACTAACACAGGTATCAAAGAAGCCGGTATCGATGTGAGATTAACTGATATCGGTGAAGCCGTCCAGGAGACAATGGAAAGTTATGAACTTGAATTAGATGGCAAGACATACCCTGTTAAGTGTATTAGAAATTTAAATGGTCATAATATAGGCCAATACCGTATCCATGGTGGTAAAACGGTGCCAATTGTCAAAAACGGTGACACTACAAAGATGGAAGAAGGTGAAACTTTTGCCATTGAAACATTCGGTAGTACTGGTAGAGGTTACGTTGTCAATTCAGGTGAATGTTCTCATTACGCCAAGAATGAAAACACTGATCATATCGCTGTGAGATTAAACAGTGCTAAGCAATTATTAAACACTATTAACACCAATTTTGGTACATTACCCTTCTGTCGTAGATACTTGGACAGATTAGGTCAAGATAAGTATTTATTACTGTTAAATCAGTTAGTCAAATCAGGTATCATACAAGATTATCCACCAATCTCGGACACCAAAGGTTGTTACACTGCGCAATTCGAACACACTATCTTACTTCACCCTACACATAAAGAAGTGGTATCTAGAGGTGATGATTACTAGATACACTATATAGTCGATAAATAAATTCCATCTCCATTTTCCCCTTTTCGCGTAGTTGCCGTATCGGGCAATCGGGCACAACACTTGAAATTTGATCTCTGAGAATTTTTCCTTTCAATAAAGACAAAGCAAGAGAGAGAGAGATTGGAATTGAAAACAGCGAAATCACACGCAAAAAAAAAAAACAAAAGGAAAAAAAAGTATGGCAAAAGTGAAAGACAACAGACGGCGGTTATAATACTTAAATACCAATTGATCTTATTTTAATTTGATAAATTTCATAACGTGTTTTTAATATTATAGAGTTTATTCAATTATATTTTCAATATAGATTAAGATAATCATTAAAGGACTATTATTTTAATTCTAATTAGCAAATCAATATTTTTAAAAAAGAACTCGAAAAAAGGAAAAAATACAAAGGACAAGATGGAAGTATCACCAGCAGTTTTAGATTTTAAAGGTATGTTTTATTCTTGATGATCAATTAGTTATATGTTGGATGGGGTATGATGAATTTTGTTGATTTACTGTTTTTAATTTGATTGAATTGATGAAATTTTGAAATGATCAGATTGGAACAATAATGGAGACAAACGGGGATGAGTAATGTAAATTGCCATACAATATTACTAATGCAAATTGGTTATTATCATAACATTTACTAACAATTATCAATTAAAGGACCATTCTCTCAATCTTCAACTGAGAAACTTGTCTTAACAAACACTTCAGCTGAAACTTTAGCTTTTAAAGTTAAGACAACGGCACCAAAATTGTATGTATTGAAATTGTATCTTTTGATCTATCAATTTACTAACTGATTTTATATAGATATTGTGTTAGGCCAAATGCATCAATCATTCAACCTGGAAAATCATTAGAAGTATCGATAATTTTACAAGGTTTAGAAGCTGAACCACCAGTAGGTTATAAGTGTAAAGATAAATTTTTATTAGTTACATTACCATGTCCTTATGATGATGCCGAGACAAAAATTAGTGATTTATGGCCATCATTAGAATCTGAATTTAAATCAACTAGTAAAAAGATAAAAGTTAATTATGTTACCGGTAGTAGTGCCACTACAAATCAATCATCAATTGCCCAATCAGCTCCTGTCTTATCACCACATGTTGCTCTGCCACTGGTACCATCTGTTCCATCAGGTTCAAGTGCTGCTACTGGTGCTGCTGTAGGTGCTGGAGCTGGTGCTATTGGATCAAGTGCTGCATTATCAAATGTATCAAAGGCAGTTGATAATGGTCTGGCTGATTCATCATTTGTTACAACACACCAACAAGTTGAACCAAGTGAAGAATTACCACAAAGAGAAACAAGAACTTCATTAGCATCGTTGAAAAGAGAACAAAATGCATCACCACCACTGACAACACCTAAACCTCCTCCAGCATTTGCTAAATCAGATGCACCAGATTTTGAAGATTACACTCCACCAACAACAGTTGGTGAATCAAAAGGTGGTATCCCATTCCCAATTGTCTTGATTATTGCCTTATTGGCTTTTATTCTTGGAAAATATATTCTTTAAGAAGACATTTATCCTTTGATTTTCTGTTTACCTATTTGGCTACTGTGTTTTATATTTGATTATACTTTAATACTTGATGATCTATATATTTCTAAAATATAAGAGATTACATATTATTAATGTATAATTTTATTTTTATTTTATTTGATATTTTATTACTTATTTGTGGCAAGAATTTATTTCAAAAGTCAAAGAAATATAAAGATAAATTAGAAAAATTATCAACAGTTATAAGAATATATAATTTAATATACTGTTTGTAAATTATTTCAATTAAACTTATTAGCTAATTCAAAATATATTAAACTAATCCCTTAAATGCCTTATTAACAAACGAACAATCTCTATCACTATCCTTACTTATACAAACGTAATTAACTTTATCAGGCAAGATGCATTTGATCTGAGCATCCGGGAACACACAAGGACAATCCACATATGAATTAACGCATTCTAAAGTGTCCTGACATAAGTACTTATCACAAGACGACTTGGTAAATTCTCTTTGGATATTTAATTGTTGTTGTCTCTGTGCACGTTGTTGTTGGTGGTGATCTTGGCCGAAGAAATCGAATATGTTGGCCTGAGTGAGTGATATGAGTGATATGAATACTATTATTACCGATTGAATGGAAACCATTTTTGAAATGATTTATATATAATGTATATTTGTGGATTTATAAATTCGTGTTCTTAAGCTGAGTTTTTTTTTTTTCTTTGCGTAGAGATGAGTGAAAATTACAATCATAGTGAATAAATAATTTTTTACTAATATACAAAATATATAAATGCATTCACTCCCTGTTCCTTGTACTTGACCACATATTAATCCCAAATTCATTAACTTTAACTCCATGTAACATTTTTAAAAATCTTTCTCTGATAAGTGAATCGTCTATAGTATTCAATAACAAATCTTGTAATTCAATTATCGATTCTTCCTTATCGAATTCTATATAATTCAATACTAATTGCTTCTTAACACCGCTGACGACTCTATTAAACGAGCTTAATTGGATCCAGTCCAACTCTGTCCCCGGTGCCATGACCAAGATGGCGAAATTTGCATGATTGAAAACTGGTCCTTTTTCATAAAGGATAAAATCTGTGGAAAATTTAACACCAGATTTAATACACCAACCTAGAGATTTATAATGATAATAGGTTATGAAATCCAGTAATTGCTTTGATTGCTTGGTGAAATTAGGTATGATGATATTCAAGAGTTTTGGAAACGGTATAAGACCATCAGAATCGTATATGGTGACTCTATTAATCACTGCGAGGAATAACACTTCTGATGGTAACAATTGTAAATACTCAAATTCATCAATTAAATCAGCATCTTCCATGAAGATATCATCTTCAGAACGTATCACAGCAGGTTCACGATACTCCTTGACTAATTCATCGATTGGTTTTTTCAATTTTTGATTCTTAGTCAATTCATTCTTTGCCATTTCAATCTCCTTTAATTTATCCAAATCATTCAAGATCTTATACTCATTTTCCAGTTTCTCTAATTCAGATCTCTTATTCTTGAAATCCAATCTCTCTAATCTTCTCAATTTCGTTATCTCCTCTGATGATATTTTACTCCCTTCCAGGTCAGGAAACAATCTCCTTCTCGTGCGCTCAGCGAATGAAGGTTCACTTCTACTTAAACAACCTTTACCGAAGAATCCATTAAACCATAATGAATTAACAGAGCTTTGATCTCTGGCTTTAAAGATATTATCTTGATAAATTATCACAATATCATCTTGCCTTATATTAAAACCAAATATGATATTAAATATTGATAAATTTGATAAATTAATAGGTAATGGTTTTGAATAAATGTTATAGAGATGAGATTTCCTCTTTGACATTAACCTGTATTTATTAGTAACCTATTTTATACTATACTATATTATAATATAATATATATAATAAATCTATATCAGATACCGTTGTAGTCTTTTGAAATCAAAAAAAAGAACTCACAGTAAGACAATTAAGTCATTTCAAGTCTTTATTAAAATATCATCATTGAAAAATTATTATATTATATTATTATATTCTATAGATAAATCACTCACACTTAATACTCCATATGGAATATGTATTATATTGTATATATTACTTGTTCAATCTTATGAATACTCCTCTAAGAGTGTTAATTTTTTCTTATGAAAAATTTTCCCACAAAAGTAGTGCGTACTTTAACCAATCTGACCAGGGATTTGAAATTGTTAATTAGGGTTCTATATGATACTGCTACAGTGTTATGTAAGAGTACAAGGAATGGCGTTTGGTTAGGATTAATGAAACGTATATCTGGAATATGTTTCAAAAACCGTAATTAAATCAATCCTTGATTTGATATACATTATACATAATACATACATATAATGATCATCAATGAACAATCCGCGTAGCAATTATATCTACTTTATTAATTACCGACATAAAGACGCGATTGTAAAGGAGTAAAGGGGTATATGATACTATCTACTGTATCTTATAATATATACTATAGTACATCATATACTATACTGTACCATATACTCTACATCTATACTCTATCCATATCCTATACCCCATATAGTATCTCATATCTCATATCTCATATCTCATATCTCATAGTCTTGTATAGTAGTATCCTGTATAACGCGTATTGCCGTTGTTCGCCAAAAAGTTTTTCTTTTAAAATTTCTTAAAACGGTTAATTTTGTAAATCAAAGATGTTATAATTCCAAATTTGATTTAATACATTACATTAAAATTAAAAGGAAAATATTATTAGTTTCTTAATTGGATTCCGGTGGGTTTCATTTTGTGTTTATTAACTTGCCTCATTAATTAATTTCTTTTATAAAACTTTTATCTTATTTAAAATTCCCATATATTGAATACTTGATTACAACTTATTTGATCAACTTATTCAATATACAGATTCAATTCAGGTTAGAATGCAACTGCCACAACATAAACTGCTGATGCAGTCTACGGCACAAGATGAAGACGCTATAGCTCAGGCAATATTGAAAAGAGCAGAGATAGCAAGAATCACAAGACAATTAAAGACAAAATTATTGAAGGCGAAGAACAAGACAGAGATAACTCATAAGACAACACTTCAAAGATCCTCATCAACGGTAATACCAACTATATCAAAGATCCCACTTCCAAGATCAGCTTCTCATCAACAATTACCACAGCAACATGTGTTACCAACACCACCATCATCACAAATTCAAATAACAAGGAAAAGATCTTTTGAAGAATTATATTCAAACAACACTGAACCTTTAATTGATTTTCATGATGAATACGAAACTGATGAATACGAATCACCGGCAAAGAAATCAAATAATAGTAATATCCCCTCCTCACCATTATACTCTTCAATGGATATCCCAACAAATAATCCACAAACACCACCAAGAAAGCATGTATCATTATCCACCGAATCAACAACACTGCTTTCGATGTCATCCAATACACATAGCGCAATTAATTATGACTTATTATCAACGCCAAAGCAAAAAGTTATAAATAATCTGGTACTTGACACTTTCAAAACTCCAACTTCAATATCATCACATCGTATCCTTTTCCCCAATAGAACTCCAATCAATACATTACCTACATTAGATCTCTCCTCTTCATCAAAGAGAAAGAAAAACAATAACGGTGATAACTCAGGACAGGCTGCCGAGTTATTGATGTTCTTTGCTAACTCTCCATCACCTGCTCCCTCCCCTGTGGCACAGCCAGTGAGACGCACGTTGCCAACTACGCCAAAGAGATTATTCACCAATATCAACGATTCCAGTTTCTTGAACCAGACTCCTCCAACGTCGGGGAATATGAACTCTAACGTGTTGGGTTCTACCCCGCTAGGTTCGAGTGATCATTCAAGAACTATTGATTTCTTTGGAAGTGGTAATAGACTCCCTGCTCCCGTTACCCCTGGTAAGAAAAGTAGTTCATTTTTATTAAATGATTTTGTCACTTCTGTTTTCACCCCTTCTCCAAGGAGATAACTTATATGAGTTGACTGATATCTCTTTATCTCATTTTTATTGTTCATTTCTGGTTAATAGGTTATTTTGTTAATATAATGCTTTTATAAAACTAAAACTGTAGATACTCCTCGAAAAAAAAAAAAACTAAATAAAAGTTAAATCATATATAAGATCAACAGTGATGACATCTACAGAAAGAACAGATCCTGAACTCGTGTCGCGGCAAAGACTGCACGATCTCCAGAACTTGGAGTTCCCCTCTTTATTACCCATCCCGAATAACGAAGATGAAGAAGACGTGATCAGTAAATTACCCCGTGCGACATTACTGCAAAAGATACAAGTATTAAATTGGCATAATGCCTCGGAGAAGAAAAACCAGTTGAAGACAGTGAAGCATTTCACAGAATTGGGCCAATTCACAGTGACGAAATCGACGTTGAATCGATGGGTGCTCAGTGAGAGGAAATTAAGACTGGAATACGATAGTTTGAACGTGGGGAACGCTAAAGTGTACAAGACGAAACCTAAATTCAAGTACCCCGAAGTGAATAGATGCTTAGAGGTCTTTTACGACCAGTCGTTGAATGAGAATAAGAAGTACTCTGAGCGGTTCTTGATCTCGAAATGGACAGAGTTTTATAAGATTTATCATCAAGTTGATGAAGAGACTATATCTAATTTAACGACGAAATCTAATGGGTGGTTACATTATTTCAAGAAGAGAAGCGAGTTGAAGAAGAACGTCACTGAGCTGTTTTATAAGCAACGTGATGAATTTAAAGTTACTAATTTAAAATTAGAGAAACAAAGATTACAAAAAATTTTGAAAAATTATTCAAATAGACAAATTTATCAATTTGATGAGATCGCAATTAAGACGGATTTCCCTTTTTTCGATATGAACAGCGCTTTGAATGAATTTGATGAGTCTGATACTTTGAATACTCTCTCGTTTATTAACCCTGTTAAGCGTGTTACTGTCGGGGTGTTATCCAACGCTGCAGGTTGTAACATCTTTGCACCTTTAATCGTGACTGACTCCAAGATACCCAGCAGAGACAAATTAGCACCGAATTTATATTACAACAAAAACGGATTAATGACACTGGAATTTTTTTATAATTATCTAACAAAATTAGATAAATTATTAAGTGAACCTATAGTGATACTTTGCGATAATTATTATCCTCATTTCGTGCCCACTGGGAAATTCCAAAATATCTCGATATGTTATTTCAGCGAGGCGTTGAATCATGTGAGGTATTACCCTATGGATTATGGGATATTGCGGTTGTATAAAGTGTTGATCAAGGATTGTATATTGCAATTCTTCTTAAAGAAATTGATGATGGGATTGACGCATCCGCAGGAGTTCCAGTTTACTAAGACGGATTTGATAGGTTTTATTATGGATTCATGGTTTGAGTTAATACAAGATCTGCATTTGTTTCTGCAATGTTTTAAGAATTCTGGGCTATTGCCCGAGCGTGACGCGGAAGAGGATGTGGAGGGTTATGATGATTCGAAGAGGATGTTTATTGTGAAAGACGCAGCTAGAGAGTCGCAATTGATTGGATTGTTGAAGATTTTCAATGATAAGAATTTCATTAGGATTAATTATACAATTGATAGTTTCTTGTTCCCGAAGGATGAAGTGGTACTGAATGTTCATATGACAGAGAGAGATATCGTGACGTTAGTGAAGAAAGAATTCGAAGATAATGTTAATTTGTTCGATGAGGAGAATAACGTGAATCAGTCCCCTGCTGTACTGGAGCAAGACTTGTCATTTGAAGATACTTTGGAGATACGTGAATTGAGTTCAGCACTCTTGCGTAAAGTGAAACCGTTTTTTGATAAGAATCTGAACCATGAATCTGCTTTGCAATTCAGTAGATTCTTGAATTCATTCACTAAAGAGACCAATGCCCCATTTTTGAATTCGTTTATGAGTGATAGTAATGTGAAGGAGAAAATTGAACGTAAGAGGAAAAGAGATGAATCAGTGTCGGCTAATGGAAGATTTCTTGAATTTGAGCAAGGTAATGGTAATAACAATTTTGTTCAACAAACGTTAAGTGATTCAAGGATAATACATTCATATAATTTTAACGAGTTTAGTAATGACAACGTACAAAAGACACAAAATTCCAGATATGTGATGTCATACCCAAATTTCAATGTTCCAGTTAATCATTCACAATATAATAACACTCAGGATGGTAACAATGGTAAGAGGGCAAATAATATACAATCATCAGCGAATGATTTATTAGTTGTACAACAATTCCAACAGCAATTACAACAACAACAACAACAACGTAGAAATCAAGATTTTATAGGATAAAAATATATAGCATACATGATTACGTATGAGAGTTGATAAATCGGCATTTTATAAATTCCCGTTGAGGGGCGCGATTCAACATAATTAAGGCGTGTAAATGATTAGGGTTTAATTTAAGGCAGTTATCGTATCGGTGATTAGTGGAACAATTGGATGGGAATTATATACATTATCATAATAATAATAATAATAAATACATGTTGTAAGCTCTTATCTCCTGTTTGTTAGCCGAGGTATGACCGTATCAAGGGCCAGGACAATTGACTCTTTGTGGAAATCAATTCCCCAATTAACCAGCGAAAAAGATAATGATTAGAGATAAAGATATGGGAGTGAATTGTGTATTGAGATATTGCCTAGAGATATCTCAATACGATATCATAGTATGACTATGGTAATATTTATGAATTGGTACATGAATTGTACTGATATATATATAGCCGATATGTAAATCTGATTATATAAATATATCTTCTAGACAAGCCGAGACGGCACTAATTAAAGGCAACATGGGCATACTGAGTGACTGATTTATTAGTGTCCCCTAGTGACTTCTATACTGTAATCGATATTGAATTGCATAAGATAGATAATGTATAGATAATAGATAATAAATGTTCTCCCTAATCTATTACCCCGGTTAAAACAACACCCTAAAGCCTTGAAATTACGAGCAGCAACAATATTTGACAAAACTCACGCACAATTAAAAAACTAAAGAGAGAGAGAAAAAAAAATTTATTTCTCAAGCTTGATCCGAATTTTCAAATATATCTCTCTTGTCTTGTTCGTTAAATTCTCCATATACACTATTGGGAATAATATCTGTTTAAGAGACAGATATCATAGATATATATACTATAGATATACAGATCATTTACAATTGTTTTACAATTCAAAACGATTACAATACACACTATATCGAACTAGAAATCAATTTACAAGTGGTTTCAGTTTTGTTTGCCAGCAATACGGAAGGGAAAAGAAAAAAAATACTCATAACTCCTCTTGCCTTGGGTGGTGGTGCCTTTCTCCCCCCTTACTGAAAGGGTTAATTCAATATATATAATTTATTTATTCTAATCAATGTCTTCAAGTAAGAAAACAGATAGTGGTGGGAATCAAAATCAGAGAGTTTCAATGTTACAACAACAACTGCAACAACTGGTTAATGATCCACTGTCTAATGTCAATCATTATCACATGCAACAACAATATCAACAGATCTTACAACAAAATTCTCATCATTTGACAGGTTCAAATGGTCAATTAATGGCTTCTCCAATGGCTGCTAATAACATGTCTTATGATCAATCAAATAATAATTTCCCATTATCATATCAACAAAATTTTATGCATTATTTGCAGTTCCAACAACAACAACAACAACAAATTGATCCAAATCAATCACAACAACAACAACAAGTTTATCAAAATTCAATCGCTCAAGTTAATTCACAACAATCTCAATTACAACAATTACAACAACATTTACAACAACCAATACTGATGCAATATGTCCAACAAAATCAGCCAAATACCAATACCCAGTTCCTGGCTCCCATTGTCCCCCAGGTGTCTCCACAATTAGCCAATGCGCAACAACAACCACAACATACCCCAATTGTCGCCACAACATCGGTTAATAGAGGTCAACGCAAGAGACAAAGACGCTCAGATCATGCATTGCCAGGGGACGAAGGTGATTCCGAGTTGAAAGATATGGCTCATAAACTGTACGAGATCCCATTCGAAGAACTCGCCGCAGAAGTGAGACAAGTAGAGAATAGTAACTCTAGAATATCATCCCCAAATACTGGTAAGACTTTAAAAGAGGAGGAATTGACTAGGGAGAGGAAGCGTCAAGTTTTCGCAATGGTTTGCTTGATGAAGTCATGTCAAGAATCTCCCAATGCTGTCGTTCCAAGAAGTCGAATTTACTCTCGCTACGTCACTTTTTGCTCAAACAACGGAGTTGCTCCATTGTCTGCTGCATCATTTGGTAAATTGGTCAAGATCCTTTACCCCTTAATCACCACTAGAAGATTAGGTATGCGTGGTCAAAGTAAATACCATTACTGTGGTATTAGATTCTTAGGTGACGAGTCACCAACGGATTCGCCTGTGGGACAAACACCAATTGATTCACCATTCGCTACACCACGTACTGGGAACAGTGGGACCAATTCACCAATGTCAATCGTTTCAAGAACCTCGTCAATTGCTAATAATAATCAAAGTTTTATTGGTGCTAGTCATTCATCGACTCCTGCTACTTTAGATAGTGATATAAGACATTTTATAACACCAAATTTAAAATTTAGAGCAAATTTAATTCATGATTTACAAATTCACTCACAACAATTGGAAATTTCTCCAAATAATAATAATAATAATAGAAACAATAATAATAGCATAAACAATGAATTTTTATCATTAGAATTACCATCTTTACAAATGTATGTCCCGGCAAATACAGATAAAGATACAGTTATCACATTAGATTCATTATACAAAGCGCATTGTAATTCAGTTTTTGAAAGTTTACGTTATATGCAATTAACAAAATTATTTAATCACGTTACATCATTTGCATTTTTATTAACATTACCTGTTTATAAATTATATATCTCTGAAGAGATACGACCATGGGTATTGGAATGTGATATCAAGACTTATCAACTCGTGATCAAGATGTTATCTAAATTAGCATTTCAAAAAATTCCATCATATATCTTACCGCAATTACAATTTATCGCTAAGAATTTGACTGAAAAATATCAAAGTTCATTGAAAAAATTACCAATTGAATTCGTTAAATTGAAATTGAAACCGGTGGAGACATTTGCAAGATTAATTTCACGTTTATTAAACGTTTCAAACTCTTCTATATCAGGTACCAAAATCTTGATGAACCCTGATGAAAGGATCAAAGTATTAAACGATTGGCAAAAATGTGATTTTAAAGACATTGTCGATAAAGGTATCCCCTGCACGGATCCACTTTACATCGATAGAATTATGTCTATTTGCACAAAGGATGTACCTAATTTATTAAGTTATGATTATTTATCAGATTTAAATAATGAAAATTTATCGAATGACGCTAAGGATGATGAAATTCATTTTTTAATACTGCAAAAATGGGCAAGTTTCTTAGTGGATTTACCTATTGAATTCCCGACTTTATCCCCAAGAATGTTCTTGCTTTGTCTAAGTTCATTACTTACAACGACTCTTAGAGAGATGACTTTATTAGCGGGTGAAAGTTTCGGTGCCTGGTGGATCCTCAGATGTTGGGTCGACGACTGGATGGGCTGGTGTGCTGAGTTAGGAGGATTTCTCGAAATTGGATCCATCGCTCAGCAACGTGATAACACGAAGAACACACACCTGAGAAATATCAAAACCGGTGTGCTGGCTCCAGACGTGTTATCGGAGACCCAGCTGACCACGAATACTGGACCAGTAACAGACACCACAGTTACTAGTCCATATATGAAGAAAGATCTCTTAGAGATGCATGAGCAAGGTCCAGACGAGATCGATTTGTTCAATATATAGATCTATATATTTCAATATTATCATTATTTCTATATCTGGTTATTTGTTATTGTTAAATTACATGCATTTGCGCGGCTGAACAATATGAGCCCTGTCATAATGAAGCGCAGATATTTATATCTTCTTATACAATTACTACTCATAGATCTTACTTCAAATTATATGTCAATAGGTTTCGAAAGATTGAATATAACGGGGATGTCTCGAGATTTGCAAAAATTGGAAAAAGTTTTCTCATTACCTATGGGGATCTTGAAATTAACCGATTCCCAGGAGTCACAACGTGGTATTGTCGCAGATACCGATTTAGAACCATACGAGTCATTCTTGCAATTGACACCGAAAGTCCATGTGCTCAACAGTTACCGCTCAGATTCACACTCGCAATACCGTGGTAACTCATGTGCATTTTGTCTTCATGAGGGAGAATTACCGCTGACGTCAAGTAACCCATTGACTTTAGTTACCGCTGATGGAGAACGTATCCCCATTGCGAGTTATTTCGAAAAGAGGAAGATGTTGAGGTGCCAGGGTTGCCATGTGCAGTTGTACTGTTGCCGGTTGTGTCAATTGAAAGATTGGGAGATTCATGAATTCGAGTGTACCGCGTTCACGAAGTATCGTAGAAGATTTCAACATCAAGTGCCTGACACATTTGAGATAATGGTTATAAGATGCTTGTTGAGGTACTCGAAGTATGAGAGGTTCCGTACTCAGTTACAACATATGAGCAATCATAGTGCGGAGATGAATACTAGAAAGGAGTATATGGAGAAGACTGCATCGGTGATTCAAAAAGTTAGTACTATTAGCTCATGGGATAAATACCTTATTGCCAGAGTGTGTCATGTCTTGTATATCAACTCGATGATGATGTTTGACTGCTTTGGGGATCTGATTGGACAGATGTTTGACCCGACGATATCACTTTTCAATCACTCTTGTGACCCGAATGCCTCGATATTATTTATCAATAATAAGATCAAATTAGTGGCTAATCGTAAGATACTGAAAGGTGAAGATATCTTTGTGAATTACTCACTTTTAGAATTACCAAGTTTCTTGAGGCAAAGAGATTTATCTAATAGATTTTTCTTCCAATGTCGTTGCCCTAGATGTGATATAGGAGGCGATTCGGATCAAGTTGGTAGATGTGATCAATGTAATAAGATAGTTTGGGATTACAATATTGGGAACTATATCAAGAAGGAGAAACCGATTGCAAAAGCCAGTGTATACGATGAATGTTGTGTTAAGAGTTATAAAATTGCAATGGATTATTATATGGATTTATACAAAGATTATCTCAAGTTAATTCATGGTGATAATATACAAGATACTGATCAAATTAGTGATAAGATGATTGAGATGAGTTATATTCAATTAGAATTAGACTACAATTTATTCAACAAATATGAGAAATTGTCAAAGATGTCAATTCAATTATTCCCTCCCTGGAGTTTCCCCTTGTGTCAAATATACAACTCGATGGTGAAATATAATGATGACAGAGTACTAGATCCAGATCCATTGATTAGTTTAAGAATTTATTTCTTGACATATTTCAGTCAAAAAGATGATTCATGTTTGTTTCCCTCCAAGATTTACACTTTCTTGATTGAAATTTTACAATTAAGGGAACTGAAATGGGTTAAAGATTCCGTGTATAATAGAGCAGTATTCACTAAGATGACATTAACTTTGAGCATCATTTGCTTTGACAAATTATCGCAACTTTATGGAGAAGATAGTAAGATATATCAGAGATGTGCAGTGATATTGTATAATCAACATTACGCAATTAACTCAACAGATGAACGTGATAATGAATATAATTCAATTATACAAAAATGGGTTCAGAAATCATTAACTGTGGATAAATTGAATGAGGCAATAGTTGAATTCTACAATTTATTAAAAGCTAAAGATGATTCATTTAGTCAATTCAAACATTCTATACTTCAACTGAATAAAGATCTCAATATTCGTGAACTGTTACAAAGAAGTCATGATTACACGATATCATGTTTCCAATTCGATTAAATAATTTGTTTAAACATCATTCAATGCAACACATACGGCACCTTTATGATGTCCATTATACTGTCTTACCGTTTCACTTGTAGAAAGATCCCATAATCTTACGTAATGATCTGAACATGCAGTGACTAAATATGCGCTATCTGCACTGAAAGCGCAATCCCAGACCCAACGTTGATGACCTCTTAAATTTGTTTCTATACTGAAATTATTATCCACGTCCCATAACCTCAGTGTATGGTCCAGTGAACATGTAGCAAGATGTTTAACATCAGAACTTAACATGACTCTAGTGATATACTTGGAATGAGACTTGAATTTCGTCACTGGTTGTAAAGAAGTGACATCTCTCTGGTTGGACATCTTCCATACGTAACAATTACCCTTATGATTACCCGCTACCAACATACTACCATCTGAAGCGACACTGACACTCTTCACCGGGACGTCATCCTCAGGGATCAATTGGTGTGTGCACTGATTTTCACCAAGATCCCATATACGCACATTGCCGTCTTGGTCACACGAGATCAATTCACCCTGATTGGGGTGTATCACGACTTCGTTAACGGGGCAGTTATGTTTGTAATTACGTTGCACCACGGGTGATCTTGTATCCCACACTTTGACGGTTCCATCTTCCGACGAGGTGACCATCCATTTATTGTCGACTTGGAATTGCACCGACGTGACATTCGTGGTGTGACCTTCAAAGGAGATTAACGGGTTAGGGTTAGTGGTCTTGATATCGTAAAGTCTTACATGTAAATGACCAGCTGCAGCGAGATATCTCTTATCTGACGTGATCTCCAATCTGTTCACTTGTGAGTCTGTGTGTTGTATAGTTCTGGAGCATACACCTGTAAGGGCCTCCCAGAATCGTATAGAGTGATCATACCCTGCTGATGCTAGTATCACTGACATCTTTATTGGATTTATATTACTTTATACAATTTTACATACTTAATCTTTGTAAGATTCGATTTTTTCTTTGACTTTTAGGCGTGTACAGGATATCAATTTGTTTAACTGTGATTCTAGTTACTACAACAGATATATCAATGCAATTAATGAAGATTATGATTTTATTTATAAGATGAATATGTAAATTCTATTTAAAAATTATCAGCAATTGCGGCTTTTTGATTTGGTGATAATGTAATTGGGTAATCAATTTTAAACGTTACAATTAAATTACCTCTACCTATTAATTGACCACCTTTACGATTTGGCATACCAAGATCTGGATATTCTATAGTGGAACCTGGTTGTACTGGTTGAGTCTTACTTAATGAAATTTTTCTACCATCTATTGTGGTAAGTTGTTTATCGAATCCTAATAAACTTTCTTTAAATGTTAATGGTATAGTCAGTATTAAATTCAGATCATCTCTTTGGAAAACCGGGTGTGGTTTCTCTTCTATAACGAATTTTATTGTTTGACGTTGACCATCTGGTTGATAATCACCTTCATTATTAAATGTCACTGCAGTACCTGCTTTCCATCCCGGTTTAAGATCTATTGTTAAAATTTTGGATTCTAAATTACCATTTCTACCTTTACTATTAATTTTCATTTTCTTTTGTTTACCCGAATATAATTCTTCTAAAGTACATGGAAGTGGCTTAGTGACGACTTGTGGTTCTCTTCTTTGCTGTTGTTGTTGTTGCAGGAACCCGCCCGGCATACCACCAAATTGTTGACCTCCAAATTGAGATCCACCACCACCACCACCAAATTGTGAGAATATATCATCAGCACCACCACCACCGAATCCACCAAATTGTGAAAATATGTTAAATGCATCAGCACTGGAGAATTGATGAGTACCACCACGTCCACCACCTGGCATACCACTGAAATTGAAAGATGCGCCACCTGGTCCACCAGCTTGCTCAAATGGATTACCTGCTGGTGCATTACCTCTGGCGGCTTCTAAACCGTATTGATCATATACTTCTCTCTTATCTGGTGTTGATAAAATATCAAACAGTTCTGAAATTTCTTTAAATTTTTCTTCATTACCTGTTGGTTTATCAGGATGGTATTTTAAAGCTGCTTTTCTATATGCTTTCTTAATTTCTTGATCACTAGCAGAACTGCTAACTCCTAATATATCGTATAATTTTGTGTCCTTTACCATTTTTTTAATCTATAATATGATATGATTTATAAGAATTGACTAATTAACAAACTTCAATAATAAATATGTTATATATTATTTACTTCAATTGTCTAGGTATATAAATATATATTGTCTATATCTGTTCTCACCGGAAGGGAAAATCAACTTTTTTTATAAGTGAAGTGATAATTTTTGCGTTCTCTTGCTTCAAAACGGTAGAAAATTCTGGAAAAAACACATATAGTAGTACTGTATTGTACAGCCCCATATTACCTAAATAGGAAATATTCTACAAGATACTATCAAATGACAACGATATTATTTATATATAAAAACTTATTCATCCTTCTTGGACTTCTTGGACTTCTTCTTCTTCTTCTTTTCACCATCTTCTTCATCGGCCAGATCCAGTTTTCTCTTTTTCTCTTTCTTTTCTTTCTTCTCTTTCTTTTCCTTCTTTTCCTTCTTTGGACTTTCTTCTAACTCGTCAGCTTTCTTAGATTCAGATAATGATGTCTTAGCCTTCATTACCTCTGGAGCTTCTAATTTCGATGCTGGTACAGCTGGAGCAACTTCATCTTCATGACTCTTATATTCATTTTTCCAACTTTCTGGTGTATTTTCATTAACTCTACCAAATTTATCTAATTTACCATCAGCCTTTAATTGTTTTTTCTTTTGAGCAACTGGACCCAATCCCCATCTTCTTGGATATGTATCTCTTTCCATAATACATCTTTTAACTTTAGCAACGGTACCATGATCACAAGTTGATAAATCAACAGTAGTCATTTGTGCAATTGCCGTGGCGATAGCTTCACCTTTAGTGGTGATTAAGACAACTTCATCATATAATTCAATACCAGCTTCATAACGTAATAAACCTGGAATCATTAATTTAGCACCATAACAAACTGAATTAACAGCAGAATCTTTAACAACAATTCTCTTATAACCAACTAATAAAGTCTCCAATGGTTGAATAATTCTTCTTAAATAACTTTCATCTCTTGAATTATCATAGACCCATTGAGCATCCATAACGTCATGTAATGTGACTAAATTTTGATTTTCTCCTAAGGCACCAGATCTAACTCTTCTTAATTCTTGCATATGACCACCAACACCTAATAACATACCAAGATGAACACATAAAGTTCTCATATAAGTACCGGCTTCACATGAGGCCCAGAATACACCTAAACCTCTCTTATTATCAAATTCAATTAAATTTGAATCATAAATTGTTCTAACTCTTAATTGTCTCTTAACAGCAGAAATTAAAGGTGGTCTTTGAAACAAAGCGCCAGTTAAATTTTCTAATGATCTTGCCATATCTTTTTCATCTTTTAAAGCATCATGTAATCTAACAATACAAACATATTCTTTACCTGCAGATTGTTGTGATTTAACTAATCTTGTTGCTCTATCAACACAAACAATTAAACAACCAGTAACTTTTGGATCTAAAGTACCTGAATGACCAGTTTTCTCAACTCTTAATATTCTCTTGATCCAGGCAACCACTTCGTGTGATGATGGATTACTTGGTTTATCTAAATTTATAACACCTGATGAAACATAACTTTTTAAATCTCTTTTCAAAGGTGAACTACCAGCTGGAATTGGTGTATAATGACCAGATCTGACCAATAATTTATCGAAATTTTTCAACAATAATGGCCATTCCGAAGTATCTGCAGATGGTGCAATATTCTCTGGTTTAATCATAAATTCATCAGTACTCATCTTTGAAATTTTATTTGATTAAACTGATACTTCTTACAAGAGATGGTTTTAAAAAGAAAAATTTTTTTTATTTTAATTTTTTTTGTGAAAAATTTATTTTAGGGATTGAGTACACGATCTAATTGGGGGTGATATAGAAATATTGATTATATTGACTTATCATATATATTATAGATATTGCACTATGAGTAAAGTGAGGTAGCTTAGAAGTAAGTAATATGATACTTGTTCAGTAATTAGTCTTCGTTATTATAAAAGTGAACTTTCAAAGAAATTAGCAATGTAAACCATAAATTATCTACTTGATTGAGTACATAATAACCACCTATAACTTCATAAGCACTTCTGTGCTTTCATAATCTCTTTGTACATAACTATTTCTCGATTGTATTAATGTGTTTTATCTGTTAGGATATTTAAATTGTATTTGTCATGAATTTACTAAACAAGAAAATTTTATTATATCATTTAAGATTATGATTCATTTTGATTTCAAAGTCATTTATGAGCTCATATCACTGATAGAGGTATCGCCTATTGAGAACAGATGAGTGAAAGAATCATTTTTCAAATAATAAAGTCTTTTTATGTATGTAAATAATTAAATCTTGAAAAATAAATATATAATATATTAAATTTATTTTCTCATTTCACTTACTATCAGACATAACAAAGCTTTCACTTTTGAGTTAACTTTCCTTCTCAGGTGACTTTTTAATCTTTCATTATCAATCAGTTATAAGTATACTCTTATGTTGTACTTGATATAGGAATGAGTGTAATAGTAATCTATCTAAAAGTGCTCATAACGGGTAATGTAATCTACAATTTAATTAGACAAATCTAGACAATCTACTAAACAAAAGATAAATGCCAATATAACATAAATTCTATAAAACATCAGTTTGATTTAAATTCAATTTCTTGATAATCTTACTTATCAAAGCACGTATCAATAACTGTTCTCTAGCCAATTTTCTAACAAATTTCAACAACTGTGATAATTGCAATTTTTCCAACTCGTACAATGAAGTCAACTTCGATATCGTGTCGTCAATAGCCTTGTCCCTCGTGACTAATTTGTACAACTGCTGGTGTTGTAACGTGGGCGGCACTATTAATTCGTCAATTTGGTATTCTGGTTGATTACTTAGTTGTTGATTAAGTGATTCTACTTGCTCAATTTTCTGTTTGAGGATGGTGTTGTTATTGTTGATTTGAGTTTGTAATTCAATTTGGTCTTGCTCGGTTTTCAATAATTCATTTTGTAATGAGAATAAATCTGTAGTGATCAGATGTAACACTGACACGATTTCTTCGTTGATGACATCAGTGATTTCAGTTTGTGATATAGTACGTAATTTTTGGTTTAAATTGTTTAATAATTGTAATCGTGTTGGATGTGGTGGTAATTTTGGGACTTGATCAATCGTTGTTATATTATCTTGATCCATTAATGAAAGTTGTTCCAATTCTTTGTAAACGGGTGGTGAGGGTGATTTCACAGCTGGCAGCACTTGTGCTGGTTGTGCTAGCTGTACTGGCACAGGTGTTGTCGGACGCACTGGTGTTATATTCATATTCCCATGTATAGCACCCAGTACAGCACTCGGTGCAGTACCCTGCACTGGTGCCCGCACCGGTTTTGGAGGTAAATGTGGAGGCAATTCCAGCGGTACCACATTTGGTTTAAAAATACAAGGAGGATTCTTCTGCAATAGATCCACTAACAACGACATCAATTGCAAAATCTTGTACCCATTACCAACCCTCTCTGGTATTTGATTCCAATCGTATAAGAAAGGATGGAAAACCAATCCGTCTTGTTGCACATTGTTCGTTGGCTTTATCACAAACCTCTCATCAGTCAACACGTGAATCAACGGTGGCTGGTCCGGGTACTCAAAGGGGAACCAGATATCCAATGGTAATTCCAAATTAACACCTTCTAAAAACAACGTCCCGTATAAATTTAAAAGTAATTGTGATTTACCTTGTTCATTCGTATAAATTCTCGTACGTGGTTTCAAACTTGGGTAATTGATCAATATCAAGCATGCATCTTGATATGTGGTTTTCGGGTCAGCATACTCATTAAGAAGCACTTTATATAGCCATTGTAATAACTCTAATGGTAATTCCACTGCCATATCTACTGTGTTTTATCTTTGGACTCCGAATGCTCAGAGAAAAATCAAAAATCAATTTATTTTTTAATTACGTTTGCAACAGTTATTTTAATTATATTAGGATATAATATTAACTGTATAACTTATAAAGGTTAATCATGGGTGGGTAAGTAAATTGGATATATCAAGTTAATTCATAATGCAATTACTAATTAATAATAATCAATTATAATGATGTATGGTGTATATCATAATTTCATTATAATTGGAAAGATATATAGTTGGACAGTAATTGCAGCTTTAATTGTTGTTATTATAGTATCTGTTATATTTTGGACATTTGCTCCTAAGGAGAACCAAACGTGAGTTATTTATATATTGAATTTAATAGGTTAAGGTTACTAATTATATACATAGCGTTTGGAGGTCGTCAGTTATATTAACATTATCGATGTGTTATTTGATGTGGGCAATTACTTATTTATCTCAATTACATCCATTAATTCTGCCCAAACGTTCAGATATGAGACCTGAAACAAGTAATGAAAGATTTTTTTAAATAATAGAGAATTTAATCAGATATATAAAGATATAGTGACGATTAATTTGACAAGATTTTAAATTAAATTGAAAATCACGTAAATTAACCTGGAATAATATTCACCCGATCTAATTTAACAATTCAATATAGAAAAAGTATCAAATTTTCTTATATTTAATTAAATTAGCTTTTTATTCTCCATAAACAGAACCCAGTAGATCTATTACTATCTTTTAAGATAGATTAAAGAAATTGGGGCAGAATCAGGAGTTGTATCGTATAAGAGTTTTAATGATATCTATCATCAAAAATCTTATCTGATATTATATAAATCAATATTTGATCTATATGATTAATATAATAAATTACAAGTTGATATGGAGTAAAAATTTTCTTATAAAGTACACAGAAGGTTACCCTACTTTGAAAGATGATATTAATTTTAATTGTAAATAAATATCAATTATAAGGATAAGGGTAATGATGATATTAGATATAATTACCATCCCATTTAAAGCGATATGGATATGTATAATAGATCCTATAGTGATATTCATACAGATATTGAATTATGGTATATTACAAATCCCCATAAATGTGATAACTAAATTGATAAATATAATTTTATTCCCATTTACAATAAGTAAACCAGAGTTGAACATTGAATATACAGTGGCGAAATTTTATGTTGATTTAAAGATAGTTTATCAATTTATTATGTGTTCAGTGATATTAGGATTATTAAGTGGGGTTATGATTGGATTTTGGTTTTGTTTAATTAATTATTTTTTCAATTTTAAAAAGGGTGTGAAAGAAACAGCAGAACCCGATGTGGTAAAGAGTGAAGATAAGAAAGTTAAATTAGAAGACGACATGGTTAAATATGAATTCACAGATGGACAATTTTACGAGGATGATGATGGGTACGGGGTGCAGACAAGACCTAATACTACTACAAGTAGTTATTTAGAAGGTTCCACGGCGATTGATCTGGAGTTGAGGCAGAGATCAGTAAAGAGTTATGACGATACAGAGACTGAAGATGATCAGTTTTATGAAAGTTCAAATGATCGTTCTATAACGACGATAATTGAAGAGTAAAATTTTTTCTTATCAATTGATGTAAAAATTGACATGATTGTATAAAATTGATGTAATTTCCATTATTTAATTTTTTTTGCATAGGCTGCAGCATGACTTCATATATAATTCCTAAGATCAAGTTCTCAAATGAACAGAAGTTAATTAAATTAAGTAAATATAGTTCAGTTATAAAACATTATCAAATAATTAATAACAAATTTAAATTTAATGGTGATAATATTAGGGAGTATATAAGGAAGTATCTTGAGTATTTAAAGATCACTATTGATAATACTCACCACATTGGGTCGAATAAATTTATCATTGAAATTGAATTAAATATTTGGAATAATCAAATTAAATATAATAATCGAGTTAAATTAGTTATACAATTATATTCAAATTTGAGTGATAAATTATCAATTATAAATATCTTTGAAGATGTATTGATTTATAGTTTTTACAAAATGAGTGATATAAAAAGTGAAATTGATTTGAAAATAAATAATATTGAAATATTTATTAAATAGATTATAAGGGGGTGAGACATCTAAGACATAAATAGTAATAATATGTAAACGTGTAGTCTTATGTAATACTAGTTTGACATAAACGTAACGCGTTAAAGGTAATAAAGGGAAATATCTGCACTATAAAGATCGACCAATCGGTGTCACTAATCGGTGTCAAAAGTAGTGTGAACAGAACAGGATTTGATTCCCATTTAGGAAAAAATTATGGGCATGAGGCAGAATATATGTGTGTCTTAGATATACCAAATCACTGGCCAATTAAATCGCTGCGTGTGATAACATTAGGTAAGACACCGGTAATATGGATATAGATATGAATATGATATGAATATCGTCAGATGTTCATATCGATATCTATATACTAAATCATACAGTATATCATATACTATAATTCAGATATATCGTAATATATTATAATATAATACAATATAATTGAATTAAGGTATAGATTAGGTATAGATTAGGTATAGGATTAGATTAGCTATAGATTCAGTACAGAGATCACGTGATGCACTTAGAACCCTGAGTCTTAAGGCAATGGCTTATCTTTACTCCAGCATTAATTTAATTTAATTGGATATGAGTCGTGTAATGTAATCTTGGGCAGGGGCAAATAATTTAGAATTATTTTTTTTAAATTAGATAACGTTTGTATTTTGTTGCGTTTAAGGAAATTTATTAAAGAGTGACGAGAAAATTTTTAAATCAGCATTGAGAGATAGTGTAATAATTGATCATCATATATTGTCTCAGAATTATTATGAGTATATTTGATTCGTTAAGATATAATTTGTCAAGATAAATTATCTCTATAATTGATGACCGTATGAGATAATAAAAATGTAAAAAAAAAAAAAATCTAAGATAAAATAAATTTTCAGTAGTAACCATAATGAGAAAATTGATAATAAAATAAATATTGTTATTGTTTTTGTTCTTGTCATTGTGCAAAAGAAACTTGCCTTGTTAAACAATTTTCTGTTTCACGAATATAAATATTATTCCCTGTCCCATCTTAAATTATGTTTATTGTTAATTATCCAAATATAGTATTATAATATAGATTTATATACAGATATAATCATTTACAATGTCAGATACTTTACCTTCAGGTTTAACAGACACTGGTACCGGTGGTGATTCACTTACAACAGATTTAAATGCCCGTTTTGATAAGGCCGATATGGTCTGGGTTGGTGTTAGTGCCGCTTTAGTTTGGATTATGATACCAGGTGTTGGTTTGTTATATTCTGGTCTCTCTAGAAAGAAACACGCTTTATCTTTGCTTTGGGCCTCGATGATGGCTCTGTCCTTGGTGAGTTTCCAATGGTTCTTCTGGGGTTACTCTTTAGTCTTTGCTGAAGATGCTTCTGTCTTCTTGGGTACAATGAAAAATTTTTGTTTAAAAGAAGTATTGGGTAATCTGAGTGTCGCCACACTGGTTCCAGAAATCTTATTCTGTAATTTCCAAGGTATGTTCGCCTGTGTCACCGGTATCTTGATGGTTGGTGGTGCCGCTGAGAGAGCAAGATTAGGTCCAATGATGGTTTTCTTATTCTGTTGGATCACCATTGTCTACTGTCCAGTCGCCGAGTGGACTTGGAACACTAACGGTTGGTTAGCCACCTTGGGTGCCTTGGATTTCGCAGGTGGAGGACCTGTCCATCAAACATCAGGTTACGGTGCTTTAGTCTACGCTTTAATCTGTGGTAAGAGAAGAGATCCAGTCACCGAGAAGGGTTTACCTAAATACAGACCTCACTCAGTTACTTCCGTGGTCTTAGGTACTGTGTTCTTGTGGTTTGGTTGGTTCGGTTTCAACGGTGGTTCCACCGCTGATGGTTCTATCAGATCCTACTACGCTAACGTTAACACCAACTTGGCTGCTGCTTGTGGTGCTTTAACTTGGCTTTTAGTCGACTACTTCAGATGTGGTAGAAAATGGACCACTGTTGGTATGTGTTCTGGTGCCATTGCCGGTTTAGTCGGTATTACACCAGGTGCCGGTTTTGTGCCAGTTTACTTCTCAGTACCAATTGGTGCCTTAACTGCTATCGCTTGTAATTTCGGTGTCGATTTGAAAAATTTACTTCACATCGATGATGGTATGGATGTCTACGCTTTACACGGTATCGGTGGTGCAGTCGGTTCAGTATTGACTGGTTTATTTGCTGCTGACTATGTAGCCGCTTTGGATGGTGTTGCCATCAGTGGTGGTTGGATTAACCACCATTACAAGCAATTAGGTTATCAATTAGCCGCTGTATGTGCTACTTTCGCTTGGACCACTGTTGTTACTGCTATCTTATTAGTTGTTTTCAATTTCATCCCATTCTTAAAGATTAGATTATCAGAAGATGAAGAAGAAATGGGTACTGATATGGCACAAATTGGTGAATTTACATATCAAGAAGATGAAATGTATATCCCTGAGCCAATTAGATCAATAAAATCTGTACAACCAGAAGCTTTAAATCTGGATGAAGTTAATAGTGAAGCAACACCAGATCATGAAAATAAATCAGCTGATTCAAATTCAGTTGAAAAATAAATATCAATTTAAGCTTTTCACTTAACAGTTTTTGTGTTCTTTTAATTATACTTTAATAAAGTATAATGGATTGTCTTTTGAGATTTAAAAATTTGTATTATTCTCCATTATCTTTAAATTATTTTCAATCATTTATGAATGTTTTTTCATATCTACTTTTTATCATCTTTACAGATATTTTGTTTTTAATACTTTAGTTAATAATTATATCCAATATTTAATATTCATGTATTGTATTCTATTAATCTATGACATTTATGATTGAATTCAATTCGTAACTCATTCTTAAATAAACTCAACACTAAACTCAATTTACTTTCACATTTCACTTTCCCCACAGGTTTCAGACCCAACCTTACTGAATTCACATCATCACAACATATATACCTTAAATACAATTTATTATTCCGCACGGCACTGGACCTCAATTTGAAACGACACCCCATCGACGAGTCCAAAAGCAGGAATATCCTCTCTATGAAATGAACTTTAATCAACTTCTTCTTATCATCTAACGTTGCACCAATGGGCACTAAGTACTCTTGTAAATTCAAATTAACAACTAATTTATAAATATCCAGAAACTCGTTCGACTTGACCCTCTTCAAAAACTCTTCAAAATCGTCGTCGATCTTCTTCCCACCCGCAGACTTCACATGGATCCGCTCATCGATGTCCCCGTGAGAGATGTCGTACCGGTATCGCTGCATGTACCGGGACTGGTCCATTCGACACTCTGGGCATCGCTTGTACACTGAGTCTCGTAGAACTTTGGTGCATCTGGTACATTTATAAACAGGCCTCAACTCCGACGGGTCATGCTTATTCAAATTTAACCTGCTAGCTAATGACATCGTATCTATATCATCTAATTGATAAAATTACAGATAAAAAAATAATTCAAATTTATAAATTGAAAACATAATAACCATTGAGAGATGAGTTTATTACTACCAAATCCATGCCTTTTAGGGATATTTCTCACGATATCCACATATGATGGACCTCAATTGGTATTCCATTACCCTCCAAAACCTAATGAATACGGGTATAAAGCGACACCTTTGGCACAGGACAGATCGTACTTGCGTACCACTGGTGCCATGGAATCGTCATCGTCGTCATCGGACTCAGATATGATCAGTGACGACGACGAAGATGAGGAGACGTCGACACAGAATAGAGGCTCGAGTAGAACTGACAGTTTCAATACGCATAGGTCCCATGATACACTGATAAATGAGAATTATCTCAGTGGGAAGGCCTTGCTAGATATATTGGATGAACAAGACCGGAAACGTGAGAGGAAGGAGAAGAGGCAGAAGAAGTTGATTAAGAACATCATGATCAAGAACGCAGAGGACAGTAATTTGGATAACGACTCTTCACTGTACAACTCGAATAACACGAGCTTTGCCAAATTGAATAAAGATACTTTGTCGCATACGACGTCGAACACTAATAATAAGTTGCAATCGATAACTTCATTGAACAAGTTGTTCGGATTTGAGATTGACTTGTTAAGTGAGTTGATCACACCGCCTAAGAACTTATGTAACACTCGTTTCGAAGTCACTATAGACGATATGTCTTTTTTAGGGTTACCTATCCATGTGCAGGATGATGGTAATTGGAAGACGAGTAAGCGGGCCAGGACAAAGACGTCGAGGAATTCCAGGAATTCCAGGAGACAGCCGAGTCACAAATCTTTCGCAGATGACGAGCTGACTCATTCAGATGATCATCATGATTCAGAGAGTGATAGTGATCATTTAGATACAGTGGATAAAGTCGAGAGTCGCAAGGAGGATAAATGTCCCATGAACATGTTCCACTTGGTGTTTGCAATGAATCCGCCCGTTGTTGAATACAACCACAGGATCGATGAGATGTACCATTACATCATCTCGAGACTCACATTGGTGTTACGGTATGAACAACATAAATCAAATTTCGTTTATAAAGAGGCAATGAAGATAATGAATTTGAAAGATGAGCATCGCGATCTCTCTATTAATGAACTCTGGATGATGTTGATCAGGGAGTCCTCGTTGCTGAATATCATTTATCAGACTTATCAGTCTGTGTCGAATAGCGATATCGTTAACGTGGATATCAATGGGAAGATAAGATCATTCCAGATCCCTATCAAAAACGAGTTCTCCACGTTACCGCCAACGACTGTTTCCATTTTACGTGGTTCATATTTGAGTTCCGTGAACCCATTCTTCAATGACACTGCACACGATGATAACACAACGTTACTGCATTTTGCATTGATCTTGCTAGATGACCCAGAGGCGATCATTGACGATATCCAAGTGGAGAAGGACAGTATAATCGCTAATTTCATAAAGATGATTAAACCGACAGAGAGCTTGAACAAATTGTCAACTATAAGTGGGTTAGATTTGAATCAAATTTTTTCATTTGCATTCCATCTAGTGTTATGGAGAAGAGCCATCGCTGTGCCACCATTGCAGACGAGAAACGTGTATATCGTGTCGCCATTGGCTCCGTTGCAGAACTTGAATAGCGATATGGAGTTGTTCAAATTACAATTCCAATCTTTACCTTCATTACCGGTTTTCCTTTCAATGTTATCACTGCATTCTAAGCCAAGACCTTACTCGATGTTACTTCCTTCGAGAGATCATAGAGATTTGTATTTAGATGCCTTAGCATGGTTGATCAAAGCCGGTTACGCGTTACAATTACATACATTCCTCTGGTTAAAAGTGACAAATAAGATTAAAGTCGCCGTGGAGGAAGAGATTGAAATGGAAAATTTCAAGAAAAGGGAAAATAAAAATTTAAATCATATAAGTAATGACGGCACTAACTCGAACTCTAACGGCACTAGTAACCGTGTGGGTAATAAAGAGGATAATGGCGATAACACGGATAACGATTTAAGGACAGATAATTTAGTTGATAACAGATCAATCGCATCCACGGAAGATGAAGATAACGAAAGTCATACAGGCGACGTCGTGAAGAAAAAGCAAAGACAAAATCGGATAGTGGTCGTTGAAGAAGAATGCATCATATTGCTCGACCCTGAACGTGCCACCGCGTTGGAGAGACGCTGGATAGGCAAGATCGTCGAAGGTAAACCACCTGAATTAATAACCTTATTTTACCGATTACTCAAATATTTCAACGGTAAGGACGCATTGGAATTGATCTTGGTGAAGGAGAACATAAGTCGTACCGATATCAAGCGACTTCTCTCTAGTATCGACGACTACATAGTCAGTGTCAAACACTGGTAATCTTCCCATATATAAGAAATCCGTAAATACATACCCAATTCATCTTTCCAACACCGTTTGTAAATTTCAAAGAAAAGAAAATTTTAAAATTTCCTGTTTGATGCGAACAACAAAACAAAACAAAACAATTTTACTATTGGGATAAGACACTGGGATTTAATTTAGTTATTGATCTTGAGATTATTTATTAATCTTCCTACGTCACAGGATATTTAAAATATTTGGAAGAGTCTTTCAAGAGTAGATTTGTTTAATTAATAAGTTTTGTAACCAATTAATTCACTCCGATATTGGGAAAATTTCAGTGATTGGTCGTTTACAATAAGACGAGATTGAATATAAAATATAGATATGTCATCGGATCCAGTGAGGACACCGAACGAGGCAGCTGATGGTAATGAGGCGACACAGTCCGGAGGGAGCGCGGTACCGATGCAAGATCAGCTGCAACTGCGTCCTGCCACGTCTCAAGGTATGGACCCCATATTGAGAGAACGTATATTGAAACAAGTTAGTGATAGATCGAATTTTAAAGCTAGGAAATTGGATATATCACATGGGTATTATGTTAAGGTACTGATACTATTTGGGATATTGCAGATAATAGGGATAGTTTTCTTCACTAAAGGTTTCTTGTTATCGAGACCTGTATTAGATGACATAGCCCAATGTGATTCGGATAATTGCTTTAAGCCTTCACATTTTGATAAGACTGTAATTGTCGTGATAGATGCATTGAGATTCGATTTCGTGATACCGAATGACGAATCGAAAGAACTTTATCATAACAATTTCCCCTTACTATACGATTTGGCCTCAACAGAGCCTGAAAATGCTTTGTTGTTGAAATTTATCGCCGATCCACCAACTACAACTTTACAAAGATTGAAAGGTATGACTACAGGGTCGTTGCCAACTTTTATAGACGCAGGTTCCAACTTCGATGGTGAATTAATAGAAGAAGACAATTGGGTTAAACAATTGTACTTGCATAATTTGAGAACTGCATTTGTCGGTGATGATACTTGGTATAAATTATTCAATCCTTATTTAAAACAAACTTTGACTTACCCCTATGAGTCCTTGAACGTTTGGGACTTACACACAGTGGATAATGGAGTCATCAGCCATTTCGATGATCTCTTGACTACAGAGAAGGATAATTGGGATGTCTTGATTGGTCATCTCCTAGGGGTAGATCACGCTGGTCACAGGTACGGACCTGATCATTTCTCTATGCGTGAGAAATTGATAGAGATGAATACTTTCATCGAAGATGTCATTGCCAAGATCAGTGATGATACTCTCTTGATTATAATGGGAGACCACGGTATGGACTCCCAGGGTAATCACGGCGGAGAAAGTGATGATGAGTTAGAAAGTACATTGTTCATGTACTCAAAGAGACCAGCTTTTAAGAGAGTAGACGAGAGACAATACAATATCACTAATTCAGGTGAAAGTTATAGATCAGTGAACCAGATTGATTTGGTACCAACTTTATCAATGTTAATGGGGATACCTGTACCTTTCAACAATTTGGGTTATCCAATTGAAGAATGTTTTAAAGCTGATGAGCATAATCTTGCCATTGCCAATTACTTGACAATAAAGCAAATACATAAATTCATCGAGACCTCGAGTTTGGACCAGAGTGAACTGTCAATTGACAAATACGAAACTATCGTGTCGATGTTCAATAGTGGAGAATTGGATTTCCAAGATTTCAATAATAGAACTTCCAGATATCAACACTTGAATTTAGAGAGGTGCAAGAATTTATGGGCAAGATTTGACTCAACAAGTATCTCCATAGGTATTTCACTTATTCTGATATCTCTGCTGTTGACATTCACTTATTCGAAATTGATCCCGAACGTTGTGGTATCGCAATTGAACGATCAATTCTTCACAGTGGGGATATTGTCAATGTTCTTAGGTATTGCGATTATCAACTCCATCACTTTTGTCTTGAAACCGGATAATTTGAATTTCATCTGGGCCTCGGTGTTAGGTGTCGCCGTCGGGATCATCATCGGGATCTTGGTGCCCATCATGGACAGATACTCTATCCCCTGGTTATCATCTAGAATCAGCGAGGACATCTTCGATGGCGGTTGGTCAATCGTCAGTTTTGTATTTGTCACTATCCACTGTATTGTCTTCACATCAAATTCCTTCACTGTGTGGGAAGACAAGATTATATCATTCATGTTAACCACATTTGGATTTCTTGTCTTGCTTAGATTCCTTCATGGCTCTGACTCTATCAGTATAGTCAAGCTGTTGGGGATTTATCATTCACTCATATTCATCATATGTCAAAGACTTTCATCATCGATTCAAATTTGTCGTGAAGAACAACAATCTTACTGTAATTCCACTTTCAAGATAACTTGGTGGTCAGTATTTTTATTATATTTATCTGCATATTTTTTACCACTGTCAATTAAAGCATTTTACAAAGTTTCATCATCATTCCAAATCGCGGCATCACTTTGGATCACTAAGGGTTTAAGAAGTTTGATGCTTTTGATTGCGATTTACTGGAATTTCGAATTGATCGAACATAACGATCGTATTGCCTCTTTCTTGAACCCATCATTTGTCAAATTTTGTAAATTTACCATTTCAAGAACCGTGTTAGGTATCTCATTGATCGCTGGTAATATAAGTTGGTCTTTTGGTCCTATTTGTATTAGATTGGAACTTTCACCGAATATCGATAGGTCAAACAAGGAAGCTTATATCTTGGGCTACGGTAACGTTTATGGATCTACTTATTTTCTTTTAATTGTTAATTTCTTAGCTTCTATCTTGATGGTTAGCAAACCAATGGCTGGATTATCAATTTTCTTATTAATAACACAGATTATATCGTTATTAGAGATTTCCGATTTACTCAATTTGAAAAATCATTCCATTGTTATCGTTATCTTGTCATTATTATCTTATTCTCATTTTTTCACAACGGGACATCAAGCCACATTACAACTGATTCAATGGGATACTGCGTTCATCATCAGTGACAAGATAAGATTCCCATTTACTCATTTAATTTTGGTCTTGAACACATTTGGTAGTTTCATCCTTTGTGGATCCGCCGTGGCAATGGTTGCCATTTATAAAGTGCCACCATCAATGAAACCAACAACTTTAATTTGTAAAGTTAATGAAAATTTAGCTTTTTACAATTTTATTACCTTGATAACAACACTATCAAGTTTCATTATGGCATCTCATTTTAGACGTCATTTAATGGTTTGGAAAATTTTTGCTCCAAGATTCATGTTTAATGCATTAGTTGTAATCATTGTTAATATCGTTAATCTTATAAGTTGTATCTCAACAGGTAAGATTGTTAAGAAAATTAATAAGATTTTTGGAAAGTAGTAACTTTAATTTAATTATTTTATATAGTCGTATATGTACATATAGCATATCTGCGTTTTGCATCTTTAGTTTAATAATAACTTCTTCAAGAAGATTAATTATAAATTATACATAAAATTACATAAATTAAAAAAGGATCTCAACTAAGCGCTCATTCCATACTATTATCGAAAAAGATTTGATCATCAAGAGTTGATTGTAATCCATTGAAAGTGGCATCATCAATTAATATATCATCAGCTTGATTTTCTTCAAAAATGTCCTTACCAGGTGAAAAAATCTCAAAATTGTCTAACAGAACATCATGATTTTCAAATGAACTTGGTGGCTGCTCTTCATGGCGTGGGATATGTTCTTCTTGTGTTTGTGGTTCTTCATGTTGTTGTGGCTCTAAACTCAGAGATAATTGCAGCTGCTCATGCTCAGAGGGCAGTTGTTGTGGTGGTGCTGAGTCTTGTGAATGTATCTGCACTTGTGTTGGTGTAGGATGAGAGGATTGTGGTATTGAATGTGTAGGCTGTGGAGTAGCTCTTTGTGATGTTGGTAACTGAGCACTCAGAAATGTTGGTGGTGGTAATGGTGGACTATTATGCTGTGTTGGAACGGTATTTGGTATAAATGATTGTGGACCGTTATAGATGTCATATGGTGCATTTTGGGTGGACATAGGAACCATAGGTGGTGGTGCCAGTGATTGTGGTTGTGATTGTGGTTGGCTAGGTGGTTGTTGAGGTATTTGATGACTGGCAGTTCGAGGAAGAGAGTTTTGCATTGACAGCACTTGACGCAGCATCAGCTCTTCTTGTTTCTTTCTCTGCTCTTCCATCGAAGCTGCCGTTATCCTATGTGGTAAGAGATCCTTTTGTTCATATATGGAAATTTTTGGGATTTCCTTTATCTTCTTTTGAAATTTCCCTCCGTTATAATCTTTATTTATGATTTCCTCTACGAGTTCAACATTCTTAGCATGAGACTCTTTATCGTTTAATTCAGCGAAGGTTTTCCTCATTAGTTCAATCATCTTTGATTGATATTGAAATTCTTCTCCAAATGGCGACCCAGAGTTCTCATCTCTCTCCAACACGGCAACATCATCTTCTAACATTTTCAATTGTAATTTCATCAATTTAAGATCTCCAAATGTTATATCATTAGGTAACAAGTTAGTCAATTTACTCTTCATTATCAATTCTTCTCTTTCCATAAGTTCTTTATTGTTTATCTCTTCCTCTGTATCCTTCGATACATATTTAGTTCCCTGTATAACTGCCTCAGGAAACGATCTTGGTGGTATTATATCATCAATGGCAAAAAATTTACTTGTGACGTTCTCCATTAAACTATGATTAAGTGCAAATCTCTTACTCACTTCTTGCTTCACTGATAAGATATCCATCTCATCGTGAATATCCTCTCTCGATTGTTGTGGAGGTCTGACATGAGTCTGTTGTATGTGTTGCTGATGTTGCTGGTGGTAAGGATGGGGTTGATGTGTCGATCTCAGACGACGCTTTCTGTATCCAGAAGGTGCAGTGACTGGCATTATCGTTGTATATAGTATAATGATATCAAAGCTTGTTACTGTTTTTGTTTTTATCTCCAGCACTATTTCACCAAAAAATTGAATTTGAAAATAATCCTAAAGTCGTGTAAATTGATACAATTATATTAGTCGTGTATAAAGTCACATACAGTTTTACGATATATACATCAATGGTTTTATCAACAGTGGTATAAAGTTCAATAAGATAATTTGTAGACTGCTTTATAGGTGGATATTACTCCTATAGAGTGAAACTGTAATGAGCTATGTTTGAAATCAATCGAGGCTACAGCCGCAAAAGCGCGATCAATTAAAGATAACTTGTATGATATTAAACCAATAAGCCAACCCTATAAAATTAAGTTCCTCCTCTTTTCTCAAACCTGAGATCTGTTTAATCAAACAGTTTCAATAAATAATAATTCAAAAATTCAATATAAAAACAAAGTAAATGTTCCATTCTGTTTAAATTTAATCTAATTGACCAGTAGATCCATAATCGGTTGAATGTGTCATTTGATAACTAACAACATTCATTCTCTTTCTTCTATTGATGAAACCTAATTGATTGACACCTTCATCAGTATCAACTTCAGAATCAAACAAATTAGCATTACCTGTGTATAATACTTTCAAGATATTACCAAAACTAACGACAATTGATTTATGACCAAATTTAGCTACTGGTCCAATAGATTTAATTAAAAGACCTTCATTGGAAGTCTTTGGAATTTCATGATATGTGGCTTTACCCGATGCAGTTAATGAAAATCCTTCCCAAATATCTTCAATATGATACTGTTCATCTTTAATTTTTTGTTTCTTGTTTCTAGAAGACAATGTTGAGCTGTTGGAAACACTTGAAGAATAACTCGTTGAAAAAGTATCTGCACTTTCAATAGAATCCGTGGCAGAGTCTTTTCTACGAATACCCAAGATCATATTCAAATCCGAGATACACCATCCTTCAACACCTTCTAACCAATGTTGATGTTCAGTGACTCTTTCAAAACCTAAACAACGTGTTTCTCTAGGATCTCTCTCCACACGTAAACAAATATTATTTTTGGCACGATTATCAATGGTAAAAGTTTGCATGATTAAAGTGTTTTTATCAATCTCATTATAACATAAAGAAAAACTTGATATAGAAGCTGAACCACAGAATCTACAATGCACTGGTGTCGAGTGGAAAACTTTGAACGTTCCAGGTTTGAATTGTCCAATATTGAATCTCTTAACCATAGTACCTGTCTGAACATCGATAAGCTCCGCTATTAAACCTCTTGTCCTGACTAACATACCCACAAAAGAAACAGCAGCTGTCTCAGTGTTGGCAAACAGTGCCACTTCTTCTTTCCTTCTTTCCTCATTTTCAACATCAACGAGGTTGAATGAGTTACTTAACAGTGACGTATGACGAGGCACATAGGGTCTCAATTTATTCAAATCAGCTCTTAATTGTTGTACTTGTGCCAATGATGTGTTATTGAAACTGGAACTTCTTGAAAGCAGTGATGGAGTTATTAAACTCTTACCAGTATTATACTTCTCCTGAACAGGTAAGCTTCTGACTTTCCATTTATTATTGATCGCTGTAGCGACAACTAATTTCCCCTCCTCAGTGTTACAAACCAATCTGTCATTGACTCTTGGTGATATAATCTTATCTGCTGTGATGATTGGCACTTCTGACAATAATTGCACACTCTTCTCGCCGGTCTCTGTCGACACAGTAACCATAGATCCATTTTTCAAAACTACAATGAAATCATAATCTTGATTTTGTTGTAACAGTTTCAAATCTGTACTACGGTCAAATGTCGAATCAATTGACATCGTCCTCGATAATGAATTACCAAATTCTGGTCTCTCACGTCTCTTTTTCGTTCTCTTTGGTGAATTTTCCGCTGATTGCTCCTTGATAGAGTCTCTTGGTTTGGCCATTCTTCTTCTACTAGCCATCGTAGGCAAGGTCTTCTTCCTGAAAAATGCCTCCAAGGATTGATCATTACGCAATTCGTCTATGTGCACGGTCCATGTCCATGACATCGATAACCTGGACCAACATTTGATCATCCCAGATTTACTGAACACGGCAATAAGGTTCCCTGGTTCAGACATCACCACTTTCGTCACTGGCCAAAGTTGTCTAGGCAATGGTAACTCAGTAGGTGGTGGGATAGGTGTTGTTATCGGAGACCAAACAAGAATCTTATGATCCATCCCCACAGAGACAATAAATGGATTGGAAGACGTGGTGATTTTCAACACATCTAAGAAATGTCCATTGACTAAATCTTTGTAATTGAAAACAGTCTTGTCACCATTATGACTCTGCGAAGCGGATAACTCTTTGTCCACGGTGAGACTCTGATACTGGTCATCTTTGATGAACACTTTCAAGATCAACCCTGCGACGGAACAGACAAACACTAATGAAGTCAAGAACTCTAACAAATAGTGAATATCAAATTTGTCAATGATGTTAATATCGAAATTCACCTCTGGCTCCTGATACGATATTTTGCTTCTCATATGTGATTTATTATAATACTTGAACGCTTTGTAATCGATATCCTTGAACGCCGTCTTATCGATCATCATCAGTGGCTCTTGTACTAAGACAGAGATGGAGAAATCACCAGAATGGGTATCAGCATGCAAGCATTGAGATAATTCCACAGCGAATGACTTCTTATTAAGGAAAAATGAAAACTTGTCAGCGTTGATGATGGTCACGTTATACTCACCCGACGAAACTTCAACACTCGAAGGCAGCGTCCAGGTGTTTAAGGAGTTATGTTTAATGCCAAACACGTCAATGGCACCACCGTCATCGATCCACCGAAGATTAGCAAGGATTAAAAATGAAATCATGAAAAGCGACCCCACTATGGTAGTAGTGATAGGTGCTTTGATTCTCAATAATGCCAGACCTAATCTGCTTCTGAAGGGTAATGAGTTCGCTGTGTAAAGATCATCACTTGACGAAGGGAGTATAATTGAGTCTCCTAGTAATTTTGACGCTATACTGTGCCAAGGCGAGTTACCACCGAACCTGGAGAATGTGTTTTGGTTATGACTATGAGAATGATAATTTGTCATGAGTCCATCTTTATCATTACTTCTTAACAAGTCCTCCAATTCCAGTCTTCTAGTGTCGACGCTGAGCACAGCCACGAAATAAGTCAAATGCAAGAAATGATCAATGACTATTGCAATTGCAGCGAATACGCAGAATTTCTTAGTTGATGATCCGACAAATGGCATGATACAGATCAATATGACTAAATCCGCAAGCACTATAAGCGTCGATGATAAGCCTCTCGTTGACATTGACGTGGACAACTTGCGACTCATCGATAACTCCTCAGGCAAAGCCGACAAGGTATTGACCATTCCTAACATATTTTCCATCCCCACCACTATCACTACAAAAGGTAATACTTGAAGAGGGATGAAGAATAAGTCAACTTGTTTGAAGAAATATGAAGTCAATGAGATGGCAGATAATATCGATATGGCGATCTCAACAGTGAATGCCACGAATAAGCCTAATCTCGATTTCACTGAATGGGTGTTGGATAATGATAATATGAAATATCCAAGTAAGAACGTGTACGATATGAACAAGATTACATCATCGACTCTTTTCAGTGGTGAAAAACTCATTTGGAAATTCTGATAGATCAAATCTTTCTTGTCCTTGGAGAAAAGAACGAATGGTGAATTGGATTCGTCCTGTGTTTGAAGGAAATTCAGTAAATTCTCATCCCATACTGTTCCAGCATCGGGTACTCCCTCAGACTGCGATGGGATGTAGAATAATGAAACCAATAATGCATCAGCGAATTTCACTAGCCCATTGATAGTCACTATCCCTGAGAGCACCGAGGTATGACTTATCGTCAACCCTGCCGGTGATTTCTTATTCGCTGAAGTGTGAACAGTTTTCAATACTTTATCATTCATCAATTTCAGACTATTGTTATCCCAATACAACAATGGTGAATGCACTATCGCCATTGGCGACTTCTTACTCTCCAATTGCAAATCCTGACCTTGTCGGTAGAAATTTATACCTTTAGTCAATTGATTTTGTAATGATAGCACTTGTAATAAGAAATCCTTATCCAATGCATTAGATTCATCGAATTCCAAATTATCATCTGTCCCCAAGAAACTTCTCTGTATCCACAATTGCCTCACTTCCAAATCTGACGTGTGGTCCCAACCTGCGGGGGACTTGAATATCGAGCTATGATCTATCCCGACACTCTTGTAATCGGTGATATACGAATGACTAGTCAATCCATGTGATGTGTAAATGGAGAAAAGGGCAGGGTATGACAAGATGAATGCAATTGATATTGGCCAAAGAATGAATAACCTGGGATTCCTTATCACCAGCCTTGAGAGTCTTGTATAATATTCTCTTAAAATTTCAATTCTTATATTATCAGCGATTAATTGCCATAATAGTATTAAAGACCTCTTCATTATTATATTATATACCTAGGACAACTAATAAGTGTAATTTAAATGCGGGTAATACAAACCAATTGATGCACATTCAGGCTCTTTATCAAATTACCCAAAATTGAAATCAAAACTTCAATCTTCAATTATCTTTATCTCTATCTCTCACTCTCTTTAGACTCAAATATATCTAAGAGATGAACTCAGATTCAATCGAAAATGATAATCCTAATTACTGAGCTAATTGGCTTTATAATGAATATATATTATTAATTACTTAATCAGCAAAGTTACCGCCAATCGGTGATTAAATTACTCTATCTTTTTAAGTTCTTCACACCAACTGCTTTTTTTACCTTTTTTTCTCCTTTAACACTTTCTCTCTCTCTCTCTCTTCCTCTCTTTGGTGTTTACTTGCGTTTGTGTTTGTCAATGCGCAAAAAGGCAGATTGTCCGGGTGTAAAACAATAAGACGGATGGGTGCAGGGGAGGTAAAAAGTGGTAGGTACCGGTTTGTGGTTGTAATAATTGTGTCTTCTTCGGGTTTTATTTGACCTAAACGATAAATGCATAAAGATGCGAGTATCATTGATGTATAGATTAATTTTTTATAAAGATAAATTGATGTAGATAAATTTTGAGGTTCTCCGATATCGATCCGCCAATTAAAATTAGATAATTAACTATATGAAATGAATGGTTTATATTTACATTACAATATTACTTGTCAGTTAATAATTAAAATACAAATTCAATAAGCTATAAAAATATTTAAAAGATAAGACAAAAACCCATTTTCATACACATAATTAAAAATATTATTTTTGTCCTAAAGCACAAATACTTAATCCATTCATTTGACCAATTAAATCATCAATTTTACCATCTAATAATCCATTTGCGTATTCATCTCTTGATGATTGATCTAAATATTGTTGTATTTGTGCTAATCTTGTATAACCTTCTGTACAAAATCTTAATTGAATTTTAATTAATGCTTCAAATGATGGATCAAAATATGGTACTCTTAATCCAATTAATTGAGGTAATTCAACTTTCATTTGATTATTTAAATCATCAAATACATCTTTAGCTAATGATAATTCTCTTTCGGCTCTTGGTAACTTGGATGCATCCTTTGCTGGTTTATCAATTAATCTTCTAACCTTGGATTTAGCCTGCTCATAATCTTTCTTCTTATGATCTCTTTTCTTTATTGCTTCACCAATTTCTGTAAAATATTGACAAAATTTATTAATTGGATCTAATACAGTTTCTCTGAATGGACCATCTAATTGTTTCACAGTCTCCGTGTCAAAATCTTGTACTGCTTGTAAATAATATTGTCCAACATTACCATATGGTGAAAGATTCTTAGAATCTTCATAAAGATTAGCTACAATCTCTGCAATATTCACTTGTGATGATGTCACTTGTCTTAATGAATCTAAATAACCCTTTGTCTCCTTCAGTAATTTTGAACCCGCTGTTTCAAGTCTATATGATTTGAGTATTAGTATTTATAAATCTATCAAGATGATTAATCTCCACTTACGTCTTATATCTTCTCTCCTCTGCATCATAATCTCTATCTGACACTCTATCAGTACTTTTCACAGTAACCTATATAATTTGTTAGTAACTTACAGTATCAATATATCTTATTATGTTTTTAACTTACTGAAGCGGCAGTTCTATTCACAGCTTTCTTAAAACCTTCCCAGGACATTACTTAATTATAGATATCAATTGATTGATAATGATCAATTGAAATAGTATATGATATATCGATTACAAAGATGATTAGTAATTGAATTATCTATTCTTCTTAACGCTAGCTCAAACTTCGCTTTTTTTTAATGTGGTTGTTCTATCACTGCCTTTTTAGCTACCACTTCGGAATATTTGGAATAACCAGTTTGTGTGTATTATACACGACTATTTCATAAGAGCCCGATAAATATTTATAGATCATTTACAATTGTATAAAATCATTATCATCATTATTTCTTAATTCATAAATTATTTACTCTTAAATTTAAATCATTTGTTTTATATAGCTCAAATAACTATCTTCATTATTATCCTTAAAATTTTTGAATTTCATAAAACTTCATCTTTTAAATTTGGGAAAACAATTTAAAAAAATTAAAACATACATCTTATTTACCTTCACCTGCATGACACAACTTAATCTCTCTACACCATTCACTATTTAGAATTTGCTTTGATGTTATTCTTCTATTTGGTACTGGGTCCAATATCGAATAAATAACATTTCTACATCTTGCCCTTTTTAAACTTTCAATTGGTTCATAACCTTTAGCATCTTTCCTTTTCTCTAAATATGTTGAATAAAATTCATCTTCCAGATTAGCTAATTTCCATAATTGTCTACCTGTTCTCATTGCCATATAAATTACACCACATGACCAAATATCAACTTTTCTTGGATCAAATTCGCTCGCTGTGTATTCTTCTGGTGCAATATATGGGGAGGATCCACAAATACCTCCACTTAAATGGACTTCGGATTCCCATGCAGTTCTAAATAATTCTCCATTACCAAAATCGGTGATTTTCAATCCACCATTGGCTGTTAACAAGAGATTTTCAGGTTTTAAATCACGATGAGCAACACCCATTTCATGCATATAATTAACACCTCTCATTAATTGTTTGAAAAAACAATCTGCTTCGACGTATTCAAGTTTACCCGATGTGATAATTAATGAATATAAATCTCCACCAGAACAAAATTCCATAACTTCACAATAATCACCCTTAGCGTCTTGTAAAAGATCTAAAGTGTGAATAATGTTAACATGTTGTAAAGATGATGATATACAAAATTCCGATGTAAGTCTTCTCGAATAAGTTTTATCCGACTCTTGTGGTTTCCTTTTGAATTCCTTCACAGCGTATAACAGTTCACCATTTTCATCTTTCTTATGTGAAACTCTTACTACACCAAATGCACCTCTTCCAATAACTTCTTGACATCTACCATATTTTTCAATAAAGGATCTTGAATCGAGCTTGATTGTCGACGTGGCAGATATCACAGCTTGATTATTTATTGGACCACCACTATATGGTGTGATCTCTCCTCTTTTAACCTGATTAATTAAACCGGCAAATAAAGTAGGTGGTGCATTCTTTCCGACCTGCAGATGTCCAGCAGCGGTAACTTCATTTGCCGTATCATGACTTGAATTCTCACTTATTGGTGGTATTACTGAACTTAAAATATTCGGTACAGCACTCACTGCCTCGCTACGTAATTTCTTAGCACCTAATAAATCTTTAATCATATGACCAATTTTTTCTTGTCTCTTGGCATTTCGAAGATGATGTTCATGTGTACCATTTTCTAACATGACAAATCTCTGTGAATTTGCCAGTGCCGATTTAGATTGTCCCGCTGTAGATGAAGAACGGGATAATGACGCCGAAGATCTATCATGATCCGTCACCGGTGAGACTCTACCACTTTTCATCTTAGAATCCGTAGTAGGGTTATATGGTGGTGTACGTAATGAGCTTTGTCTATTTGGAATTGGATTTGGAATTTGCAGTGTTAACAGTGGTGAAGATAAAGGAGAATGAGGTATTGAATTCTTTTCAGAACCAGATTTCAGTGATGAATTAAAACCTAAATCTTTAACTGAAGGTGATGAACCATTTGATGCAGAAATTTGACTTGATGATCCTGTTGATGATGGAATTTCTAAATGATCACCATGATTATCATAAAATTCAGGAGATTTATTTGAATCTTGACGATGTTCACTGGCTTCATGAGCTAAATTTGTTGAAGATATACCAAATACACGTCCAATCTTAGACATTGTAGACTTTCTTGGTCTACTTGCAGCTGTTGAATCTCCCATTTTTTTGTAATAATTATATAAATTGTATAAATGAAATCTAGACCTGAAACGAGCAATAGTAATATATTGAAAGCCCCAAGGAGTATTAATAATAAACTCTGATTTTATCTTTTTGAATTAACAGAGTTAAAACCCCAATGATATGATCTCCCTAGTATGAAATCAGTTTAATTCGATATGAAATTGAATTAAAAACTTGATTTGACTGTATTATAAACTATCCTTCAGTCTAGAAGTGTTAAACACAGCTCTTAAAACAAAGTCCTTTAAGAGGGTAAGGAAGGGGAAAAAAAGGGGCGGTAAAAGAGTGATAATTTGTAATATTATCAGGTCACACTGACAATATCAATGATCACTTGAATCACACACTCGTGATATAATAAATTCTAAATGGATTGAATAGACAAAGGTTGATTTTTTCCAATATTTGTATTTAATATAAATTATTGAGAAAGCATATAAATACTTATATAGTAATTTTTTGCAAAAAGAAGGCGAATCCTTTAACAATTTTACAAAATTTACTAAAGACAACAAACAAGAGAAAGGAAAGAAAAAAATGTATTAATAAATTGGTATCACAGTGCACGACTCCAACACAGGGGCAAAATCAAAATTATATTCATGCCCTTTTGTTTTGTTGTCTTTGGCGATTCTTAGGCTAGAAGAGCAGATCTTGTCATGTTAACACTTACACGTTATAGTGTTTCTATGTGGTTATAGAGTGAATGATTTACTTTATTACAATATATTGATTTGTCATCGCCAAGTGGCAATGGAATGATCTAAGAGAGTGAAAAAAAAAAAATTTATTCTACAAAATACCAAGATTTGTATGGGCTATGTGGCACTTAATACATACTTAAGTAGCATAGTATCTATTAAGCTTTCGAGGTAGCATAAACTAAGAAAATGAAACATAAACAAAGCAAAGAAATAAAAGAAAATTATTCAAATCAGTAAATTTATGCCTTGTTTGTATTATAAATTACACTTTGTAATTCCTTTCTTTTAATTTATTATTAATTTATCTTGCAAGGTTTGCCGATACATGGAATATACTAGGCTTTTAAAACTGTGTATAATCCTAAGTGTTATTAACAATGTTACTTAATTTTTAATAATTCTGCTCCTTCGTTATTAAGTGCCACAAACTTAAGAGAAAGGGAAAAAAATTTTCTTTAATTTTTGCTTGTCCTTGGGAAACGGTTTCCTAAAACAGGTCTTATGAACATACAAAATGACCAAAATAACAGCAGCAACAGCGGTAGACGTACAGATCTAGTTTTTTCACTTTTTGATGAGGTAATTTAGCTGCCACTTTATTAAACGGTTTCTTTTAATTAATTTTTCATTTTATTGCATTTTATTGCAATTTATTGCAATTACATTGAATTCATTTTTATGATACGGCTGCTAGATTTTCATTATAATTTGAGTGAATTATCAGGAGACATAATAAGAGTAATTCACCAATTACATTAAAGATATATCATTAGTATATGAATTCTATTCGTGTATAGAAAACTGCCCTTTTTGTTATGAGTTATTCTATACCGATTTGAAGCTCGGATCTCTTTATTTTCACGAGATCTCTCACTTAACTATTTGCATCCTCTGCAACATTCTCTGTAACTTCGCAACTACTAACTAATTTGTTCAAATAACAGTTACCGGCATCCCTAATACGGCGTAGTTGCCTCTTGCTAAACTCTTACACAAATAATGCCACTTATAACTTTATGAAGTATTACATGATATTTATAACATATTGTGTATACATTGCCAACTTGACAGTTATTCTCTAACGATTGCATTTGCGACACTCTTGCTTAATTCACTATAATTACCAAAATTCAATGAATAATGTATTGATTCATAGGTTAAATCTAGACAATATAAAGGGTAAAGTTAAGTTCGATGGATATTGTATTGCCCTTATGGCCAAGTGGTAAGGCACCGCACTTGTAATGCGGCGATCATCAGTTCAATTCTGATTGAGGGCAATCTTTTTTATATAATTTTTTTTGCATCAAGATAAAAAGATAAGGGGTTTGCTAATGAATGGAAAGAATTGAAGTAAAAGAATGTCATTAGAGGAGTCTGGTGAAGGCAATAAGATTGATATATTTTTATCTCCTTGTATAGATGTAGTTTAAATTGGGAGTTGGTATTGAGATTAGAATACTGTGATCTTACCGAATTGAATCTAAAAATCATCTAGTATAATTCATTATCAAAATTGAACCTCTACCTCATATATACTAGTAACTACAAGTCTCAGTGTATACTCACCTATGGTAATAGAGATATAGTGTAAGATGCTCTTCGTCAAGGGACACTTGTTTAACTTTTTCTTTAATCTCTTCTGCTTAAGAGAAAAAATAAAAATATTGAATGAAGTTAAGTAAATAGTTTAACAATAGAAGTTATTACTCTTCAATTGCCTTGATAATGTCATTCAACGAAGAAGAGAATAACAATCCATTTCCCTCAGGGATCGATGACAAGGATGTTTTCATAGATTTACCGATTGACGAAGGTGTAACCGCTAATACTCCACTGTCAAATGGTGATCTTTTACCAGGACAATTACAGGATAGATCTCATCTTGCGAATCAACATACTCCCATTAATAATCATCTAGTTACTAAATTATATTCTCAAAAGATCGAAGACTTGCTCGTGAATAGTCCCAATGCCAAAGATACAGAGATTTCGATAATTGAAGCCACCAAGTCTAATGAAAATGATCATCCCGCCACCAGTAGATCCTATATCATTTATACTATAAAGATTGCAGATGATATAATAGTTAAGAGGCGTTATAGTGAATTTGAAAATTTGAGAAACTTGTTAGTCAAATTATATCCCTTGAGAGTAGTGCCCCCAATACCTGAGAAGCAATCGATAAAATCTAATTTTTCACTAACTGGTATTCAACTGTCTGCATTAAAATCGAATTCATCAGATTCATCAAGCAAGACAGATTTTGACACGACTAATTATGTCGAGTATAGGAAAAGACTGTTGACCAGTTTTATCAAGAGATGTGTATTAATTGATGAATTTAGAACAAATTTTATATTTTTAACATTCCTTGATCCACATCCAAATTTCAATGAATTTATTCATATTGACTCAGTGGGGAAATTGAATGCTACATCAAATTTCAAACTCTCACCGGTTCAACCTTTAGCTAGTCTCGAGGATGAATTGTACGCAACGTTACCTGAGCCATCGGAGCATTCTAGTATCAATTATAAAGGAAGTGGTAATAGTACTATAAATAATAATCAATTGGCTGAATACACTAAATTTGAAACTAAATTTAAAGAATACGAGGCAATATTATCTAATGTATCAAAATATAATAAAAATCTTATCAAGAGTATGTCCGAATTGTCATTGGATTATACCGAAGTAGGTCTGTATTTCAATTCATTGTCCTTGGAAGAAGATTCATCACCAATAATTGAAAAAATCGGTCAAGTATTTGATTCAAGTTTCTTTGATATAAATCTGTTGAAAAATCTCATAAATTTGAAATTCTTGGAGAAAGTTATCGAATTAAGAAATTTCATTAAGGTCGTTAGAGGCTTGATTGTTTACAGTAAGAGGAAATGGTTGCAATCTGTGGAAATAGTGAGACTGATTGAACATAACCATGGCATCTTGGAAGGTGAACAGAAACTTGATAGTCTGAGTAAACTGATCGATGATGCGATGTCCAAATCCAGGGTCTTGCACTCTGCGACTTCTAAATCGAAATTAGCTGAGGCAAGTGAAGCAGATGATGAAGAAACTTTGAAATCTCTGATATCACAACTTGAAGAAACTAAAGTCACTCCAACACCGTCGAGTAAATTATTCGGGTACACTATCCCTGGACTTAAAAAAGTTAATAAAGCTATACTGTCTATGTCAGATCCTAATCCTCAACAAACGAGAAAGGAAACGATTGTGAAGACCAAATTGAAAATTCTCACTTTGAAGAAACAATACGCTATAGTGACTAGAGATAATAAATTAATTGATGAAATTATCAAGAAAGAGCTCGCAGAGTTCCAAGATTGGTTCAAGATGGAATTAAATGCGCTTTGTTATGGTTACGCAAGAGATTTAAAAGAATTCTTCACCAAATCTCAGGAGAATTGGCAGGGAATTGAAACTTGATATTTTTATTGAGTTGAAGAAATGTATATGTATAGTTATAATAAAAAATTCACATGTTTCCAATAAGGAAGACTTTTATATATATATAAAGGAAATTTAGTATCCACATTGGTTCGGGAACCATCTGCTGGTGTATGGTGGAGGTGGAAAGATACCGTTATCGACCAATTTTCTGAAATCCCATTCAAGACTGCTCTCGGTCTTGTAATTCCAGAAAACCCATCCACCATTACCTGCGTAACTGTAAGCGTCTAATTGAGCCTCGATGTATCTTCTCAAATTTGTCAATTCTTCTTCTGAGTAGGTGTCAATGTCTTGCTTACCCAGACAACTTCCCTGTCCGTAAAACTTCTCGTATCTCAAGACGTTGTTGTTACGTCCGTTAAGGTACTTGGTACAATCAGTCAAGGCAGCAGACCATTCTCCAATGACCACAGGGTTAGATTGAGCTTCAGCATCACGACCCCAGAAACAGACAGTGCCGATGATGTCGTTGAGTGATTTACCGTAGAGGTCATCGGTGAAGATGACGTAATGGTGGAAATCTAAGACGATATCATGGTAATTGTTAGATGGCACATATTGGTTCATCCAGTCGTGAGACCCAAGGAACCCATCGTGGAGAATAACTGGCATTTGTGGATCTTCGGCTCTGACAGCTTGGTAACCGTTAGCGTAGTATTGTTCTAATAAGTTAAGAGGAATCGATGGTCCAAATGGTTCATTGGCTAATTCAATACCAATGACAGTATCCTTATATCTTTGCAGATATTTTTCAGTCATTGTCGCGATGACATCAACTGCAGTTCTTTGGTAATCTTCATTATAGAAAAACTTAATGTCGCCAACTCTGCCTGAATTGTCAAACCCATTCTGAGAACCTGGTAAACCGTGCAAGTCAATCCAGACTTTCAATCCGAACTCTTCAGCCCATTCGATAGCTTGTTCTAAATACAGATCTTGACCTCCACAGAAGGTGTCACCTGGAACCATAGTGTAAGCCCAGTATCCGATAGGAATACGAATAAAATTTAATTGATATTTGTATTTCATATCTGCGAAATCTTGTTTAGTGAAAAAAGTATCCCAATGGCCCCTAAGATAAGATTGACAGTCGTCACCTAAGGCGGCACAAAGAGTGAACTCATCAACGGCATCTGGTGATACTTGCTCAAACAATGTTGGTGTGATCCATGGTTCTAAAAGAAGCCAACCCCCAACGTTTACCCCTTTCAATTTTTCATAACCGTATCCGAAACTGGATGTAGTGAAGTTTAAAGGCAAAGCAGCTGTGGAAGTTAAAGTATAGAGAACTTTAATTAATGTGGTAATGTGGATAGCTTTGAATAACATAATCTTGGATTTATTTTTAATGAATATAAAAGATTTACTTCAAATTTACAGGAAAGATCCCCTATTTGTATGAAAATTTTAACTTATATAAATTATATAGTCTGTACTATGCAATAAGGTTAATGGACATATCAAAATCTATGAACCGATCTATTTCAAAACAAAACAAACCTGAACAGAATAGATATCACCATCTGTTTTATACCAACTTGTTGCCCTCTAACCTTTCACTCCATTGAGCCACTACACAGTACCTGGTCATCTGAATTTGAGATGTCGCGAAATGTAAACACAATAATACGTGAAAAAAAAAACTTATTCTTAAAATGTCAGATCAGAGTCGAAGAGATCAGAAGAATCTGTAAGATTACATACGTATGGTTGAGTTAGTGAGGAAAAGAGTGAGTAATCTGTAACTAATGATAACTATAGTCTATTTGATACTAACAAATTCCCAATGTTAGCCAATAAGTGTTGCATTGCCCAATGAAAACGACACGATCAAGAAACACCACTCAGATGATGACATACCTGTGATAGGTGTACTATTCTCTGTAGATGGAGAGTTACCAAGAATTGATATTAAGAAAACAGCCAAGAGCATCGTCATAGGGAGGAGTAGCCAGTGTGATTACAAAATCAACGATGCGTTAGTGTCTTCGAAACATTGTACTATATCGGTAGAGCTGATCGAAGTCGATGGCGTCGAGAGATGCAATATAATTTTAACAGATACAAGTTCTAATGGGACATACGTCAACGAATTGAAATTACAAAAAGGCGAGAGGAAGTCTTTGACATCAGGGGACCATATACGCCTTAGTAATCATCTGCAATTTCTTTTCAAGGCAAGCAAAGATATGAAATCAAAATACATAGTTGGTAATTTATTAGGATCAGGACATTTTGCAGAAGTAAGGGAAGCTATAAACAGAGACGATAATTCAATTGTGGCGATAAAAGTGTTCCACCCCAATAGGAACGGGAATTTGAGTAAAGAATTGAGGCTGGAGTTAGAAGTGATGATGAAGATAAGTCATCCTAATATAGTCAAATTTTATGATGTTTATAACGAGCCAAATGGAATCCACGAGGTGAGAACATGTTTAGTCTTAGAGAAAGTTAATGGCGGTGAACTTTTCAATAGAATAATAACAAAGGGGAAATTAAGAGAAGACGAGACTAAGAGTCTATTTCAACAATTACTTAAAGGATTGAAATATTTGCATGAAAGGGATATCATTCATAGAGATTTGAAACCTGAAAATATCTTATTAGCTATAACACTGAGGAAATCAGTGAGTGATGTACCAACCGGGCCATGGGACCCTCAGGAGATCGATGTCCAGGTGAAGATTGCAGATTTCGGACTTGCAAAATTTATCGGTGAAGTCAATTTCACCAACACTTTATGCGGTACACCACTGTATGTGGCACCTGAAGTGTTACTTAAATCTAGAAGATACAATAAGCTGGTAGATCTTTGGTCCATTGGGGTGTTGCTTTATGTTTGTCTCTGTGGGTTCCCTCCATTTTCTGAAGAATTGGCACCACCTTCGATGAGAGATCAGATTCTTGAAGGTAAATACGGGTTTTATTCTCCTTATTGGGATCTGATGACTGATACTTCGTTAGATTTGATTTCTAAATTATTGGTTGTTGATCCTCAACAGAGACTTGACGTCTTTGCTGCGATGCAGCATATTTGGTTTAAGGATTCATACGCTCTGCAAGAGTCTTTACTTAATGATTGCCATAGCAGGATGGCAAGTTTTAGAATCAGTCGCGGTGAGACTAACCCTGTTATGTTGGCAGATAAGTTTAATAGTAAACTAGGATCTTGCTGATCTTAATGAGTGTATAATTATTAGTGTTTAATTGAAGAGAGGCTCATTCAAAAGATATTCAATACGTATTTACAAACATTGTAAAAAATGCAAAAATTGTGTATTATAGATATATTAAGATATCTATCTCATTGATGATAACCGCTCATTATCATTTCATTAGCTAAGTCTCCCTCTTGGTCAAAATCATCATAATCAAGTTTCTTACTCTCTTCCGCGTTCTTATTATAAGGATTTTCACCATTCTCATTCTCATCTTTAATCCAGTCCAAATCATCGTCACCCACTTTCGTAGCATCTGAAGCTTCGTAGATCTTATCGATCTCCACAGGAGATGGAGCTGCAAAATCAGACACTTCTGAGAAATGGGACTCAACCAAATGGTCAACTACCCCCCAACCATACGCGTTAGCAAATCTTCTTCTCACTATGATATTGTTATGTGCATCAGGTTTCAAATTCACTAACACCTTTCTCCAACTCATGTCCTTATGCCATAAACGAGCAATTTCTTCTTCTAGTTTATGATATCTACGATCTGGATTCAAAGTGCTTAATATAGAAGTTGACTTATCAAGTGTCAGTGGTGGCAAATCTGCCTCTGTGTAGACTTTATCGTGCAAGATGACATTCTCTCTCGCAGCTGGGTCACATATAAATTTCTTAGAGGGAAGTGGTGGTAAAAGAACTTTTGTGGCACTTTGAATCATTGATGATTTTGGGATACTTTTGAATTTCACGGGACCTGAATCCTCATTATTATCCTCTCTGATAGTTTGATATCTCTTATACTTAGAAATTTCATGTTCCTGTTTCACCATGGGTGCACATAAAGATAACATTGCTTGTAATGGTGACAACACTTTACTGGTAAGATAAGGGATAGTGTCCATGTTTTCAGGGTTATCACCATACGTGTTAGGAATCTCTGAGACTCCTTTATCCAGAGACTCTACACCGCCAGCTCCTTCCGCTGCAGGCTTTGAGTCTTCCACTTGTCCTTGTTCTTGCTCGTGTTTTCTTGCGTATGTAACTTCAGATAACCCTTTCCAATCTAAATACAAGAGAGCAGAAGTTCTCAATGGAACAATACCATCATGCAAAGTGTTTGCGTATACGGTTCTCTTATTGAACCGCTTCAAAATCTGATGTGTTGGTTCACCAGGTAATTTCAACAACAAGGGTGTTGATCCGAACAACCCCAAATCTTGCCCCGTTCTACCAACAACACCAACTGTCAATGAGAACTTCACATACAGTGGATTTTCATTGGCAACACCAAGTAAAGGAGCAGCCATAGTGATGAATTTATCAGGTATCACTTTATCAAAAAAATCTGGATAATGTTTCTGTAAATAAGCGATAGCATAAGTTTGAATCAATCCACCCAACGAGTGCCCAATAAACGATATTTTCTTGATATTAGAGTATTCTTTCATTAAATCATTAATAACATACTCTGCCACTCCCTTACCTAAGAATTTGACACCCTTTTCAGTTTTACAAACATTCTCCTGGTAACCTTTTACCAATATATTTTCACCTGTCTTCAGTGCCTTTTCATCAATTGCCTGCTTAATGATATACATATCGGCACCAACGTTCGAGTAAAGTCCATGTGTCAATAGCACCAAATGAATAGGTTTCTCCATGTCAGGAGCAGGCGTATTCCAAAGATCAACAGTATCTTGCACCCTTACGCTCAATTCCCCTGGACTGAAATTCCCATCATCTACTAACCCATGAGTCTTTTCTAGCATCTCTTTATCAGTAGCTATAACGACATCGAAATTCACCGCAGTGGAGTCAGTGAATAAGATTTGGCTCGCCACTTCCACGATCCATACATACTTCTTCTTGATCGTATGCATTGATAACTCCGAGTAGAAGCTCTGCCCTGCTTGTAAATTTGGCTCAAATACAGGTTGTTCAGCTGTGATAAAACAGTTCCTATTATGATCGAACTCTGCAGGTCGCACATCCACATACAATATGAATGGACCCATTAGGAATGCTGCTCTCAAGGGGACAGCTTCTAAATTCTTTATCCTGAGATAAAGTTTATCTGGTGTTTGTTGTGAAAGAAAATCCTCGTCTTTTGGCGTATACTCAATTGTAAATCTACACATCTCGCCTACCTTCACAGCCTGGTGCTTCTTGTATAGCACACTCTCTCGCATCTTTTGTCTCTTGTTTGACTTCTTCTTTCTACGTGGTATCGGGAGACAGCTCATTGATGATTGCTTTAAGCCCTCAAATGCGAAGCCACCAAGGCTTTTTTTCTGCTTTACATTTTTTTTCTTTCTTTGTCCCATCTCCGATGATAAATCTGAAACCAATGTATGGAATTTTGACACAGATTCAAGTTTATAGGAAATAAGAGATCTCAAAGAATATAGAGATGACTCAGGATAGAAGTCTGGATTATACAAAGGATAAAAAAGTAGGCGAGGGAACATATGCTATTGTTTACTTAGGTAAACAGTTGTCAACGTCAAGAGATATCGCCATTAAGGAAATAAAGACCAGTGGGTTTAAAGATGGCCTCGATATGTCTGCCATTAGAGAGATCAAGTATTTGCAAGAGTTGAAACATGAAAATTTGATTGAACTTATAGATATCACTTCACAGAATAATAATCTTAACTTAATGTTGGAATTTTTACCATCAGATCTTGAAATGTTGATTAAAGATAAGTCACTTATCTTTACACCACAAGATATCAAATCATGGATGTTGATGACATTGAGAGGATTACACCATTGCCATAGAAATTTCATCTTGCATAGAGATTTAAAACCAAATAATTTATTATTATCACCAACAGGACATTTAAAGATTGCCGATTTTGGTTTAGCCAGATCATTTGCTACACCTACTGAACTTTTAACATACAACGTGGTGACACGTTGGTATAGAGCTCCAGAACTTCTCTTAGGTTCGAGACATTACACTGGAGCGGTAGATATATGGGCCGTGGGTATAATATTTGCCGAATTGATGTTGAGAACTCCATACTTGCCAGGGCTGGATGACGTGGATCAGTTAGTGATAACTTTTAAAGCATTGGGGACACCCACAGAAGAGACATGGACCAACGTCTCCAAGTTGAAAGGGTATGATCAAATACAAGTTTACCCTCCACCAACACGACAAGAATTGAGAAACAGATTCTTAGCCGCTACAGAGAGTGCTTTAGATTTGATGGAAGAGTTATTAACGATGGACCCTCTTAAGAGATGTGACACGCTGCTGCTGTTACAACATCAGTACTTCATAGAGGCTCCAAGGGCTACTGATCCTGAAAATTTACCTAAACAAAAGAAAAAATGATAGTAAAATAATAATGAATAAATAAATAAATGCATGTTCGTTCTATACAAGTTTAGCTACGTACTTGCCAATAGCCATACTAGCGGTGAGCCCGGGGCTTTCGATACCTAGTAAATTGACAAACCCTTTAAAGTCTTGTTCTTCTCTAATGATAAAATCTTGAAACGCTTTGCTTTCTTTAGGCGCTAATTTGGGTCTGATACCTGAATAAGAAGGCGAAAGAGACTCTATATCCACAGCAGGGAAGTATCTCTTCACATCTTCGTAAACTTGGTTGATTCTCGCACCATTGACTTCGTAATCAGTAGCGGAATCGATCCATTCTAAATCTGGACCAAACTTGATCTGTCCTCCAAGATCGATAGTGAGATGGGTACCGAGAGATTGAACATTTTTTGTAGGACAGGGGTATATCAATCTATTGATCTTCGGAGTAGACTTGTTGAATGAAAAATAGTTCCCCTTAGCATAGTATTGTGTTAATTGACGATCATGTGGTAATAGCATATTGGAGACTTCACATGCGTTTAATCCTGCACTGTTGATGACATTATTCACCACCACACTGACTTCTTCTCCATTAGATTCCACGTTGAGTGAATACTCCTGTTGGGATTTATTGTAATCAATACTGGTGACTTGAGAATCAAGAGCAATTTCTCCTCCATTCTCTTGAAGTATAGATTCCAAATATGACATTAAAGAATGAGCAGATATGATACCTGTAGTTGGTGAGTTCAAAACAGCAGATTTGGCAACGATATTTGGCTCTAATGACTTAGCTTTCGAAAGAGGTATGAACTCTATTGGAATCCCCAATTCCTTCACACGATCGTACATTTGATTTAAATACTCGTGATCTTCCTCTGTCTGTCCAACAATCCATTTACCACAATTTTTCATCTCCACACCAGCCAGCTGGGCCTCTGAATAAATCAATGACTTGCCCTCCAAGCATAATTTACATTTAAGTGAGACCTGCGGATAGTAAAGAGCAGCATGGATCACTTCACTGTTACGACTCGTCGTTTCTTGACCCAATGCTTGATTTTTTTCAATAAGTATAACGCTATTGCTTTTCACTTTAGAGAGCTCTGCTGCCACTGCGACACCAACAATGCCACCTCCAATGACGGCATGACTATAATCGACATGCAATTGTCTTGTAGTGCTGAGTCGCCTAATCAATCTCGGTATCATTTTGTTGTATATTTAAAGATATAACTACAATGCGGATTTTACTAAATAGAGGAAATACTTAATACCGAGCAGGGTAACCAATATACAGGTCTATTAAATCTATATCTACCTATTAACAATTCACAAAATGAACTAAATCTAGCAAAGAGAATCTATAACGAGTAAAGAAGTAAGCGAGAGGATGTGTTTTGGCAAATGGACTCATCTCTTGTACACATCGGAATTCACCACGAATAAATATATCACAATTGTTATCGCTGATAGTATATAGAAAAGAGTCTTATTTCTTTCACTAGTTTCCACTTTCACTGGTGCAAATTGAGGTATGTCTGCCTCTAATTCGAAATTATCCTTTAACATATCATCTCCAGTTAAACCTTCACGATAGTCAACCATTACACCCCTTATATGAAGTTTATTATTAACAATTCTCGCTATCACATTCACCACCGGGTCATACAACTTGTTATTGATCCCATCCTGCAATCCATGGTCTCCTTCGACAACGTCCAGCTTGTCGTAGTCTTTCAGGGGTTTGGAACCTGATGACATTAACGACGCAAACGCCTTATTATGCTTCTTATCTACAGGTTTTAAAAATCCATCTTTCAGATCTGATAAATCATAATAATAAGTGACAATATGAATCGCTTGTGCCACTTTGGAATCATCTTCATAGATATCCTCTACCCTGATCAATTCCAATGACGATTGGAGATCGTTATTGACATTTTCGTAAAGGCGAAGAGAGATAGTGGAATCCAGATACTTGATCGACTGGATATGATGGAGTTTCTTCAATTGCTGCAGACTCTCATAGCCCAAACAGAGCAAACAGAGTTGGAGAAGTAGACACACACTAAAGATCATCATTCATTGCCGAGCAGAGATCAAATTTGAGGGTCAATTGGAAGCGTATATAGCAAGAATACTCTGGTGTTCTTACCTGTCTTTTTCCCCCAACAAAGTGAAAACAAAAAAATATCTAGCACATCACACTCAAATTTTAAAGAGAAGCGCTGAGATATAGATAACGAAATATTTATATACAACAGATAAGTAGAGATATTACTAATTGAGGCTGTTGTAAAACCATGGGGACACCGTCACCTGTTAGAAACGGTACAAGGAATGACAAACAGCCACAACACGACGAGACACTCAGTGATCTAAGGGAGAGCCATAAAGATGACCACGTACAAGAGGCTCAGGAGCCAGTGACAACAACAACGGCGACAGCGACTGCTGACAAGGAAGAACCTGCTAGATGGTGGTTTTTCAGTAATAGTACTCCGCTGCCAGTGGAAGTGGTTGCACTTGAACGGGATAACACTAAGAAGCAACCTACATCAGCCGAAGTGAATGGTATGCTGGAATTGTCTGAGCAATTGAATGGAATACCACCAGTACTGCGAAGACAGAGTTGGGCCGAATGGGCCACATCAACGACAAGAGTGAATTCTGTTGTATCATATTTACATAGACCACAGGATATCAAACCAATTCAACAGAATGGAGATCACTTGGACGATTCATCGCAACTGATAGAGGATGGATTACCACTGGAGGAGAACATAGGACAAAATATATCACTAGCAACTACAGATACCGAGCCACCAGTAATTAATACAACAAACCAGGCATCTTTGATATCATGGTTAAATCCATGGTCATATTTCCCAGCCAAGGAGAATGACGCGGTATCCGGTGCCGAATCTATTTATTCATCTAAGGATTCAGAAGAGATCGCCAAGGACGCGAGAAAAGCCATTCAGAATAATAATCCAGAAGATAAGAACCCATCATGGGCGTTCCATTCGAGTGAAACCGGTTCAAATGGTGAATTGCTGGTTATTGGTACAGGGAGCGCCACTCATCCAGCAAATATGGCTTCACCACCAATTACATATGGAGAAGCACAGGAGAGAAGTTTGAAACCTACGCTGTTACAAGAGGAGTTGAAAATGAATCAAGTTGTACCAAAATTTGATGATTGTTATAGAAAATTAACTCCAGTGAGTAAAGCAAGAATAGTGCTATCATCATCTAAACTTTTAAAGCAAACATTTAACATAAAACCACAAACACATTTATATCGCTCTGAAGTCCCTAAGAATATTAAGAAAGCTGTTGTGATAGGTATTCATGGATTTTTCCCCATAAAGATGGTGAGAACTCTTATTGGACATCCAACTGGAACGTCAATGAAATTTGCTACAAAGGCCACTGAGGTATTGAGTAAATGGAGTAAGGAAAACAATATTGAGATGAATATCGAGACGATTGCATTAGAAGGTGAAGGTAAGATAATTGAAAGAGTCGAGAGTTTACTTAATTTATTAGAAAATTGGATGAATTTATTAAATAATTGTGATTTTATTTATGTTGCATCTCATTCACAAGGTGTAATGGTAGCTATTCACTTAATTGCAGAGTTAATATTGAGAAACAAGATTTCTACGAGACACACCAAGATTGGGTTACTTAACATGTGTGGTGTTTGTAATGGTCCCATTGTCGGGTTAGACTCCAAACTTATTGTGAAACTGTATTCAAAATTTGAAAATGAAATCTTGATGGAGTTATTCGATTTTCAAGACTTGACTAGTCCACTGTCTACACGTCTCTTGAAAAGTATGCAGACCTTAGTTTCAAACAATGTCAAATTAACCTTCATTGGCTCAGCCAATGATCAATTGTCTCCGTTATACTCATCGCTATACACCATAGTAAACCACCCTAATATAGCAAGAGGCCTATTTGTCGATGGTAACTCTAGCGAAGAGATACCGAAATTTTTAGTTAAATTATTAGAAGACTGTATGATTGCTCAGAATATGGGGTACAGTGATTGTGACTTAGTATTTGAATTATCGAAATATTCAGGGGGATCATTGACCAATGGCGGTCACTCGAAAGTATACAATGAAGATGAAGTGTATTTATTAGGGATAAGAAACACTTTAGAAAGATCTGATCTAGTCTTGGATAAGCCTCCGACTTTAAAGATTTCCAATAGACAGTTCAATGCCAAGAATATCAGTGAAACACCTTACCACTTACCCTGGTGCCTCAGAGGGTTTCTTGATGAACTAGTGGCGATAAAGAACTTGAACGGGACGCAATTGATGGCTGAGTTATTGCAAATTTACAATGACTGGACCCCACAGACCAAGAACAGCAAGGATTTGAAATACTGTGTAGAAGTAATTTCTCAAACGTACTGAGAAAGATCCCTTAACTTGTTAAAGCGCGGGAATAGAATAAAGAAAAAAAATAAATATTTAAGAGATGTGTAAGAAAAGTAGTTGTAGTTTAGATACGATAAGGAACGAAGTGGAAGTCGATTGTTTCATTACGTTATACTAGAGCATGTCGGTCAATTGGCAAACAGAAGTGTACAATGCTCTCGAACTGAGAGATATGATAGAGAAAAGCAAAGATGATTTCTTTACTGCATGTATGTAATGTTTTACATTGCCACTATGACGAGAGTTAATACTAATATTTTACAGTTCAATTATCTACACAAAGAGTGGAAGATTTGGAGCAGAAGATAGAGGCCATTCAGCTGACTGATTTGCAAATGTAAGTAAATGAGGTTTAATGTCAAATTGCATAGTTTTAAGACTAACATTATATAGGGAATTGGCTAATAATTTAGTAAAGATTGAGGAATTGTCAGTGGAGAATAATAAACTTAGCGGTGTAGTGCTATCGGAAGGAGAGAAATCCACTGAGCTGCAAAAAATTGCCACAGATCTTGAAAGAAAGTGAGTATTTATAAGAGAATTATTTAGGTTAGAAGATATTTTACTAACAATTAACAGTTTGGGAGTATTGAGAGAAGCATATACACTGCTTGATAAGAAATTTAAAACATTGAAAGAAGAGACACAACAAAAGATTCAAATATTGGAATCAGTTAATGATGAAGTATTATCATTACAAATTGAAAATAATGTCTTAAATGATCAAAATCAAGAACTTAAATCTGAGAATGATAAATTGATCAAGAGATGGCTAGAGAAAGTGGAAAAAGATGCTCAATTACTTAATGATGCCATAGGGAAGAATGAAAAAGCAATATGACTTATAGTTTTGTTTATAAATGTACAATACCTTTTCGCTTTATCTGCTGAAAATGATCAAAGTAGTATCACAATCCTACCCTCTAATACTCTACGTTTCCCATATTATTGCTTCAATGTGATTTATCTAAAAAGTAGCTCCTCTTTACAAGCCGTTCAATTAGAAGTAAGAAACTCTGCTCGATGAGATTGAAAAAAAAAGTTTTTTTTTTGACATAGATCTGAAAAATTAATGGATTAAAACTCATAGAAGCCAGTAATGTCACATTCACCTGACTCTATGACAGCTGTCCTCGGGTATCTTAGTGATACCCAAAAGGAGGACTTGATTTTCAGTTTGATTTCACGTCTTGAGGAGGCTGGTGTACCGCAGACTTTACGTGAAGTTGTTCAATCATTGAAATGGGAAACCGATGATGTGAAATTGAAAGACGCTATGGCTCCACACTGTATACTGATGTTACGTGATGAGACAATGCATGTTCAACTATTGGAAGTAGCTAATCTGTTTGAGAAACTCGTGGGAGATATCTTGGTCACATATGCCATTCAAACATTAAAAAGCTTTATCGCCCAAGACAAGTATCTTTTCATACCGTCATTCAATGATATAGTTAAAGGAAGTGGAGTGCTTGGAAAGTTTCAGGATAAAGACTCTGTTAATGCAGTACAGCCACTGGATTTGATATCTATATTCAAATTCTCAGAACGTTGGCCATTAACAGGATCTCCAGAACAACAGTTGCAATTCGATACTTTGTCTATATATTTGACCCTAGCGAAAATTGAAGAAGTCTCTCAGGCCGCTTTGAGAGTAGTGCTATGGAGAATAGATAGAATGGTCAGGGATTTGAGTATCTTGCTATGGGAGGTCATATTCTGTGGAGTCAACTCTACAACTGTTATATACAAGAGAACTGGATTGATTGTTTGGTTAAAATTTCTCGCTGTTGGTGAAGATATCAAAGATTTACAAAAGCACCTTGAATCAGAGAGTTACTGGATACATTTAAGAGAGGAGTTACTTTCCAGTTTACATGAACATAGAAAATTTGCTGTATATATCTTACAATTATCCATTAAATCTATCGATTTCACTTTTACTAATAGTGTAATGGAATGGCAAAACGATGAGAAAGACCTGTATTTACAAGCATGGAAGAGATATATCACTTTGTATGAGATTATCGGTATTGACACCTCGTTAAATCAAGCCCGTGATGCTGCTGGAGAAATGATCGGTCTCTTATCACCAGACTCCAAGATTCCAATTCCATTCACTTTGTCATTATTATCGATGGGTTTCAAGCTGTCCATGGAGACAGTGAGGAAGTTCGCAATGAACCTTGTCTTTGCCGTTCCTGAAGGGAGTTTGATTTGCATGAAGGCAGATAACTATGAATTCGTAACTACAGTTTTCTTACAATTTGCCATGACTGCATCAAATTTTGTTGTGACTAAGAATTTTGATGATAGTTTTAAAGGAGAGTATCGTTGTGAATTTGGTGAATATTTGAGTGAATTTATTCGAAATTGTTATCAAAACTTGAACTCCAAGGATGCTTTACAATTAACAACTAAATTGATCTTGTTACTCTCACGTAACAAGGATCTGTTCGATTTACCAAAGACGTATGTCTCCTTAGGGTTATGGAAAGGTTTGAAACATCGCGGTGAGAAAATCTTGGGTGTTGAGCAAGTACGTTTATTAGATGAATTAGCTCAAACGATTAGTGATGGTCAAGTATCAAACAGCACTTTGCAAACCATTAATTTGAGATTATTATTGTTCATCAACCCTGAGAAAATCAGCTTAAGAAGCATCATTGCTTCGATCACGCATTTCGTACAATTAAATACAAAGAGAACAGGGGTCGATAATGGGTTCGCCATATTGGGGATGAACTCAGATTACTTTTTGGATTACCTTAGTGAATATTTCACAGAATCTGAGAAGATGCAAACATTCGAAGAGAGTTATATGACCATGGACGTTGACACATTGGTTGTCTTTTTGTCGTTAATAGTAACGAAGCAGAACTTGTCCCAGATGATTGCAAAAATATTACAACACCCACAATTGGATGAACTATTAGTGTTAATGGCTAAATCTAAATTACCATTTGGTGACATCTTTAATGATCATCAAATTAAGACACTGTGTGGAGATCTTTTCAATAGACTCGGTAATGGTGCTCACCCAATTGATACTTTGTATGAAGACGCATATGAACTCATCAATTATCAAGATGTGTTTGACGAGTTATACTGGGACAAATTTGATGTCTCTGGTATTTGGGATGCCGTTTCTAGTGGATTACAAACCACTGAAGAAGATGAGCTGAGAATGGCTGTCTCCCAGATGAAGTTTCTCGCCGATGTTGTTGATAGAAGTATCTATACTCAATCTTGTGAGGATACAATTACCATGACCCATTTGAAAGAGCTTCGTAGTAAAGCATTCTGCAATCTCCCTAAGAAACTTGCACCTAATTTTTACAAGACCAAAGACTTGTTCTGGTCTAGATTCTATCAAATGTTGACGAAATTAAGTGGATTGATCCTTGAAAAAGATGAAGTCTTGTCGTTGGTAGAGGATGATCTTGAAAGTGTTGACAAAGAGGGTAAATTGGCTTTAGTCAATATCATGCAAAAAGTTCTTGATAATCTGAAGACCATTGAGCTGGACGATTCTCGCAAAGTGTTGTTGATATTGGAATCAATGTGGGAAGATATTACAACAGAAAGATTAGTTTTGGGGCAAAGAGTCTTACAAATTTGCATTATCAGATTATTGTTCCATGAAAGAAACATGATTAATGCAATGGACGACTCCGAGATCAGCTCAAGAATGATATCACTTGGCTCTGATATCATTGACAAGTGTCTGTCACGTAAAGGGTTATTACCTGAAATGATGAAGACTATTGCACAACATCAAATTGATCATTTCCAAGATTTTGAAAAATCTAGTTGGATCTTGGAACTCGTTGTCAACGTATACTCTTTTTTGCAAAATGAGAATAATGTGTTCAGATCAGAATATGTCATTGGAGATCTCTTTGATGCTAATCTCAGTCTTTACTACGGTGAAAAATTGTATAATAAGATATACGGTGATGAAGAAGTATCCACCACAGTGAATGTCTCTATGGTTATAGGTTCATTGAAATCTTCCGCAATGGCGGAACATGTTTGGGAATATATATTGAGTAATGAATCTCAATTCCACTTACTTGCTCCAAAAAGCAGAGCAGATGGGTATGAAGAGTCCAGGAGAATTCGTCTTTTACAACTATTACTTCTTACCTCAAAAACAGTATCCATTGACTATTTAAGCGAAGTCGTTAGTGAGAAGGTATTGAGACTGTTATTCCAAGAGCAGAGTCCGTTGTGCCGTATGTACATGGAATGGATCATCGCTTATACTTTATTTAGATCAGATTCCGACAAGCGTGCTGCTTTATTCGGTGCATTCCAAAAGCAAGTGGTGAAGAAACAGCAACAGACATTGGTTGCATCATTTGAAAGGACAAGTTATTTGTTAGCACAACAACTCTCATGTGAAGAGGAGAGTGAATTCTTGACGAAATTCTTGGTTGAGTTTTTGTTGCCTTCATGTACTTCAAACAGATCATTGATCAGACATTTCTCAGTTAGTTTAATTGTATCGATATACCCTGAGATTGAGAAGAGACATTTGAAATTCGATGAATCACTCATCAACACCATGAAACTGATCTATGGTAACGCTTTGAGAACTGAGAATTATCAGTCGTATCGTTCAGGAGATGCCTTATTATGGGATATAAAACAAGATTTTACCTTGCTGGGGATCTTTGGTGGTGTTATGTTACGTGTGTCTGATAGAGAAGTTGAATTCATTGAAACATCTCAATTCCAAAAATACTCTACCCAGGAGCAAAGGGATAATTTACAGTTATCAATCGGTAAGGATGAGACCAATTTGTTTCTCTCACACCTGGAGAGAATAACCAAGCCGGTAATGGACTCTATATACATTGACAAATCCTCCTCAGCGTTACAAACGAAATCAGGTGCCTGGTCCACTGTCATGGATGTTGATCCAAAGGATTCTGAATCTGAGTCGAAAAAAGTCAAGAGATCACCATTGATTGTCGTCTCATCATTAGTTGACAAAATCGTCAATCTTGGTGCCATATGTAGACTATGTGACTGCTTGGGTGTAAGCACATTGACATTGAATGATATTTCCGTACTGCAACATCCGCAATTCAAGACCGTGAGTGTCACTGCAGAACAATGGATGCCTATGGTCGAGGTTCGTATCGAAGATATCATCGAATACATGAGATATCAGAAGACTCAAGGTTACACGTTAATTGGATTAGAGCAAACTGATGAGAGTGTAGAGTTGAACAGTGAATTCAAGTTCCCTGAAAAGAGTTTAATCTTGTTAGGCAAAGAGAGAGAAGGTATTCCAGGGGAATTTTTATCTGAGTTGGATATCTGTGTCGAGATCAAACAAGCAGGTGTCATAAGATCGATGAATATCCAAACCGCTACAGCTGTTATATGTCATGCTTATTCTATTCAACATATTTAGAAAAAAATATTTGTATATTCTTCATCATTAACGATACCATTCAACAGTTTTGTCACTTCTTGACCACATTTTAATACTAAAGATTGTGTTTTCAAAATATGTTGTAATTTGAAGCCTTTGTTGTCCTTACTTGAAAGGTTAAAACTTTGTAAAGGTGATATTATCAGTCCATTATTATATCCTATTATTACACCATTATCGCTGACTTCTTCTTCTTCCAGTGATGGGTCAATAAAAACGTTGTCACCCACTAAACCAACAACAAATAATAAAGGAGGATCATTATTCAATTTCGGGTCAAACAATGGCTTGGAAAGTCCCCAATCATCACTAAAAGTTGGTTGTTCCTCGATTTCACGATCACTCACTGTCGAGGTTAATAATGGTAATCTTGTAGATTTTAAAGCCAAAAATGTCGCTAATGAGATCAATGTAAGTGGATATGATGAATGCGATAGTATCACTATATCAATAAAGATTTTAAATGAATATTTATCTGATAATTTTAAATTTTGGAATGGAAAATTTTGTAAAAGTAATGAACTTAAAGTTGATATTAAATTATTAACAAAATTTGAATCATCTCTTTGTCCATTAATATCCAAATCTATCGATATAAGCGATTTATGTAAATCATGTTTCACGACTTTCCCCTTAACACTAATTATCACTTCTGATCCATCTGATAATCTAACTCTTGACGATCCATATGAGTTTGGTAAGAAAGAGCATGAGGCCTCTATAGGTCTGAATTGGTGCATCTCACGCGAGTCTGGCCTTATTGGAGGCGAGATCGAAAGCGACTCATGGAGATAGGATCTCTCTGCAGGCGATAGTATCATCATCTTGTACTGGTATTTATCTCTATATCTGACTTAGATTGAAAATTTTAAGAATTGAATTTTTTTATTTTGTCGGAAATTGTGTATCTGGTACACGCCCCATCTCATCACTTTATGGTATTATATATAAGCTATAAAGTGTTTGATTTACACGATAATGATATTATAATCAGTATATGATTACTCAGGAGTGTTGTAAATGCATATATATAGACTAGATTATTTAAAAGCGTGTAGAGGTATATTAGATCATTATAAATGCATATATCAGGTTTCCTTACAATTCATATCTACAAATCAAATTCAATCATTGTGATGTCATGATATATCACACACAAGTAAAACAAACACCCAAAGCACTCTCTCACTCATCCACTGCAATTTCCTTGAAACTAATAAGCCAAAAAAGCTTGTAATGAATAAGTTTTTCTGCTCTGTTAAAAGTGAAATTTTTGACATAACCGAAGAAATGAAACAATCACACACGCATCGAATCATTGATCAAGGATAATACTTCAGTTGGAAGCCAAGGATATGTTTCAAATTAGAGTGATATTGTCTGTATTGCTTTACAGCTTGTTGTTACCGCGTACGGTATGTGGTATTGGGATGATAATACCGCCTTTAACTCAGCATTCCAAATTTACCTCATCGCAAACTTTGCTCGATCTATTTCATCAATCTGTCAGTGAAGAATCCGGGAGACAATTAGTGATACAAGAGTATATGCAATTTGTTCCATGTTTGAGGATGCCAGTTATCGATACTGATGATGATCAAGAGCTGTTTTTCGTGATTAAATTTAAATTTAATAATATTGGTGATAATAGTTTTAATAGCAAAGGTTTAAAGAATCAGTTATTAAATATGAATGTGATACATACTAATAATAAACATGTTAGCATAATACGAAATAAGAAGGATATCACTGTCGAGGAGTTGAGAATCGGATTTAAAGTTTCATTACGTGGTGGTGGTGGTAATGATGAGTTAAGTATATGTTTTGAGAATGTATTACTTGATCGATCAAAATTGATGAAATCGTTGAAGTCTAATGAGATTGATGACTTGGTGACAAGACATATCGAGTTAGAGATATCACAGTTTGCCAATTTCCAAGAATTCCATATGTTGTATAATAATTATGAACGAGATTTAGTTCAAGATATTGAAGATAGTCAATTAAAATTAAATCAATTAGATGAAGTTATTAGTGCTATGTACGCTGGTATTGGAGAATTAGAAAATGATGAAAATATCAAGAGGGATATTAATGAAAGAGTGTTCAGATTAATCTTATTATGTCAATTAGGATTAATGGGGGCAATATTAATTTTTAATGGGTTGCATTTATTAAATTTATTAAGTCATTTAAAATGGACAAAAATTATAGCAAAGTAATGGGGATAGTTGTGTAAAGAATATCGTATATATATTTATTTAATTATAAATAGATTCCATTTTTATTAATATCATTATCTTGACTAATAGAAATGGACTTTGTTGAGTCCTTTAATTCATTGTTTTCAGTTTTAATGGTATCATTTGTAGTGACACCACGGTACCCTAATTCCACTTCTAACAGATCTAGTCTCTCCTGCTGATTTTGTAATACAATTTCATTCTCATTGATGGACTCGATATACAAATTCGAGTCTTTCTCTAAATCAGCAATGGTATCTGACTCTTGATATACATCTTCATCCCTGGCACGAGCCAATTTCAGTGATATTTCTTGTAATAACTCAGACATCAAGTCATTTGAAGTGTGGAGTTTTTGAACTGAGTTAGTGATTTGTTTCTTGATGTTGGATAATTCTGTGTCGGACAAGTCTCTAATAGCGAGCTTGAACTCTTCGATATCGATAGGTCTACTAAGTGATGACATGGCCTTTCTAGTATAATTTCTAATTGATTAATACCAAGAGTCATCTCTCCTCATTTCAGTTTTTATATTTTGACTTGCGCTAGAGAATGGCAATGTATAGGGAAACACGGCTGTCATTAACTGATGTCATCGAGAGAGATCTATAAGGGAGTGATCTAGTTATTATTTATATCTTAGATAATAGTAACATATATCTATTACAATATCTCAATATCTATATACAATTTAACTCACCATATCTCATATCTCATATCTCATACACATCCCATAAGCACATGCTCTCATTAGTTAAATCTCGTATACAAGTAACTTACGAAAAGGAAAAACTGAGTAAAATTGAAAGAAATAAAAATAAGACGATTTTGTTAATATTTTCGTTTATTTTCTTAAATAGGCACCATCAACCCATCACCACACCCCATTATTAATTCACTCGTTTAATCGCATTTGTCTCGAGGATCTTAGGAAAGTCATTGCATATCCATATGTCTTGTATATAATATATAATATATATTAATTGTATTATAAATACCCTTTGTTCCAACGAATCAGTTTTTTTTTTTTTTTATTAAGGATCCTTTAAAAATTATCCCCCCTTCTTTATTAATGTCAACAAAAAGTATAGATTCCACATTGTATGATGCTATAGTCATCGGTGCAGGGGTAGTGGGCCCTTGTGTTGCTACACAGCTTGCCAGGCAAGGTAGAAAAGTGCTTATAGTGGAGAGAGATTGGAATGAACCAAATAGAATCGTCGGTGAATTGATGCAACCTGGTGGATTGAGAGCTTTACAGAAATTAGGGATGATCAATTGCGTTAACGATATCGAGCTGATCGAGACTAAAGGTTACCACATCTCATTCCAAAATGAAGCTGTCACTATACAGTACCCAAGAAAATCAAAGATCGCGTTAAACGATGAAGAAGATTTCCTTATTGGTTCAGATACTGTTAAATTACATACTGATTCCACTTTGAATATAGACGAGTGGGATAAGGCTGACTGTTTCCGTGGTGTTGCGTTCCGTCATGGGAAATTTATCTCGAAATTGAGGGAAACTGTGAGAGCTGAACCTAATGTTACTTGGTTACAAGGTACAGTGAAGAAAATTTTGAAAGATGATATGGGCAAACTGAATGGTATTGTCTGTGATGATGATAAGAAGATCTTCAAGGGGAAATTGATTGTACTGTCAGATGGTATATACTCTAAATTTAGAAAAGAATTGAACCAGAAACTGCCAAAGATTGAAAGTTATTTCATCTCGTTATCGTTATACCATTGTCAATTACCTCAACCTAATTACGGTCATGTCATAATCAACGAGGCTCATTCACCTATCTTGATATATCAAATCTCTCCCGATGAGACAAGAATCTTGTGTTGTTTTAATGGAGCTAAATTACCATCACAGGCTACTGTGATTTCATATTTACAAAAATCCGTTTTGGAGAATTTACCTAAACAAGTCAATCACAGTTTCGCTAAACTGTTAGATAACTTGGCAAATGAAAATTATAAAATTATGCCAAACCAGTTCTTATCAGCTGAGCAAAACACTATCCCAGGTTTACTCGTCATCGGAGACGCCTTAAATATGAGACACCCATTGACTGGAGGTGGTATGACCGTGGGTTTGAACGATGTAGTGCTAGCTACGAGATTATTATCCCAAGTACCAGATTTCAGTGATGACGCTGCAGTATTGGAAAAATTATTAGAATTCCATTTTGAAAGGAAAAATCTTGACACAGTAATTAATGTCTTATCATTACTGTTATGGAAACTATTTGATGCCAATAACAAGTATTTATCAATTTTACAAAATGGTTGCTTTGAATATTTCAAATTAGGTGGTGTTTGCGTCGAGCAGCCAGTGAGCTTGCTTTGTGGACTTCTTCCAAGTCCATACATCTTATTCAAACATTTTTTCTTAGTGGCATTCTATGGAATCTATTTGAATTTCCAAGCTAAAGGTGTATTATTATTCCCCTTGGCTATTTGTGAACTGATCATGACTTTAGTTACTGCAGTTTACGTTTTCTTTCCTTTGTTATGTCAAGAATATTTATGTTAAAAAAGATAGATTTTCATTTCATGGTCGTTTATATATATTTAGATTACAAATTGCTTTCATAATAGAGATATACTTTGTAAAGATTCTTGTGTTAATTCCACTTGTATTGAGCTCTTCACAATCTGTTTTTGTAATTCTTCAATCTCCTGTGTCTTTTCAAAGATATCTTTCTGTAATAATGATAATTCTTCATCTATCTTAACTTCTTTATGAATATTCTGCAAGAGATTACTCTTGAACTGATTATCCACTGCGGTCAACTTATCTAGACCCAACAACAGCACATTAATATCCTGCTCTGCGATAGAAGGTCTCGCACTAGTCGGTACGGGCACTTGTTGCTCTTGACGCACACTAGTATCCTCTACCTCCACAGATTTCTCTCTATGCACTTCATGGTCCTCCGAGACATGTCTTCTACGATACTGGTCCTCTTCCTCTACACTGTTCGACCTATCGTAATCGCGCTCGTCGTACCCTTCCTGTTCATACCCATAATCATCACGGTACCCTCTATACCCGCCTCTATATCCGCCACGACCACGGTACTCTGAATGGTACCCTCCACGATACCCTCCGCGGCCTCTATAATAGCCACCACGGTACGGCCTAAAGTCCAGGGCACTTCTACGACGGTCGAACCCGCCTTGTGCAGAATCTTGTTCGCTGCCTTGGTGGTGGTAGTTGTGGCCGCTGTCGTAGGAGTTGTGTCTAGAGGAGTAACCACCTCTATAATTACTGTACCCTCTGTCGTTGTACGAGTCCCGGGGTCTCTGATTATAATAACCGCTTCCTCTTCCTGACATCTTTATTGAATTTTTGTATTATTAATTACAATGAATAGATAAAATAAATAAAAATATTATTGATATTTTACTTTTCATTTTTTTTAAAATTATTTTCATTTTTTAAAATGCTATATAATGCACTATTCTACATCACTATTACTATTACACCACTCTGCGATATCAGCCAAGACGTTACCGCTGATTTCTATATCCATCTCCATTTCTTCTTGCAGTATCAATTTCTCTATAGTTTCACAACCTTCAATCAACACATTGATTCTCTTACTCATTTGACTTCTCTTATACTCGATCATAGGTTTCACGTTATCTATTTGCAAACAATGTCTTAACTCTAACACTGAAAGTTTTTTGAAAAATTTGATCGTCTTTGGGATACTCTCATTAGTCAAACGCCAACATTTGTTCAAGGATAACCTCTCCAACGCATGGGATCTGTGGATAGCCAATTCCCAAATAGTTCTATCTGAGATACCACAACCGGCGACACCAAGTGTCGAGATCTTGGTGTTTCTTACGATGGAACATATACTGGCATCCGAGATCAATTCTCCTCTGGTGTACCTCCCGACGTTTAATAATCTCAATTTAGGACAATTTAATGAAATGCTATAAATACTTGCATCTGTAATTAATTCACATGCTCTTAAATCCAAGACTTCGATATTTGGTATTGATTGAGCAATGGAGATAAGAAATTTATCATTCAACACTTTTGATCCGGTAATGACTAATTTTTGTAAATTATTGGTAAACATCTTTGGGTTAGGTAACACATTGGGGACAATATATAACTCGAGCCATTTAAAGCGATTATAATTATTAACACTTGTGACGAGATCAAAATGTCTTTGTTTGACATGTGTCACTTTGTGTAACACGAATGATTCAGGTGATTTCATCGGTTTCAATATGCGGTTTTCTTGTAATTTCTTATTAACATTGAAAGCGTATTTTAACCAATTATTTTCATCATCAAAATAACAATTTTGTTGCATTATATCAGTTGATAATTCATACCATAACTTATTCACCGTGAGACAAGGAAACAATGCATGTTTGGCCTTAACACGACTGCCATTAGTGATAAAATCACGAGATTCACGCCAAACTCTGTCAGCTACTTTTTCATCTTTATGGATTAATAATGCATGTTCATACGATAAGGGAACTCTTCTCACTGGAGGCTCCTCGCGTGGGATATAAGAGTGCTGTACATCATAGATCTGTAAGATTAAATTGACAATCTCTGGGATTTGGAAAATATGATGTGAAGATTTTCTATCTAAATCGAGCAGTTCAATTTTACCACCTAATTCATCATCTGTGCATTGAGAGTTAGATCTGAAAAGTTTCCTAGAGACATGATCATCTCTTAATTCTGTGAAATATTCATGACTTGGTGTGATGGGTGAGTACTCTGAATTGGGACTGTCTTCAAACGAGAGTCCGGGGTTCCTGATGGGTGTTGAAGGTGTGGAAAATAAACCTGATGAAGATCTCGTTGAACTTGCAGGGATCTCACTTGTGATTATCGAGTCCAATCTCTTATTGCCCGAGATTGGAGATGGTGGTGGTGATGAATTCAATGCAGTTGATGACACAGATCTTAATTTCTTTGATTTATAATGTTTAATATTTTTAAACAATGGTTCAGATAAATTATTAAGAGATGTACAACTTGTTATTCTCTTTGTTGGTCTATACAAACTTGTAAAGATATTATCACTTGATTTTCTTATCTTTGGGTTCTTCAATTGAGGAATATCGTTATGCATATCTCCCTCTGAATTGGATCGTATCAGACTCACTGGCGTTGACGTATACGCTGACACTGGAGTTGGTAATGGCATTTTCTTCTAAATTGATTTTTATAATTTAATTATCTTATATGAATATCTTATATGAATATCTAAATGAACTGAATTAATTGTTATAAGAGGTGAATTTTTCAAATGAATGGACGTCAACGACTTCTTGAGTGCGACAATTTTGATTATAATAGTTATATTAATTAATTATTAAACGCTGTATTTTGAAAATATACAGATAAAAACAAAAATAGATAAGTTAATACCTCTATTTGTTTTACCTTAATTAACGACAATGCTAATTCTCATTAAACTATGAGTGAATAAAAATGCAAAATGCTAAGAACTTGTATGAATACTAATACTAAAGTCTCGTCTTATAATTCAAAGGAATGCGTCCCTGAATTAATATTTTTTGATTTATACAAAGCTTCGTTTCACTCGATAGGATACCAATTCTTTTAAATACCCAATGATGATGATGCCAGCCATTCAATGATAAACCCAGCTTTATTTCAAATAAGTCTCAATTGAATTTCAAATATTGATAGTAAAAGAGCTTAAAGAAATGGCTTGCTTAATAAACGAATCTCTTTATAAAATGCGGCTCATAATAAATTTTTTTTTTTTTGTTATGAGTGAGTGTCCATTTGCAGTGGCATAATAAGACCAGCCATCTTGATAATGCTTCAAGAGTTAAATACTGAGATGCATCAAATATGTAAGGTATTCAGTATATAGACAATGGGGCGGTCATAATTAGTGAGTTTTTGAAAGGCTGGGGTCCTTAAGTGGTGATAAGAAATATTTCAAGCCTTCTTTTAACCCTAGTTGTAATAAGCAAATTGCGTGAGCCCCTGGGTGCGACTCTTGCATGAGATAGAATTCTCGCTTATACTGGTTTATTATTTACTTGGCAAAGCCTGGTGACTTAGCTTTGGTTGATATATTAATATAGGATCTACGGTATGAGTTGTATGAGTTTAATTGGCCCGAATTTAGTATATACCTATAAAGAGTAATATAAGATTTACTCTAATTTCAGTTCAGCTTGACGGCGAGCTTTCTTTAATGCTCTTGCTCTAATACTCTTGTGCATATTCAAATTCAAATTATTGGCAATTGATGAATAAACTCCAATTGTCTCCTCGATAAAGAAATGCATGAAAGCATGTGACCAATATGGCGTCAAAGTAGCGTATCTCTCCTGAGCTCCGACTCTTGACCTGCCAACGTTTCTTAAAGTGCTAGCGACAAACTGTCTTGGGTTTGGGATAGTCAGTGAAGTTCTCCTAATCTTTGACATTGCAGAGGTAACGAGATAACTCAAGACTAATTCAACATCGATATTTGATGTCTTTAATTCACCAGCTAACGCATTAGACCAGTTTTGTAAAAAAGCCTTTGAACCAGAGTAAACTGCCAAGTATGGAGTTGGTAATAATGCACCAAATGAACCCATTGTCATGATTAAACCTTTAACTTTTAATGATTTAACTGATTGAGTCATGATAGGTGCGACAATTTGTGTTATACGTAATGTAGCAGTGTTGTTGATAGTGATAATGTCTCTTAACTCCTTTTCTTCGGTTTCTAAGAATGGGACTGGGATCGAGTGGGAGAGACCAACATTGTTAACTAAGATAGTGACAGGTAATTCTGAAACGATATCTTTTAAAGCAGCATAATTTTCATCTTTATCGGTAGCGATATCGAATGCTAAAACTTTAGTTTCAACGTTATATTTGGTTTCAATTTCCTTAGCGAGTGCAATTAATTTGGATTCAGTTCTTGAAACTAATAAGATATTAAAACCCTTCTTAGCCAATTGAAGTGAGTACTCTTTACCAATACCATCGGAAGCACCAGTAACTACAGCCCATGAACCTTTCTTAGCACCGTACTTCTTGAACTGATTAATTAGTTAATAATTGAGTATCCAAAAGCTTAAAATTTATATACTCACGTCAACTGGTGGTAATATGAACAAATTAAGTAATATAGAACTTAAACTTAATGTAAATTTAACAATCTTAACAACACCGAAAAAAAGTGCAGTATAGATGAGTGGTTTAACGAGAAAGCATTGAGTAGTGATTGAGATACTGATACACATCTTGATTGAATTTATATATATAGATATTTATCAATCTTGTGTATTCTTACCAATCACACTGTGGTGAAAAAAAACACGCCAATGGAAAAAATTGTTAGTCAATTGCAGTCGTGTAATTGGAGATACCTATTACACAGTATAGATATTATTAGATACTATTAGAGATTATGAGATTTATCTGAGTCAACTGAATTGAATGTTCTGATTAGGATTATCTAAATTTGTTGTCTTTTGAGAGGAAAGTAATTGTGTAGTAGCGAGTTATTCTAGCATCGGCATCTCGGTTTATAACTGTCTTAAAACAATTTATACAAAACAGTACACTATTACTAAAAAATTAGTGTAATAAAGAGGAGCATTCGTAGCAGATAACCAGTAGTGGATATCGAGTAATTGACCCAATCTCTTCAAGATCCATAGGTTGATAGCTGATCTTTATTAAAGAATTGACATAATTCGGAAACCATACACGACTCAAATTTTGTGGCAATCTGAAATTTTTACTTTTGACAACTATTAAGAATAAAATAGAAATTGATTAACAAGTATCAATTAAAACATATCAAATTAAAGCAAATCACAATTTAATATAATATAAATTTCCATCATGAGTATTCAAATGACATTCATCTTTTTCTGTCTCATTATTGAGATGGTTTTAATGTCTTTATTGGTATTACCATTACCATTTCAAGTCAGGAAAATGGCTGTTCAAATTTCCGATTTCCTTTTCAAATCAACTCATTTTAGAGTGATAATTGGGTTTACGGCTTTCATAGTATCGTTGCTGTTCATGGACTCACTGAAGAGATCAAGGACTAGTTATTATAAAGGAAGGTATGGACAAGAATCACAAGATCCAATTTATTTAAATCCATATGAATTGGCAACAAGAAATTATAATCAAAGAAACTTGTATATCACTGGACTGGTACTTTATCTTGGACTCTGTGTACCTACTGTGGTCTCAATTTTGAAAAAATTGATAAAACATAAGAATAAGTATGACGCCGCAATGAAACAACCAGTTGATGATACAACCACTGTGGCAGATTTGCAAAAGACCCTTCAGTCAAAGGAAAAGGATATTGAGACTATGAAAAAGCAAATACAAAATCTAAATGATGCTTATAATAAACTGGCTGATTTGAAAAATACAAGTACCATAGTTTCTGACAAGAAGAATGATTAACTATTGAATTCATTACGCTAACCGGATTACTTATCCTTTCATGTATACGATGCACAAAACAAATCTTATAAGAGAGACTCACATCAATCTATACTGTAGTACCCCCAACTCTCGATGTATCACCTAGATCTTATCTCAACAGCCCCAGTATTGTGTTTACAGAAACGCGTACAAATTTAAATTCTTTCTTTATGGCGTTTTTTTTTTTGCAATTTTTAAAACTTGTATAGGGGGATAAAGGAATAACAAGTGTGTATAACTCATAAAGATAGTATATAGACTAGGTAAGATGTTTCGTCAATCGAAGAGAAGAGTTGCCGGAAGGAAAAATTTCGATGAGTCCAACACTTATAACACCACAGAACAGTCGTTGTACGAGAGTCTTTACTCGAGTAGATTGAATTTGTACGAGGTGCTGCCATTTGAAGAGATCACTTTAGAAGAGTTTGAGACTTGGGCGATAGATAGATTGAAGATATTGATCGAGATAGAAAGTTCCACGTTACGTGGGAAACACTATAAAGAGATCGAACAGCTTATACAACCGTTATTGACCAAGCTTCTACCATTGACTAGTAATTCATCAAAGAATATATCTAATTTAGTTAAGGAGAGAAAGAAAGATCATTATAGTCATTTCATCTTGAGACTTGCCTTCTGTAGATCTGAAGAGTTGAGATCAAGATTCGTCAAGGCTGAGACAGTGTTATTTAAGATCAGATTCAATTCATTGACTTTACAAGAACAAAAACAATTCATCACTTCTGTTAACCTTCCATGGGAATTCGTTGAAGATAGAGAGAAAAATGAGTATGAGAAAGAACTCTTGGAAGCTTCGTACGGTGGAATTAGAAGTTCATTGAGTAATTCATCCACTATTGTTAGTGATGAACAGATCAAGAAGGCATTCCAAAATGAGGCTTTCTTAAAAGTTCCATTCCAATATGTATTGGATTTAGTTGGAACAAGACAAGTATTTATTCACAAGGGTTACTGCTACGTACCACAATTCCTACAGTTAAATTTGGTAAGCTCTGAATTTGCCAATAAATTGGAGAAAAGTCTTATAATGACAATGAAAGCGTTACCTAGATTAGATGAAGATGATAGATTATTACCAGTATTAAACAATCTTTCCAACGGGTACGTAGTGGATGAATTATCGAGTTTTGAAAGAAATAGAGAAGGTCAAGATGAGATCACAGCAGCTAATATCGCCTCGATGAAAGAATTCATGCCACTGTGTATGCAACATCTTATGGATGGTTTACAACAGACAAATCATTTGAAATACGCTGGTAGACAACAATTGGGAAGATTTATTAAAGAGATGGGTGTTAGTTTACAAGAATCATTACAATTCTGGAGACAATCTTTCAAAGTGACAAATTTCGATAAAGATTACTCGTATAATATCAGACACACGTACGGTGCAGTTGGTGGTAGAATCAAATATCGTGGTATGAATTGTTCCACAGTGATGAACCAACCTAAAGCTAAGAAAGGTTCCGAGTATCATGGTTGTTTCTATAAAGACTCATCTACTGAAGATGTAGTGATGAGTTTAAAGAAGATGAATTTGAAAGATGATTTAATTAATAATATAGTTGACGCTACAAGAGGTGGCAAGTATCAAATAGCATGTACTATGGTCTTAGAGGCTAAATGTGGTGGTAAAACTATGCCAACTGTGACACATCCAAATTTCTTCTTTGAAGAACTGCTTAAGGAGTCAAAGAAATCAGTTGTAGAGTAGATATTTTGTGTATTGTATAGTAATTTAAATAATATATATTAAGACGAGCTAATTTTGGAGATTTATATTATATATAACATATTTTATTTATTTTTTATACTGTTATAGTTGATCATCTTATAATTAATAATGATGACAAAGTAGACTTCTTAATTCAGTAATAATGTTAAATGGTATATTCAATATGAGATTGCGGTTTGTAACTATAAGTTTTCCTAAAGATAAAAGTATATAAAAGATAATTTAAAAGAAGTGGGAAACCAGGATTATTTATATAATCCGACTTGTGGCATAGTTCAATTGATCTTGATAAGAAGGTTAAGATCGATTGAAGTATGTTTCATAGTTCAGCTTGTTTCATAGTTTCATTGATAGACAAAAAGGGTAAGTTTAATTGGAAACATAACCAATTATGGAAATGACCAGAATAGGAAAGCGATGCTTAAGGTGTATTAGCATATAGTGTAACATATACAAACTAAAACTGATTTGAATCAGTTTATTCTTTATTTTGACTAGCATAGTCAACTGCCTTTGCCTTTACGTAATCACATGCCTTATTATCATTCATCTCTTCTTCAAATGATAACCATTTACCAAAGAAGAATTTAGCTTGCTTTCTTGATAATTTCTTTACTTGAATGACTCTTTCAAATAATTCTTCCACTTTACTCTTATCATCAGCGGTACTCAATTTAATTTCTTGATCGATGTAAACGTTCCATAAATCGATTCTCTTTGGAACATCAGAGATCAAACCTTCGAATAACGAACGACCTTGCTCTGGTTCACCCTTGACGAACTCTAATTGGGCAAATTTACGAACAATTTCAATATGGTCAGATTTAGGTAATTGAACAAGAGCTCTAGCTAACAATTCACGACAACGTTCGGATCTCTTTTGATCCAATAAGAATGATCCATATGATACCCAGATGGAGATCTCCTTACCGAATTTCTTTAAAGTCTTTTGGAATAATTCATCAGCATTGTCGAATTTTTCAGACATTATATATATGCTGATTAATTTCGCGTGCATGAGTAATGAATCCATATATTGACAAGCTCTCTTGAAGACTTCGTCTAATGATTCATCGGTACCGAAAGTGTTTTCCATATTCAACATAGCGATCCAGACGTTTAATCTTTCCAGCTCGTCACGGTAGTTAATTGTCTTCAAAGCACGTTCAGCGATTTCTCTAGCCTTGTCAATCTCACTGAGTTGCAATTGGAATGACATGTAGTTCATCCATAATATAGAAGAGTTAGGATTACCGACCAATAATCTCTCGAAATCTGAGACAGATTGTGGTGCTCTTGTGTTCAATTCAGCGGTCATATCTTCTTTGATTTGGTTCTTCTTCTTCTTCTTGGATTTCTTATTAGACTGTGTGAAATCTTCATCATCTGACGAATCTTCTGCTGGTTGTGCTTGGTCTAAGATAGATGCAGTCCAATCGAAACCATTAGTGGAAAGACCAGTTGAGAGCAGACTCTTCTTAGGTTTGTCATCTTCCTCATCGGAATCGGAATCTGACTCATCAGAGGATTCATCTGATTCAGCATCAAAATCTTCCATAACTTCATCTTCATCGTTAGCAACTGGTTTCTTTGGAGCTTCAACTTCCAGTTCACTTTCAGATTCTTCAACTGATTCTTCAGACATTTCAACATCTTCATCTTCACTTTCCGCTTTGTCCTTCGAGGTGAAGTAAGATGCTTTCATACCCAATGAAAGTTGTTTCTTTTCAGGGTTCATCTTCAAGATCTTAACTTTAACTCTATCACCTTCTCCAAATAATGCCTTCACGTCAGCGACAGTATTATCGGAGATTTCAGTTTGATGACACAAACCACTGATGTTTAAAGTACCATCTAATTTGACGAATACACCGAAGTCGGTAGCTTGCTTGACCGAACCTTCAAAGATATCACCAACGTTCAAGTCATTGAATCCCTTTAAGACATTCAAGTCACCATTGACTTCACTTTCTTTCAAAGTCAATAAGATTCTACCTTCTTGCTTAGCGTTAACAACCTTGGCGATAACTGGTTGATGGGGTCTGAAGAATTTCTTCCATTCCTTGATATAAGAATCAGACAAGTCAGAGATCAAGACCAAACCGAAAACGGAACGACCCAATGAGACGTATATACCTTTATCGGCAATATTCTTGACGAACCCACGGACAACATCACCACGTTTCAAATCTTCAATAGAGTTGATAGATTTATCCTTAGCTTCCTTGGTACGTAAGGAGACAGATACCTTTTGGTTTTCTTTATCGATAGCTAAGATAGAAGCAGCACAGATATCATTAGTGGAGAAGACACTTTCCAAGTTTTGAGAGTAATCATTCAAAGCATCAGTGATGAAAGCACTAGCGGTAACATCCTTACCAAGTTCAACAAGAACGTATGTAGCTTTAGTCTTCAAGATTCTTGCTGGGACAACTTGACCAACGGCGATATCTTTCAAAGAATTGATTGGGTTAGTTCTTGATGATAATGTAAGAGCATTATGTTCAATGTCAACTTCTTCAACATCAACTTCCAAAGCTGAACCCATTGGGTAATGTTTATCAAAATCTTCAAAAGTTGAAGCGTCATCTGATAAATTCATTAATGAGATACGTCCTCTTACAGAAGGAGAAATGTTGACCCATAAGTAACTTCTTGCGAAATTATTGACGAATGCAGTCCATTTAGATCCAACTTCAACCTTGTTTAAAGTTAAAGGTTCAAAAGTGCTCTTTGGATTCAAATCAGATTTCTTAGCAGAGAGTTCAATGATCAAATTCTTGTTCTTTCTGTGTGAGATTGGTAAGAATCTGTGATTTCTAGCATCGTGGAATCCAATAACTCTAACGTCAATAACGTCATCTTTGTTGAATTGAGCTAATGGATGTTTGGTACCCTTGATTTCAGAAATGTTTTCAAATACTTGTGAAATGTCAACACGTCCTTGAAGGTTATCAGCTAATTCGACATTCAATTGTGTGGTCTTGATAGATTTAACAATTGCCTTAGTGATCTTTCCTGGAACAAATTCGTCCAATGTCTTAACAGAGCTATCAACAGGGTTGACAGCCTTTTCACTGTTTGAGTCAGATTGTTGGAGATTCATTGTCAATAAGAATCTCTTCTTTTCTGTGTCCAATTTCAATATCTTGACCTTAACAGATTGGTGAATGTAGAATGACTTGTCTGAGCTGTAATATTTCGGAAGTACCAAACCAGTCAATCTGTTGGCGAAACCAATAAAGATACCGGCATCGGTGATAGATTTGATATAACCGTGTAAGACATTATCGTTAGAGACAACATCATCAAATGAAGTCGGTATTGAGCCATTAGCCTTAACATCATCAATCAAAGATTTCTTAGCAGATAAATTGACAACTCTTGATCTGGAATCTTTTTCCAATACCAATACTTCATCTATTGTCTTACCGACTTCCAATCTTTTCAATGCAGCTCTATTTTGTTCCATGTTTCCATCGGATAAGTGACCAGCGAAGATGATACCACGTAAGTTGTTCTCCGGTAATTCAACAACAACGGAATCTTTCTCCTTTTGGACAATCATGACTTTGACAATTGATTTACCTGGAACAATATTGGTGAGAGTCTGTTTTTGAGATTCAGAAAGAGAATCTGAAGCTCTACAACTGACTCTGATTTTCTTGTCATCTTTATCGACATTTAAAATCCTTACTTTAACAGTTTGTCCTAATTTCAAGTAATCTTCTGGCTTTCTTACAAAAGTTTCACTGATTTCAGATTTTGGTAAGAAACCTCTCAAGTTTCCGAAGAATGAGACAACACAACCGTTTCCGACAAATTTCTCAATGGTAGCTGGAACACGTTTACCTTCAACGACTTGATCGAAATTAGAGTAAACTTCATCGTCATCGACACCGACTAAAGATTTCTTGAAAGTGACCATGATATTTGTCTTACCACCCTTTGGATGTGTGACTTTCAATATGCGACCTTTAACCTTGGAACCAATCTTGAATTTTCTCTCTGGGTAGATGAGTTTAACATCACTCATATGAGATTTAGGAACATAAGCATCAAATTCGTCAAATACTTTCAAAGAGATACCACCGTCTGGGATAACCTTTAACACTTCAGCGGTACATAAGATTCCTACTGGAACATCTTGAGTTCTCAAGTATGGTTTAGTGATATCCTTCTTGTCGAAAGTTAAAGTGTACAAGTTATCAAGTGCACAGTAACCGGTGACTCTGGCTTTATGTTTAGTACCAATCTTATACTCTACATCAACTTGCTCGTTTTCGTTAATTTTAGAGACATGTGATTGACCTAACGCAGACAGATTCCCTACATCAGCGTAGATATATTGAGCATCGTGACCTTTGATTTCGACTTCGTCGAGAACATGACCAATTGGGAATGCCTCTAATGGAGCAGACTCGGTTTCCTTATTATATGCAGTGGAGTCTAGGGAAAGGACGTGTGGTAAGACTGATAATGCAAATCTCTTTTCTCCTGATCTTGTAGTGGCATTCAATACTCTAGCCTTGATATTGGAACCAATTGAAAATTTATGTTTTAAAGCATTGAATTCGTAAATACCAGCATGGGTGAAGTTTAATGTGGCATTGGCAACACCGAAAAGCTTAGCCAGCACACCATCAGCTTTGACTTCAACCACTAATGCATCGACGACATCACCTGGTAATATTGAATCGACTGATGATATCGTGGAAAGAGTACCTTGTTTCTTGATAGGTCCAGATGGGATCTTACACGTGATTGTTCTGCTTTCTCTAGAGTCCTTAGCAACAGTGGCTAATAAGACAGAACCAATTTGTAAATCTTCAATTTCAATTCCACCATTTTTCAATTCTTTCTTTGAGATGAATGCAGATTTATCCTTACCAGTGTTCAAGATACAACCATGGTCTTCTATAGAAGAGATAGAGACTTGCAAAGCGGAACCTTGAATCAAATCTTCATCTTCTAAATTCTTATTGACTTGTTCTGGTTCTATCGTTACCTGGATTCTCTTCTTACCTTTCTTACTATTTGTGTCTTCCACTACTTGAGCTCTAAGCCAATTTCCAATTTTGAAAAGCTTACTCAATACTGGTAATGCAGTCTTGGATTTGGATTTGGAAACTGCTATAGTCTCATCTTCCAGTTCATCCTCGGATTCTTCATCTTCAGATGACATATCTTGTTCATCTTGTATAGTTTGTAATTGTGTAGTAATTTCCTCACTTATACTAGTGATTGGTACATAAGCAATGATATTATCAGTCAAGGACAATGCCAAGTCCATCTTATTAATTTGACAAATTTGACCAAGAACATATGAACCGGGGAGTAACAGCTTGAAATTCAAATGATCTATAACAGTGGTAGCAGCTGATTTATCCTCTGAAGCAGTGGCAGTCTGCTTCTTCTTCTTTGGGGTAGTCGTACCTTTCTTTCTTGGACGCTCATCACCCGTCAGCTTCTGCTTAGAAGCTTCAAATAATACATCTCTAGCAGCTTCATTGGCTACTTCTTTCACTTCCAATGGAGTCAAGACCGATGCACCACCTCTAGGAAACGAGACATCACTGCTCTTCAACAAAGACTTGGCAGCGACTTCCACTTTCTCAGAGGAGGAGTCTGATCTTTTTCTCTTCTCGACAGCCATTCTTTCTTACAAACTCTTGAATATCAGGAAGCTGAAGATGTCAGTTTGAAATGATCTTTTATTATCTCTAAAAAATTTTCAGGTGAAAAAAAAAAAAATAAAAAAAATAAAAAAAATAAAAATTTCCGATGATGAGCTTCCACACTATAAGAGATTTGTCACACGGGGCACGACCTTACTTATCTAGTGTCAAATTGTTTTTTATCATAAAGGGAACGAAACCCCTAAAACTTATATGAGAATAAGTTAGTAAATATAATATTAAGATAAATAATACGATTAATATAATACAATGACCAGTTATATGGATAAATTGAATAAGGCGGTTGCTGCTAAGCAACGTAACCTTGGACTTAAAATAAGGAGTTTTAGTCCATCTGTGTTAATCATCACAGCGTTTATTAGCTTAGCTTTTATTCTGGGAGGGTTTCTTTTAGATAGAAGTAATTCCTCATTATTGCAATCGGAGGCTTTTATGGATATCGTCAAATGCACCGATCGTTTTGACGGAGTACAATGTTTTAATCATCAGAAGATGCAATTGGTTAAAGAGGCAAAACAGTATGGAATGACAGATAATGCTTTGCATTATATGGTAAATTGTTTCTCAACGGCAACTACAAATGCCAATGACTTAGCGCTCTTGCTCAACGTTCAAAACTGTTATCATAAGGCTGACTCCATACAGATGTATCAACTGATTAAGACGCCAAGAATTCCAATGAAATGGCTGATCGCCATCACTGTTTACTTGTGTTGGAGATTACTGATACTTTCTTGGCAATTGATCAATTCAGTGTTTCTGAGAAGAGAGACAGAAGAATTGAAGGAGAGTATTGATCATTGTAATATTATTCAAAATTCTTTACTCTATAAATGTTCAAGCTTAAAGAGTGCCGTGGATTCATTGAACTCTAAAACTTCAGGCAATGTTAATAAGAGGTACACAAGAACTTACAAGAGAGATTTAGAAAATCAATATGCGAGGGCTCAAAGACAGGAATATGATAATTATCTGTGTCTACAATCACCATTATTCTACTCTCCAAGAGAAATCTCAAATGCCAAATTAGCGAAACCACTGACACAATTACCAAGTAAGCTTCAACTGAGCAAAAAAGAGCCATTAATAAGCAATAAACCCGTTGTAGCACAAGTAGGAGGACAAAAATTTGATTTATCTGATAAAGAGGGGATAGCCAAATGGAAAGACTTCTGTCAAGGATCCACTTCACCATCATCACCAACAAAGCTATCTGCAAAGACTGCCACTTCACTCGAAACACTAAAGAACGGTACTAAGATTAATTTAGTCGATACTATTGAACTTGATAGTTCTTCAAAGACAAACAAGGAGTTAGACAAAGAGCAATCTGCAGGTCCTAAGCCATTGTCTGTGAACGTGATCAGAACAGACAAAAACGGTAAACCTTATAGAAGGTTATTCATCCCGGGACAAGGCTGGACAAGTGCTAAGAAGGTGATGAACCAAGAGAATACTGCATAAGTCATCTTGTTTGATAATTTGACACAAATATAATATTATATAATAAAGAAGGCAAAAAAATATTATTTCTAATAATAAAAATATCTTTGTAATATAAAACTTGACACGAATAGATAGATATACATCTATGAGAAGTTATAAATTGGTCCACTGATGTCCGCTAGTCCTAGACAGTATACATTAGTGTTTGATTTAGTATCCGCATCCAATTTATTGAGACCTGAAAACCACAATCTTGTTCAAGCGTTGGTCAATACACAAGGAGACTTGAGTCAAATAAGACCTGATCCGTTTGTAGAAACCATACTCCGTACAGAAGATTTATTTTATAGCGGACCTGTCCCAGATAAGTCAAATATGCTTTCTGAGGCTGAAAATCTCGAGGAATTGAAGAGAATCTACTCGGAACTCGAGCATGACGTTGACACAAGTTCAGTGCAGTATCCTACTTGCGATTACCGATTTTCTAAAATCGATTTCTTAATGTTCAGCGGGTCCAATAAGAACCAATTACTTTCGAAGACGTTGGGGTTCGGAGTGATTAGATTGTTTATAAGCGAGGATGAAAATTCTTCAGAGTTTGACGAGAGTGCTAAATCTGATGGCACAGTGTTGGCTATATTGGCAGTCCCGAGTTATTTCTCCTCACCTGACTTGTTCGGTTTCATAGGTGACGAAGGTAGAGAGAAGATCAAACATTTCAGGATATTCAGGTCGGAAAATCCAAGTAGGTTCATGGTATTGATGAAATTCAATTCAAAAGAAGATGCTGATGAGTTTCAAAAAAATAATAACGGTAGAGAATTTAGCTCATTGGAACCTGAGACTTGTCAAGTTGTCAGCATAGAGGAGATCAGGTTCAGATCTAATAGATTGAACTCGCCACCTGGAAGCAAGTCTTCATATGACTCTTCGAGTTCTTCATCAAGTCAAGCTGTGAGAACCAGTGATGAATTTGGTTCGTCTCTCATTGAGCTCCCGACATGTCCTATATGTCTTGAAAGAATGGATACCAGTATAAGTGGGTTAATAACAAGTTCATGTCTGCATACGTTCCACTGTATGTGTCTTTGGAAATGGAAAGGTGGTAATTGTCCTGTTTGCCGGTCTTCCAGTTTGGATGAGAGAAAGCGTGTACTGCGAAATCAGAGACGATGCTCGATATGTTCTACGACAAATAACTTATGGCTGTGTCTTATATGTGGTAATATCCTGTGTGGAAGGTATGACTCAGCACACGCTGTGAATCATTTCAAATCCACAGATCATTGTTACGCGATTGATTTGAATACGCAAAGTGTATGGGACTATGCAGAAGATCGATATGTGCATCGTTTGATTAGAAATGAGACCGATGGTAAAATTGTGGAACTTCCTTCAAGAGATGACCAGTTGAAGAAGAAGAAAAACAACAATGATAATTCGTATGATGGATCAGGTAAGAATGATAATGAACTGTTAATAACTCTGTTACTTAATATAATCCAAAATGGTAATGAAGAATATAATGAAGTTAAAGATGAAAATGTTGTCAAGCAACAGGAGTTGGTGGAGCAGATGGAACAACTTGAGATTCACCAACAGTCTGTGATTAAGAATATGAAGACACAGCACGAGAGGGAGATGAAGAGTTTAAAGGAAAGTATCACCAGTATGAAGACTTCTTTGTTATCTGAATTCAGAGGACAAATGATTAGCTCTGAGTCACTTTCAAAAGAGTTGAGACTGGAAAATTCACGTTTAAAAGATGAATTGGCAAAGAATACAGAGAAACTTGATGAGTTAACTAAGAAATTAAAACTGTTCGAGACAACTGTTCCCGACTTGGAGAAGAGCATGAAGAAGAATGAAAAGAAAATAAAGGAATTACAAAACAAGAATGAAAAAGTGCATGCACAATTAGCTGAAGAGAAAGAATTAAGTGAAGCTTTAAGTAAGCAATTAGACTTAATGGGTGCCGATAAACAGAGACAAATTCTGATGCTAGTGAAGGAAAAGGCAAGTTTAGAGCAAACTATAAAGGATTTGGAAGAGCAAAATTCAGATTTAATGATGTCAATTGATTTTTCACAAAAAATTTCAAATAATGATGAATTGAAAAATGGTGATGTTTCCATCCAAAATTGGTAGCTCTATTAGGATAAGTCAATAAAATCATTCATGACTATTTCAATTCATCAAGTCATACCCATGTAGATCTACATCACATATCTCATAATCATACCTTTTTTAAGTTCACACCAAGTATCCGTTTCTCTTACAAAAGATATTGCAGTGACCTAATTTGTTGAGCTGAAAACACAAAAAAACAAAAATTAAAATTGAAAACAAAAATCTGGAGTTGTCAAATACAATAACATCAACTCAAACAATGCTGACAGAAAAAATCTCAAAGAAGGCATCAAAGGGCCCAGCCTGGTTAGTCTCGTACAATTACATCTCTGCATTCTTGTGGGGTATCACATTTATCACCACTATATACTATGGCTTAACAATTGGTCAACCAGGCCTTTTCCAAAAGACCAATTGGATGAACACTTTAATTCAATCCGTTGCGTTAGTTGAGGTTTACAACTCCGCTGTTGGTAATGTGAGATCTCCATTGGTCACCGCTGTGATTCAAGTATCATCACGTTTATTAGTCGTTTGGGGTGTTTTCCAAGCGGTACCAGAATCACCAGCTAATTCTCACTGGTTATACATCACTTTATTGTTATCATGGTCAATCACCGAGATTATTCGTTACACCTATTATGCTCAAAATATTTCCAAAGGTGCTAACACTCCAAAGATATTGACTTTATTACGTTACAACACTTTTTTCATCTTATACCCTACCGGTGCTCTGAGTGAAATGGGTATGATCTATTACTCTTTGAATGAAGCTTCCAAAGTTGTCAGCCCAATCTATTCATGGTTCTTGAAAGCTATCTTGGTCATCTACGTTCCAGGATTCTATGTTATGTATACTCATATGATCGCTCAAAGAAAGAAGGTCTTCAAGAAGAAACAAAATTGAGTAATTTACATCTTCTCTAACTCAATATATACTCAATCACTTTGCAACTGAATCTTTCAGCTAACATACTGAATTTATAGGGCAATATTGTGTAGTCAATTTATCATATACTGTGTAAACAACACATACCGCCCCTATTTACCGTTTTAGGAAATATTTTGAACTTTTTTGAAAAAATAAAAATTTTAATTTTCGATGAATAAAAACCGTAGAGGAATCAAATTGTAATCAAGAGGATATATTATTGACAATGTTCAGAATCCCAACTATAGCTGCTCGTGGCATGAGATCAAGCGTGATAGCCGTGCCTAGAATCGCTACCTTACCAAGAACCCGTTCTTTCCAGACATCATCGATATTGAAACAACAAGTGGAAGCACAAAAGAGCCAAACAAGTCAAGTTACCGATCTTACACCATTGAAATTTGAACAAGATTTATACGCAACTATAAAGATCCATAACAAGTCATATTTGATAACTAAAGGAGACACAGTCACATTACCATTTAGATTAAAGGAAGCTGAAGTAGGAGATATCTTACATTTCCATAATGTAACAACACTTGGTTCAAGAAATTATACCGTTACAGGAGAACCTATTGACAAATCATTATACAATATCCAAGCTGTAGTTATTGAAAAGACAAAGAACCCAATGTATGTAAAGGAAGTCACAAAGAAGAGAAATCGCCATGTTCGTCATATACCTGTGAAACATGATAAGACTATCTTGAGAATTTCAGAGTTGAAGATATAGTGTCGATTCTTTGTAAAATTGCATAGCTGTCTGTATATAATAATCGAATAAATTAATCACATACTTGAATACTTTTGTAAATTATTTCAACCCATTGTTATCGATTTTGAATGTCATTGATAGATTCTAAAAAAAGTAACTCATAATAAAAAAAACTGAACGCAAACAAACTGAAGTAAAATCACCACTGGGGAAGGAGATAAGAGAGGATATAAAGATCCATTTGACTGATCTCAATTATGTCAAATAAGCCATTGTGGTCTAGTCAGATGGCCAAGCTGTCTGGTAAGCCCAAACTGAAGAAAAAGAGAGATTACCATAAGAATGATGAAGTTCCTAGCTTCTTGTTTGATGGGATCCCCACGAGTTTACTGTCTGCGGATTTGAGTAATTCATTACATAGATCTTTGCAAACAGAGAATTCCGGATCACCATACCCACTCATTGAAAAGAAAGGTGCAACACCGGTCTCGAAGACCAAGAAAAAGGAAAGGCTGAACTCTCCCAGTTTGAAAGTTAATACAATAATTGATGATCCATCACACTTGGCAGGGAGTACAACACCAAATAAAATACATAATAGTAGAAGAAACCCAGAGAGACATGAACCTACAAGAGATGTTTCACCACAGCCACTACATGCATCAACACCAAACAATCAAGTGCGAACCAATGCCAATTCGGACTCTCTACGGCGTCAACCTGTGCATTCTCAATCAAAGAGTTTTGGGTATCTGACACCTTCCAGGGTGAAACAGAAACCGTCTCCACATGCTGGGGATTCTTCATTACAATCAGACTTCCACTTATCTAACACAAGCTACGACGACACGGCAGATTATCATTCGGCTAACCTGTCATTGACAAATCAAAAACAATCATCTGATGTATCGAATTTCTCATATGAAAGAACTAATCATTCGAATATGGAATACATGTTACAAACTCCTGGTGGGTTTGATAATGATCCCGCAGCGGATCAATATAGACGAGCCAACGACTCTTCGAATATGGATAATAATAAACAACCACAAGAAGTAATTGAGAATTTCGAAGTGCCCAAACAATTATTTGATACCATTAGTCCATTGCAGACTACTAGCAATATACCCGATTATTACGCAAGCCCTCATTTATACAATCGCGAAAGTTCTCATTCCCATAACAGTTCAGTTAACTCGTCGAGCTCATTGACTAACAAGAATATCAGCCGTAGTAGGATGGTCAACTCGCCACATTCTAGACAGTCTTCTTTGTCATGGCCAGTGAACTTGCCAGAGGAATGGACTTTGGAGAGAGTAGTCTATTGGTTGAATTTGTATGGATTCAACAAGTCTTGGACTGACGTATTTTCACAGAATGGTTTATCTGGTGATAAATTCTTATCATTAGCTAATTACAATAACTTGAGCAAATATATAGATCATCTTGACTTCACTGCGGATTCCACTCCATCAAGATTCATTCATTTATTAAGGAAAACAATTGATAAGCCTAACTCTGATGCCACAGCGAGACTCGTATCACCGAGTTTCGATATGTACACTTCGAGAAATTCCATCGCTGAAATGGGTGATAATGACTTGAAAGATGACCAAAGTATTGTATCAATTTCAGATTCCGGTTCAGTGACACCAAGTCCATTGCAGTCAAGAGGTATAATGCAACTTGACTCTGCTGATCCACAAAAGGATGATGCTTCGTATCTTCCTGATCTTGCACCAACATTTTCTGCACCGAATTTGTCAACTATCAACAAGAAGTCTCATATGGCTAAATCATCACAGGAGTCAATTCACTCTATGCAACCAAAGCAAGTGAAGAAATTATCGTCAAGACCTTTTTCTAGTATTGAGAGTACATCTTCAAATTTTGCTCTGCCACCGTCACCAGCGTCATTTTCTCATGGTTTTTTCAAGAGACACACAAAATCAAACTCATCAGAATCTTCTATTTTCAACACTTTATTCAATGGTTCTACAAGTTATAATCCTGATTCTGATTCTCATTCTCTTTCAACGAAGACTTCCAAATTGGATTCTCCAACTGATAGTAGAAAGGGGTTCATCAATATATTAAGGAATAAAGTCAACGTGAGAGCCAAATCAGTTGATCTGAGAGCCAAGTCATCAAGACAGATAGGTTCGCCCGTGTCGACTTTGTCAAGTCCAACAGACACTTCGTCCTTAAGTAAGATACGAGAATATGAGACTCTGAAGACGTTCGCTCGCGGCTCTGAACCGAAATTAGAACCTTCCCCTGTTGATGAAGAAAGATCTTTGGACCAAATGGGTCTTTTCAATTTCGTCTTAGAAAGGAAGTATCATCCAGTTTCTAAGAAATCGAATTCTGATCTTTTCATCTTGATAACGAAGGATAACAAATCGTTCAGGCCATGTAACATTGGTTCGATAAGCGATTTGAATCTGTTTAAATTGAAAATCCTGGAAGAGCTAGGATTTCCTGCTGCAGAGAATTTAGCATTTCATCTTACTGATTTTGGTAGTGACGAGGGTGAGAGATTGACTGATAGCTTGTTAGAAAAATTACGGTCATTTGCCTTTTATGGTGGTACATCGAAATTACTTGTTTATGACTCCAGTCGTGAGAGACGTGACAGTGTATCTAATGAGTTATCTTTATACCCATCTTCCACATCATCTTCATTAGCACAATCTATTGAAATCAGTGAGACTAACACTTATCCAGCTACTCCTCAATATCTTCTTGGAGTATCGGCTCTGAAAGATCCTGTTGATTACATGAATTTCAAAGAATCATATGCTCAATCGAGGAGGAAATCATCTGCTAAGCAGTTACCGGGACTTACTCCAATGGTTCCTGAACTAACAGAATCCTCGGAACAATCATCTGCTGGTACGATAAAGCTTAACAGTGCTAAATTTGATGGCCTCACCAGTACTATGAGCTCTAATTCATTTAGGTTAATAAGGAAAGATAGCGGTGGTGAGATCGATTTTGATAAGAGACGTGAATCTCCATTTCAAAAATCTCAAATCGTTGCCAAGAGAAATCCACCTCCACCTCCTTCAACTACTTCACTGGATGGTATAAATAGATCTACTTCATCGTTAATGAGGAACAGATCTCTGCTAAAGAAGCCTACCATACCACCTCCACCACCACCAGTGGCCCCACAGGGAGAGGACCAAATCCATAGTAAAGTGGATATGAGGCCAACAAGTGAAGAAGAGAACAGTTATTTGTCTCCGTTCACACCTGGTTTATCAACAACTTTGGTTCCTCAACCATATAGAGGTGGTCTTTCACCCGTGTCGAGAACACCAGTCTCGCCTATTGACCCTGAGTATGGTTCAGAGGGGCTTCCTATATCTAGAGTCAAAACTTCATCCAGTCCTCAACATGAGCAAGTTAACAGTTATCCTCATATGAGAAGAGATGATTCCATGAAGTCATTCCGTTCTATACTGGATAAGAATAAATTTAAGGAAAATTTTATCTCTTTCGAAGGTGCTCCTGCATTGTCAGATAATGAAAGTGACACTGGAGACTCGGATGATGATCTTTGGGCTAAGGCACCAGCTAAGACGGCATCAACTGAAGCAATTGAGAAACCTGAGACTTTCCTGCTGGGAAATGAGATTCCTCCAAAGATGACAGTGAGACCACCTGCAGAGGTTGTTTATGATAATCTTGAACGTTTTTTCCCGAATACAGATCTTGATAAACCTATTGTGGATGATGTCAGTTCACCAATGATGTCCCCATTAGCTGAGACTGCACCTACGAAGAATTCGTCTCCATCACCAGTTCCTTCTGTAGAGAAGGAGCCGGAAAAGAGACCAAAATCGATTTCTAGAAAAGTCTCAAGTGCTGAAGATGATCGCTTAAAAGTGCCTGAAAAGGGTAATATAACTGGTCGTCACCAGAGAATGAAAACTATTCGTGTTGTTGCTCGTGAAGCCAATGAAGCTAGAAAGAGATTATCTCAAAGCGCCAACAATAACAAGAAGAACAATCTATTAAGAAGAACCAGTACTAAGATGTGGGGTCAAAAAGTTGTTGAAGTTACCCCATCTCAGATAAAAGGTGGTTATGTTAGTAAACTTAAGAATCATAACGGTGAATACAAACAATTTGCCTGGGTAAAAGGTCAATTGATAGGTAAGGGTACCTTTGGTAAAGTTTATTTAGCTTTGAATGTTACCACTGGTGAAATGATGGCCGTCAAGCAAGTCAAAGTACCGAGATCTGGAAAGGCTAATCAGCAAGTAACTGAAGTTATTGATGCATTGTTATCAGAAGTGGAAACAATGAAGGATCTTGATCACGAGAATATTGTTCAGTATCTTGGATTTGAAAGAGTCGAGAATATTTACAGTTTGTTCTTAGAATATGTTGCTGGTGGTTCAGTGGGGTCATGTTTAAGAATGTATGGACGTTTTGAAGAAGATCTTATCAGGTTCTTGTCTGCTCAAGTATTGCAAGGTTTAGCGTATTTGCATTCTCGTGGTATCTTGCACAGGGATTTGAAAGCTGATAACTTGTTGCTTGAAATAGATGGTGTCTGTAAGATTTCAGATTTTGGTATTTCGAAGAGGAGTCAAAATATTTACGCCAATGACGCTGAAATGTCTATGCAAGGAACTATCTTTTGGATGGCACCCGAGGTTATTGATAACGTAGTTCATAATAAGAAACAAGGTTATAGCGCCAAGATTGATATATGGTCTTTAGGTTGTGTGGTGTTGGAGATGTTTGCAGGAAGGAGACCGTGGTCGAACGTGGAAGCCATTGGGGCTATTTACAAATTGGGTAAGACCAAATTGGCTCCTCCAATTCCAGAAGATACATTACCCTATGTTTCGAAGGAGGGAAAGGATTTTATTGAGAGATGTTTCACCATTGATCCTGAAAAGAGACCTACCGCGGAAGAGTTATTAAAACATCCTTTCTGTAAGATGAATCCGAAATTTGATTTCAAGATGACAAAATTAGCTCGTCTGATTAAATTTAATGAGAAGTCTAAAGAAGAAATATTAAGATTAGAAGCTAAGGAAGGTAGAAGTAGCAGTAAGAGATAAAAAAGTACGTATATACGATAAGGACATGAATATTATTCTATTGAATTTAAGTTCAAGTGGTTTGAACAAGATCTTTATACTCAGTAATTATAAGCGCCCTGTTCCTCTGTGTCAACAGAAATGCTTCTCTATACATCTCCAAGATCTCATTCTTGACATTAACCTTTGTAGTACGTCCCTCTACTATATTAACCAACTGTGATTCCATATTTTGACGTAAAAATGGTTTCGATAATGAGATATTATCAAATCCAATTCTATTAAACCCCTTCACCAAACTCATCCCTAACAACGTTGGTGTGAAAATTTTGGAGCGGCCCTCATTGGATTTCATAACGTAGTCTCTAGCTATGATTTTCTCTATATGTTCAGCGATGGTAGCATCTGTTCCAATCCCATTCAGATCCATCAATGAGATGAGTTCCGGTTCAGTCATGTGTGACGGTGGAGATGTTTTCCCGCTTTTCAATTCCACTCTTGATAAATTCACGGATTCATTGATTTGAAAATTCGGAAGTGCTTTAGACGAGTTCCATTTATGGTAGGGGTAAATTTCAAGATAATTTTGCTCTAATACAGTTAAACCAGAAGTGTGGAAAGATTCATTCCCCCATTCTAATCCCACATTCATTTGAACACCTTTAGCATCTTCTGAACAACAAGCTAAGAAATGTCTAGTGACAAATTCATAGACTTTCTTTTCCTTCACATTGAGTCTACTCATATCACATTCCCTGACAGGGTGAATTGGAGGATGTGCATGATCATCGTGAGACCCAGCTCTTGGTTCTCTAAACTTGTTATCGTTCACTAATCTTGAAGCGTAATCACCCCATTGTGGGTTCTGCGTCTGTTTTGCAATCAAATCACGAAGATTCATCGTTTTAGGAAATCTATCTGTCTCTGTTCTTGGATACGATAAATAACCTTGATTGTATAATTTCTCTGCAGTTTCTAACATCTCTTTAGCAGACATTTTCAAATGACGAGCTCCACTTTTTTGTAATTCAACAGTTGTTAATGGGAATGGTCGATAATTACTTGTAGGTTTACTCTCAACTTTAGAGAGTCTCAGCAGGTCATTGGACAAGAGGAAACTGTTCTCATAGAGTAAAGCGGCAGTTAAACGATCAAATATGTGTGGTCTATCCCATTGGAAAGTCACTTTTTGACCATCCTTGACAACTTCTAAATCTATAAACCAGAACTCTTGTGGCACAAAATTTTTCACTCTATTATATCTATCCACGATAAACCCCAATGTGGGGAACTGGCAACCACCATAACTAATTGTGATCGTATCCTTCGGGTTACTTGGTCTTACAGGTTGCAAAACCGGTCGCAACAAATCTGTTAGAAATCTGGTGAAGCAAGATCCTGTGATCAAATCCAACTCTCTTCGCACATCTACCGCATCGATAGATCCTTTATCTAATTTGGTAAGATTTCTCACAGCGTTCATTATATGACTCTTCTCTGTATGTGAGAATTTAACCCTTAATGTATTATCCAATGTTAAATTCCTATTATGTTTCTTCAGTATTTGCAACACTTCATAGCCGATAAATTCTCCCTCTCTATCACAATCTGTCCATATCATGAGTCTCTGGGCAGCACGGGCCTCATTGGCAATGTTAGAAGCTACATCTGGATTGGAAGCCTTCTCAATTATCGGGGCATCAAATAACGCTGCAGGTGCACATCTCCCCCAGCCAAAATTTGGATCAAAATCGATATTTGTTAAATGTCCCCAGACAGAGGTCATTGTCACATCACATTGACCTAAATCTGCTCCAAAATTGTACTTGAAATCATAATTTGATGGAGCCTTTCTGGGCATCTTCCTCTCACGCATTGATCCTCCACCTAATATTTGCGCCACTTGACGTGCAATGGAAGGTTTCTCAGCGACACAAAGAATTTTCATATTTCATAAATCTTATACATCATAAGAACCAGTTGATAGTGAATTGCAATAAAAATTTAAAGCTAAATTTGAGAGATTGTACTTGTCTAAATACCACTTTATCAGAGTTTTAAGGTAAAAGAAATATTTTCATATCAAGTTTAAAAAAAAAAACACAACGCGCAAAGCGCGTCTAATGCTCATTTGAATAAGCGTTTATTATATACATAAGTGGGAGCAAAAGACTTCTTAGCTATTGTAGTAGTTGATGTTGTTGTAGCTGGTCTTTTCAAACTATGATCTTGCGTGAATGATCTTATCCCCTTCGGAGCTTTCCTCTTTTGTGGTTGAGTAAACGGTTTACTTGTTTTCAATATACTTGCAGCTGTTCTAATGATATTCCCACCTTTCACTGGGGAGGTTTTCACTGGTGAGTACAAGTTGTATTTATTTGTGCTTCCCTTCTCTGAATCGTGATAGTTATTGTACATGGAGATCATCTTTTTCAGAACAGATATTTTCTTATCTGGTAATGTCTTCTTATTCAATGCATAAAATTCTTTCAATCTGTTTAGGCCCATGACACCTTCATTTCTATCTTTACAGAATTGTTCCATCCCCTTCATGAACCTTGATTCTTCCAATTCTTCCTCTCCAAAGATCATCTCAGAGAATCCGTTCAAATACAATGAAATTTTGGCTCTTGTCATTGCCACATAAAGTGCCCTCCTCTCTTCATTCAACCATTTGGCCTTAATCTTATGGTTTTTTGCCTCACTCCGATTTGAAGTCTCAAATTTCAATGCCCATGAGGCGGGAAAATAAGTCTCTGTCAAGTTTGGAACAAACACTACGGGCCATTCAAGTCCCTTAGCACCATGTATTGTAGAGATGATAACTTTACTCTTCTCAGATTTTTCATCTTCATCTTCCAATTCCTTTTCGTACAAGTCGATTGACTCGATGAAATCTGATAAGAATTGAATTCTCGAAGGCTTTTCAACAACTATATCGTTGATAAATTCACCAGTTTCAGGATCAGGTAATGATCTATCAACGATTTCAAATTCCAAAACTTCTCTCTTGAACTCTTTTAAATTATTCTCAGTAGTCATAGGATCCTCTGGTCTAATTCTCAGTACGACATTTGTTTCCAGTATCAAGTATTCAAACATCTTGTTTATACCATTTGCAAGATCAGTCCCATCAACTAGAAGATGTCTAGCAGTTTTCACAGTATTGACAAAATTCGTGATCCCCTTTATGGCAGAATTACTAAACGACTTCGTAACACTATCATCTCCATCATTCAAGTTCTCGAGTAATTGCAATATTGAATCGTCTGTACCGACCTGCTGCTCAATCAATAAATTCAATTTATCTAACGATTTGGTCCCAACACCACGAGGAGGAACATTGATCACTCTCATGTATGGAAGTCTATCAGATTCGGACACAATACATCTCATATAGTCGATAATCATCTGTATCTCTTTCAAATCCCAAAATGCTCTCCCTTGTAAGACTTGATACAGAATATTATGTCTTCTCAAAGACTGTTCGATGACTCTAGAATGGAACCTGTTTCTAAGCAATATGGCAAAATCATCCCTTTCGAATAAATTAGGGAATTTTAAAAGATTCGATATCTCTCTCGCAATGAATTCGGCTTCACTCTTATTCGTATCAAATCTATTCCTAACCACTTTCACATCATGACTGAACACAGTCTGTAATTCTTTCGGTATTCTCCCCGTTTCTTGTTCTTGTTTCATTAATGTCTCTGAAATTTGCAATACAGATTTAGTTGATCTATAATTCTGATTCAAGAATATGATATTGACTAGTTCCCCATAATGATGTCTCATACGATCGAAATTCTCTGCCACCGCATTGCGGAACGCGTAAATGGATTGATCTGGATCACCAACTATAGTGACGTTATCACAATGACTTTGTGATTGTGATGAAAAAAGGTATACTAATTCCAATTGAATCTCATTAGTGTCTTGGAATTCATCAACTAAGACATGACTTATATAACCTAAGCAGTTTTTCGCCTTTAATAATTGTCTTGTATAAACTAAGATATCATCAAAATCTAGATAATATGATTTCGAGAGACTATGCTGATACTCACTATATATCTGACTCAATTCAAGTGATTTGGTCAGTGACTTGCCATAGTCTTCCAGACTAATACCACTCGATTTCAAAGACGAAATCAATCTCTTGATCTTATCAATAGCGTACCCATTACACTTGCTAGGATCATTTTGTGTTATGATAACATCAAAATCACCCTGGGAATTAGATTTCCTCAATTCCTCCATATAACTAGTCAAATCCGACAACTCCTTCGATGGATCGTCAAGGACTCGTTTCAACACTTCTTTAGAGTCCCGCTCATCAGCTATTTTGAAATTCCTAGGTAATCCAATATGGTACCCATTCTGTCGAAGTAAACGGGAACAAATACTATGGAAAGTCCCAATAAGCAACTTGTTCAAATCTATATGTAGATCACTCGGGATCATCTCCTGCAACCGCTCTCGCATCTCATTTGCCGCTCTCTTCGTAAACGTAGTCACTATGATATGATGAGGATCTTGTTGATGTTCTAATAACAAATACAAAACTCTCGCGGTCAACACTGCAGTCTTCCCTGTCCCTGGCCCGGCAATGATCTGTAACGGGGTCCCGATATCTGCAGTGACAGCTTCAAGCTGGTTGGCATTGAGCTTCAGGAGAACCTCATCTAGAACTTCTTGTCTCCTTTGTAACAAGCTCATCTCATACGATTTGATCTGATCTCTTACTGCATAAAATCTCAAATTTTTTTTCGCATTTCACTTACAAATTGTAAACAAATGATACAAGATAATATTAAATGTTACTCGCAGGTTCAAAAGATTGAAGATGTCTGTTAAGAAAATTGAACTATAAAAAATGCAAATAATGACTTTAAGTATCATAATTAAACATGTAAAAAGAAACAAAATTTTTGAAAATAATTATAAAAACTCATTGTACAATTCGAAGTGATTCATCATCTGAATCCAGAAACTGATCTCTATACTCGTTGAATATCCTTTGTAACTCGGTAATGTATTTGTCATGATAAAAGTTGACCTCTTCCAGTGTCGGGGAAGGTCTAAAGGGAATGTCTATACTTCTTCCCACGACAACATTTATGGGACGTCTATGTGGTAAGAACCCGAAATCGTAATTGAAAATGCCTCTAGCGTAGAATAATGGGATAGTGAATCCGAAATTCCTTTTGAACCACCATTGCATCTTGTATAATGATTTAAGTCTTCCCTCTGGGTTTGGTTGGAAAATATCGTAAACGTTTGTTTCACCGAACACGTAGATTGGCACTATACAAATGTCACCTAGTTCCAATGCAATCTTCACAAACCCCTTTCTCCTCTTTAAAACTATATCGTTCTTATGTGGGAACGATAGCAAGGATTCAGAGGCACCACCAACGACAATGCACACGCTAGCGTCGTGATCTCTAATCAAGGACATCACGTTGTGTTTCGTCACTGATGAGATCCCCATTGACATGATATATTCTCTATAAAAAGGGAGCTTGAACTGTTTAATCAATGTCAACAAGAAACATTTGATACCTGGGAACAACTCTGGGAATCCAGCTCCGTTTGTTGCAAGGGCACCTGTTATCCCCATCGATAACACCCCATGAGGATGAGCTCCAAAGATGTATCTAGGACCTGTCTTCACTGATTTCTTAATCACTTTAGAATGCAGTTTAATCAAACCCATTTTGTTTAAGATATTGGTGATCACTATCGGGAGATAATTAAAGGGGAAACGATAATAAATAACACTAACGTCTTGTTCAGTGAAAGTTGGTTTCAAAATCAGACTTCTGTGAAGTGTAATGGGGAAATAGTCGACAAAATATTTCCAAAACCACCAATTTCTAACTCTGTCACTATATCTATTAAAGCAACCACCATTAACTGGGGTCTTATCCCATATAACGTATCGACATAGGTAAAATATAAGAAAGGGCCATAATATCGGGATAGACATTGCAAAGCAAAACATCGACACAAAGATCGGTATTGTGCAAGCATGCCATAGTAAAGCCAAAGTCTGTAATCTTCTCTCCCATGGCACATTCAATGGAGCAAAAGTTCTTGACTCTCCACTATCACTAGGATTTAATTTGGGAGAAGGGGAGTAATCTGTAGTAGTCACCGAAGTGTCATCTGGACCCAGATCCGATTCTAACAGATTATATCCAGACATTATCTAATGATATTAGCAATTACTGAAATACAACCTTTTACCCCCACTTGACAGAATTATCTTATTTTATATATACGTATACCACTTGTTCTTGTTCTTTCTAATCTCCTCACATGGCAGATTGCTCTCTGTGCTCCAACCTGATAAAAAGCATGAAAGACGTGTATGCAAGTATCAATTGTCCATATTTATCTCTTTTGATATCCCGTGCACGCTCTGAAGTTTTTTTCTGAATTTTTGTTCGAGTGAGCGATTGTCTGAGTAATCAAAATCATAATCTGTTAAAGGAGATCTTTGATCAACAGTTAGTTAATCTGTTGCAATAAAGGTTTTTGTTTGTCTTTGTGACTTATATTAAACAGACCCCTTTTCAGTTGTATTGGGCTGGTAATTAATTTGGCATTGTCTATTTGTATATCTGAATTTTTAGATTTCAAATCGGGTAAAGGCAGTATTATCATCATTTGTTTTGATAAAAATTGAATTGAGAAATATATCAGTAATATACACTATTTAAAGAGATAATTTATTTTATAGAATGCCAGAAAGAGGTCCAGATCAATGGTTTGAAGATATCAAACAGTGTAAAGCATTAAGTGAAAATGATATGAAACAACTTTGTGAAAAGATAAAAGAGTTACTTATGGAAGAATCAAATATTCAACCTGTACAAAGTCCCGTCACTGTGTGTGGTGATATACATGGCCAGTTTCATGATTTATTAGAATTATTTAAAACAGCAGGTGGATTCCCATCTCATACAAGTATATCGACAAATTATGTTTTTTTAGGTGATTACGTTGATAGAGGTTATTTTTCATTAGAGACATTTACATTATTGATGATTTTAAAAGTAAAATTCCCACTGCATATTACATTAGTTAGAGGTAATCATGAATCAAGACAAATTACACAAGTTTATGGATTTTATGAAGAATGTTTAAATAAATATGGTTCCACCACTGTGTGGAAATATTGTTGTCAGGTATTTGATTTCTTAACTTTAAGTGCTATTATTGATGGTAAAATCTTGTGTATTCACGGTGGATTATCACCAGAGATAAGGTTATTAGATCAAATTAGAGTCTTATCTAGAGCTCAAGAAGTGCCACATGAAGGTGGATTTTGTGATTTAGTTTGGTCAGATCCTGATAACGTCGAAAGTTGGGCAGTGTCACCAAGAGGTGCAGGTTGGTTATTTGGTAGTCGAGTCGCAAGAGAATTTAATCATATTAATAATTTACAATTAATAGCAAGAGCTCATCAATTGGTGATGGAAGGTTATAGATATCATTTTAAAGAAAAAGATGTTGTCACCGTGTGGTCAGCTCCAAATTATTGTTATCGTTGTGGTAATGTTGCAAGTGTAATGAAAGTTGATGATGATTTAAATGTTAATTTCAAGATTTTTTCTGCAGTGCCGGATGATACACTTAAAGTTAATCCTGTTAAGAATCAAAGAAGTGATTATTTCTTATGATTATGATGATGATTTTTCAAAAAAAAAATAATAATAATTTACTTTATACCTATTAATGGCCTTAATGAATGTATTTATATTTAAATATTTGGAATAAAGTATTGATGACGTTAACGATTTGTTAGTTTTTTCGTATTCAACTTTTATACATTATAATTTATATATTTTATATTTTATATCTCATATATTTTTTCACCTTGCTCTGCAAATGATAGGAAATTTATCAAGATTTATATGATACAGAAACTAATTTGAAGCAATTACAAAAGTTAAAGCAATTAATGTATATTAAATAATCTATAAAGTTAATGGAGTACCCTTTTCTCTTGCACTTTCACCATATTTCTTTATTCTAATAGCTTGAACACTAATAAAACCACTTGCTTCTTGTGGCTGGAAACCGGTTAATTCATCCATTGAAGATTCGGTAGCGTCATATAATTTTTCAGTTGATGATGATCTACCCAAGATGATCAAGGAACCTTTATAACATCTTGCCCTAACAACACCGTTAACTGTATTTTGTGAAGGTTGAATCATTGATCTAACGTATTCACATTCTGGTGTGAAATACATACCATTATATAATAATTTTGAATATGATGGTGTAACAAATGTATCTCTGATAGCTCTAACTTCACGATCTAATGTTAAACCTTCTAAATCGATATGTGTTGATCTTAAAAGGGTTAAACCTGGAGTTTCGTAACAACCTCTTGATTTAATACCGATGAATCTGTTTTCAACAATATCAATTCTACCAACACCATTTCTTCTGGCAATGGCGTTAGCAGTTAAAAAGATATCAGTTGGATCAGTAATTTCCTTACCGTCATTTAAGATTAATTTAACAGGTAAACCCTTTTCGAAGACAACTTTGAAATCTTCTGGGGTATCTGGAGCATCTTGTGGATCAACAGTTAATTTCCACATATCCTTTGGTGGAGTACAATCTGGGTCTTCTAAGATACCAGCTTCAAAAGAGATATGAGCCATGTTTTCATCAGTAGACCATGGCTTAGCCTTGGTTTGAGTAACTGGGATATTTTTAGAATCAGCATAATCTAATAAATCTTTTCTACCAGCAAATCTTTCGAAAAAGACTGGATCTCTCCATGGAGCAATAACGGTGACATCTGGTTTTAAAGCGTAGAATGATAATTCGAATCTGACTTGATCGTTACCCTTACCGGTACAACCATGTGACACAGCGAAACAACCTTCCTCTTCAGCGACTTTAATTTGAGCCTTGGCGATAACTGGTCTAGCCAATGAAGTACCTAATAAGTAAACGTTTTCGTAAATAGCATTGACTTGAATAGCTGGGAACAAGACATCGGTGACGAATTCTGATCTAACATCAGCGACAACAAATTTTGTTGCACCAATTTTTAAGGCTTTTTCCCTAGCGGCATCAAAATCTTCTTCTTGACCAATATTTGCCATAAATGCAACAACTTCATAACCTTGCTCTAATAACCAAGCTAAGATAACTGAAGTATCCAAACCACCTGAATAAGCCAAACAAACTTTTCCCTTTGACATCTTAATTGTATTGTATATATATTTAAATTATAATATATTAATTTATATATATTAAATGAAAAGTTTTCGAAATTGATTTGGAATGTGCAACAAATTTATACTTTTTTTGCGTTGTTGAAAGAAAGAAAAATTTGACTCTTTTATAATTCTTATCATTTACTGAGTCATAATTGTGTATATTTGATATGACTACTCTATAGAAATGTATATAATATTGTAGAATACAATATGGGATACATCATGCTCATAGGTATCATCTGATACCAATATCTTACAGCAAAATCTCTCACAAATGTAATCTAGATAATTTTTAAATAAATTACACAATCGTGTCCAGACGAACAAATTTCCCATTTAGGAATTTTCTCATTTAATTAAGCGCGATGCCAATAATTAGTATAGAATTTAAATACCATTTCCCCATCTTTTTATCTATTATCTCAATTATTGACTGTAGTGATTACTTCTGGTTGATTTCTTGAGTTCTGTTTCATGAGAAATTTCTCGGGATTCTTTAACATGTAATTCTTTTCTTTTTTGTACTATAAAAAGTCCGTATATTTTTATATATTTCTGTGCAATCCTATACATACAATTTCTTTTTATATTTTATATATAATTTATTTCAAATCAGTGTTCAGTTTCATATAAATATAAATATAGATATAGATATAGATAGATGTAGATATATATTACAAAGATATATAGGATAAGTTTGATATGGTATAAAAACTAAGTATAATTTTCCCAACCGGAAGGTCTTTTCAAATTATTAACGGTGAAAAATTTTGGTACACAAGAATAACCTCTCCAAGTAAAATCATCATTCTTTGGGCACATACATTTATTTTCAGATCTGATCTTATCGTCAATTGGACAATTGTGGAATGGCACATGGAAGTATCCGACATCTTCGAAGAAATGTACTTTATCACGAGGTAAGAACAAAGCAGCAGCAATTGAGTGTACTGGAGCGTCACCCCATCTCTCGTAGAAGAATCCACCAGCTTTGTCTAAGTAGTCAAAGTATTTTTGATAAGCTTCACTTCTCCAGAATTTCAATGAGGCGACTTCGAAATTTGACCAGAAATGACATCCATTATAAGTTAATCCACCATCATCAGAGATGAAATCCATCATATTATTTTCAGGTAAATATTGTGGATTTTCTTTAATAAAAGCTCTAGTGGTTTCCCATAAAGTTGGAATTGTCTCTTTGTATTCAGGTAATGACACAGTGAATGAGTAAACTTTATCATTTTCTCTCATGAATTTAAATAAATCATATTCAACATCACAATAAATCTTAATACCTGGTTCGACTCTCCAATACCAATCGTAATCGTTCAACAACTCGTGTCTCCAGAAGAAACCTGATTCGAATCTACACATATGTCTATATGAGATTGAATCACCATAAATAATTTTCTTCTCTCTCATTTCTTCTCTAACTTTAGCAGCTCTTTCGACGTCAATCCATTCAGGGAATGACCAATGTTCCTTAGGGATCTTACCGTATTTGGCATTACCTGAAACTAAATTTCCTGTAACTTTCTTAAATTCATCACTAAATTCTTCATCATTTAAGAAAACCCAATCATATTTAAATTTTCTATTAAAACGATCTTCAACTTGTCTTATTGAGCCGACAACTTCCCATAAATCTGAATTTCTTGCCAATGTCACAAAAGTGGCTTTTTCTTTAGCACCAATGGTGTAATCTTTTTTCAAACCTGTAAGTTCATCAGTGATAACACCTCTACTAGTGGAAGAATCAGTAACTGGATTAGAAGCCAGTTTGTCCTCTGCAACAGTCTTGGACTTGTCATCCAGCAGTGGAGCAGCGGCAGCAGGCGAAGCCTTCGCGTCACCAGCTTTAGTTTCCTGTTGTGCTGGTGGTGGTGGTGTCGCATTAGAGGCACCACTTGAAGTACTTCCACCTTTAGAAAGAATATAACCACATAAGATGAGCGCTATAGCAAATACAGCAAACCTTACGAGCCTTGCTTGTGATCTACCAGCCATTATCGATATAAATCTTCTCTTATAGATGTATAAAATAATTGAATTATAGAAGTAATGAAATTGGAAATCAGTTAAAAATAAATTATTTTTTTCTCACTCATTGAATTTGTTCGTGTCGGTGTTTTTGTGGTGTTGCTTAAAGCGCAAGGGTAATTTAATTTGTAACAGACACGTATTATTATTCACTACAAGGATTGTACTATATGATAATGAGATACAAGATATGATATGCTTAGTGTCTATACTGATATGATATATATATATATATATATATATATAGATATATCTATATAGTCAAGTAGATAGTATAATAGATATATCTATCGATATATCTGTATAATTTATATATGTTGTGGGCTTAGATCATATGACAAGAAAAATTTCAACAGCTTGTAAGACTTGGTTTCCATTAATTTTGCCCATAATAATTTATTATCTTGTAATTGAGAATGATCATAGTACTGCATTAACCACTTGGCGATATCCATCTTATCCTTAGTGAGTGATAACATTAATGGTTCTATATCGTCTAATTGTAATTCACTCTTCGATAAAACTTTTCCTAATTGCCCCTGAGTTATTATACTATCTGATTCGATTAAATGTTGTAGCACTTTATTAATATTCATATATTTCAAATTCAACTGTTGTAAATATTCAATCATATCAAAATCATCATCAGTGGTTGGGTAGTAGTATCTCTGGGGTAAATCGTATTCTGATAATGATCCTTCTGTGATACATTTGGGCACACGCGTCATGTCATCTATGAAATCTATACAACTAATATTTTCCACATCCAAGTCTGATTTGAGTATCGATTTAAGATTAAGCAATTTGATATTCAATATTCTATCTTCATCATTATGATATATATTATATGAAATCAACTTCTTTAATAAATATTGATTACTATGTAAACTCAATACAGTATGGAAATACCTATTTGTTAAATTTAATTTACCCAATTGTGAATGCAAATATATTTCATATAGTAGCTCTAATGGTAATCTCTCCAATATGGATCTCTTATGTGATGTTATCGCTATCGCAGCGGTGTCTTTAAGTATAACTTTACGCTTCCTATGTATCACCCCATGAGAGTTATGTGTTCTAGCATACTTGCGATTTCTTACTTGAGTATCTGAAAATTGTCCTGAATGATACCTCTTACCAACAGTAACGAATCCCATCTATATAAATCCATATATCTCTATATATATCACTCCCACCCTCTTAAATCCAGATCAGTTGTCTTGCCTTGTTAAACTGTTGCAATTTTTGCGCTTTAAAAATTCCTTTTGTAAGGCGGTTCTCCTTTATAAGAGAGTAATACTATTGAGGATATGATAAGGAGCATAATGAGTTAAATCAATAGCAATTATACTATAAATGACATTTGATTTATTCCCTGCAGTGGATTAGAATCCCATTGGGTCAATGGCAAGGATGTCATATTATCTTTACTGGGGTATCATAATACTTTATCAATATACTATCAATGTACATTATAATCGAATGTTACTTTCTTTTTGTTAACCCTTGTAAAAACTGAATGGCTTATTTAATTAATCTATATAAATATCTATTTCGAGATATCTATATTGACCGTAGTGTATAAAGAGTACAGAGATCCATACTAGCCAATCACATAGATCACCTTGTATATGAAGGCGGCAGTGTTATTAGGTCGCCGAATAGTGGTAATCCCGTATTGTTAACTAGTAAGCTGAAGTTTGCCCCTTGCTGCGATTTATTTTTTTTTTTTATTTTTATTTGGCGCTGCGGTTTAGGGAAGATCAGTTGGTAAATATTGAGAAAAATTTACTGATTATATCGATATTTTGATATACTGATACTTTATATCTATCAGTGAGTTAAATCAGTGTGGTAATAGATAATAAGATATAGATATGAGGCTGCATTCGAGAGCGAGGTTGCTCTTGATCGCTATACTGATCATCACAACAAGTTATACGATATCTGCTCTATTCACTATGTCTTCCAGTACAGTTCCCACAAGTACACCACCAGTACAGCAAAAGGATCTTGGCGCCTCAACACCGAAATTGGATTCTCAGTTGATCAAAGAGGAAGATTTGAAACTGAAAGATGAAGACACTGAGGAATCAAGTTTCTTGAAAAATTCATTTTTCTCTTCATGGGGTTTAAATAGTAAAGAAGATGATAAAATATCTACAAATGGTGTCACTGAACCGGTACTCGCCAGGGAGAATGCGACGTTTGTGACATTATGCAGAAACTCAGACCTTTGGGGGATAGTTAACTCAATCAAGAGAGTAGAAGACCGGTTTAACACTAAATTCAAATACGATTGGGTCTTCTTAAATGATGAAGAATTCAGTGACGAATTCAAAAATATGACCTCTGCCTTAGTCAGTGGTGAAGCCAAATACGGTGTCATCCCTAATGAGCAATGGTCATACCCTGATTTCGTTGACCAAAATAAACTGAAGGAGTGTAGAGAACTGATGGCGAAGACAGGTATTATCTACGCTGAGAGCGAATCATATAGACACATGTGTCGATTCAACTCGGGTTTCTTCTTCAGACACCCCTTGATGTTGAATTACAAATATTACTGGCGTGTCGAGCCTGATGTGAATTTCTTCTGTGATATCGATTATGATTTATTCAAATACATGAGAGAAAACAATAAGACTTACGGGTTCACGATATCCATTTACGAATTCGGTAAGACTATTGAAACATTGTGGGACACCATCAAGGAGTTCCTCAAGTTGAAGCCAGAGTATATCCTGCCTAATAATATGATGAATTTTATCAGTGACGATAACGGTGATTCATATAATTTATGCCATTTTTGGTCCAATTTCGAAATTGCTGATATGGATTTCTGGCGTTCTCCACTGTATATGGAGTTCTTTGAGCATTTGGACAGAACTGGTGGGTTCTTCTATGAGAGATGGGGTGATGCTCCAGTCCACTCCATCGCCGCGGCGTTGTTCTTGCCTAGTGATAAAGTACATTTCTTTGATGATTTAGGTTATAACCATGGAGTCTACTCGATGTGTCCCTTATCACAAGAGTTCCGGATGAGTAAGAAATGCTACTGTAATCCGGAATCTGATTTCACTTTTAGAGGTTATAGTTGTGGTAAGAGATATTATGATTCGATGAATTTAACCAAACCTGTTAATTGGGAAAATTATACTTGAAATTAGTATATTCATATAGAAGGACTTTTCAATACAAACATTTACTCTCATTTATAAATATATATATATATATACCACTACAATTCAATATTTCGCTTTTTGTAAAAATTATATTATAATTGATAATAGTTCTAAAACTATAAAAATACTCGAATTGAAAAAGAATAAAAAATCAAAAAAAGACCACTAATACATAGGTTGCAGTTGTAATTGATCCTGTTGCTGCTGTGATTGCTGATTATAATGCTGTTGCTGTTGTTGCTGTTGTTGATGAAGTGGGATCGGTTGACTATTCAAAGGCGTGGTGTATTCATTAAACCAAGGATGTTGTAATGCTTGTCTTGCACTTATTCTAGCGTCAGGTCTCATTTGTAAAAGATTTTGTAAAAGATTCAACAGCACAGGATCAATATTTGGTATAATTGAACGTAAATCTTGTTGAATATAAATTTGAAAATTACTCTTATAATTTGGATAATTACTTACACCGGGCCAAGTACGTTCATTTGGTGTACCCATTATCGTGAAAATTTTCAATAACTGATCATCGTTAGAGTTACCAGGGAACAACGGCTTCCCCGTGAACATTTCTGCTAATATACATCCAATTGACCACATATCAATCGATGTCGAGTAATTTCTTGATCCCATTAACACATCTGGAGCTCTATACCACAACGTGACAACTTCATTACTGAACGTATTAACAGGAATACCAAATGCACGCAGTAAACCGAAATCACCAATTTTTAATTCACCTTTAGTGCTAGTTAATAAATTTTGTGGTTTTAAATCACGATGTAATACACGATTATCATGAACAAACATTACACCTCTTAATAGTTGAAACATGAACGATTTCACCAACAGCGGATCTAAACCTGTATTGGCACCATACTGTTGTTGTTGTAAATCGATATATTTTTTCAAATCTTTATCCATATACTCAAATACTAAAGTTAATTTCTTTTCTGTATGTATAACATCATACAATGTCACTATATTCTCATGTTTCAACTCCTTCATCAACGAGATCTCTCTGATCAGCGTCGACGGAGTGCCCTCCTCACTATCTAAAGCGATCTCTTTCAAAGCCACCAACTGGCCCGTACCACGATTACGTCCTTTGTAAACGGTGGCATATGTACCTTCACCCAATTTACCCAACTGTTGAAACTGGGATGACGCAGACGAAGCAGATGTATTGTTGTTGGCGTTGTTTCCCACACCCTGCTGGGACTGCTGGTCCATAGGTGATGCCATTCTGGATGTATTGAAATTATATATCTATATAAATTAATAACGTGGTCTGCTTCTCAGTATTACACTGCCAGTATATGAATAAAAAAGTCAATTGGAAGAAAAAAACAAAAAATTACAGAATTTCCCAAAATAGAAATTATTCATCTCTTTGACGTTACTAGATCTTTACAGACACAGCCTTAACTATCTATATATATATGCTATGTAACAGGTGCAGGTGCAATAGGTGCCGGTGTAGAGCCTCTAGATTTGGGTTGTATAGCAATAAGAGATTTCGCAGTATCATCCAGCGGAGTTTGTCCCAGCACTGTGAATCTACCATTAGAACCACGATGTGGATTCCCAATTGGTTTCCCATTCACCGACAACAGTGTCCCATTGGCGGACCTCTGCGTAGTACCAGATCTACCCGCCGTGGAACCATTACTGGAGCCGTTACGCTTATTGTCAAGTTTCTCAATACGTACATTTTGTCCTTCTTCGAAAAGTGGTCCGTAGTAGACGAAGAACCCGTCTTTTGTAGAGACTTGTTGTTCATCCCAGAGCAACTCTGCGTCATCGATGAAGGGATCTTCGTAGTCGTATTTACCGATTTTCCTATTCATCTTGGCTTCAAATGATAATTCTTTCTTCTTCGGTTTATTCAATTCTTCTTCTTTCTCTTTCTCCTTTTCTTGCTCTCTTTTCATTTTTTCCTGTTCATCTAATTCTTCATCATCATCTTCCATATCGTCAATGTCATCATCATCTTCGTTTAATTCATCCATGGCGAATTTCGCTCCTGGGTGAATCAGTTTCCATCCATACTTATCTTCACATAACTTGGTGATATTGAAAATCACCTGTGCAGAGCCAGGAGGAAGGTCAGGCGAAGTTAAGGGGAGGTGAAGTGATATTATAGGCTCTTCAATAGCGGGTTCGACATTTTTCTTCCCGGATAACGGATCCATACGATCTAAATCTGGTTGCTGCGCTGGTGCAGGTTCCACAGGTTTCACATCTGCCAATTTGGGCAGCGGTAACGTCACTAGCGGTTTAGGTTCCAGTGGGAGTGCAGGTGCCACCACCGAGTTAGTCGGTGTCGCAGATTTCGAATTGCTAGTTTCCGATTTCAGTTTAGGTCCTCTCTTTATCAGCTTTGCAGCCAGTGTCAGCAGGGGTTTGCCATTCAGTGGCGAGGGCGATTGTAATTTCGGTGTAGTGTTAGCTGGGATAGTGGCAAGTGGTACCCCATTAACAGCTACTTTAACATCCTCTTTTTTATTATTTGTATTATTTTGTTTTGGTTTCGTAACTTTCTTTGCAGAGGTGGTTGTTGTTGTCAATTTTGGTTTCTTCTCTGTAGGTTCCTTCTTAGCTTTCTTCTTTGGAGGTTGTTGCACAGTGGAGCCCATTGTAGGTATCACCACCGGTTTACCGTCTATTATAATCGTGGTACTCAAATCCAATGGAGCAGCAGGGGTCAGTGTTTTCCTAGCTCTTGGTTTCCTAGCCAGTTTAGGTTTCTCTTCCTTCACAGATGGTATTTTGGCATTGTTTGCAGTAATGATCTGTGGAGACATCACCATTGGCAGTTGTTGCGGTGGAGGAGTGGATATTGTAGTTGAATTGTCCGAATTCATCATTGACATAAGTGAAACTTTTGTTGATTTCCTCTGCACTGGCAGCACTTGTGGTAGCTGTGGCCTCTGTTGGGGCAGTATTACTGGTGGCAGTGACAATTTACTATCCCCAACAAGAATAACATCATCCTCTTCATCATCTATAACAATTGGATCCTTTGTGCCATTTTTCACACTAGGGGACATCATATTTGTATCTGATATATTATCTGTATTATTACCACTATCCAGCACATGCGGGGATAACAACGAAGAAATAGATATATCTACCATGATACGATATAGTTGTTAGTATTATGTTTTGTTATATTTAATAATAATAATAATAATATAGAGAGTCCACAAAAATTTAATCCTTTTGATTTGTTGTCCTATTGCACGCCCCCCATAATAAAATTAATCTTAATTATTTAATCCATTGACCAAAAAGAAAATTTGCACACACACTCAGAAGAACACAAAATTCACAACGATTGCATTTACTCGCACTCGACAGGGCCAAGGAAACTCAGAAAAAAACAAAATTTAAATCACACACGCAGAAAAGGAAAACATTAACACACGCAGCGCAATCGGAAAATTAACAATTCACTTTGACAAAATCATACAGAGTAAAAGCAATTGGTGGATTGGTGTGGTGGTATCATTGGGATACGGGATATGGAATATGGAATTGCTGGATTCTCTTATAAGAGATATTGGAATAAGATAAAATAATAAGGTAATACTCACTGTTCTTCAATTCATTAGTATTGCCGTTTGTAGTCAATACGCTTTTGACCATTATCTTTCTCTATACGAAGACACCGTATCTCTCTATATCTTCAATATAATTACAAATATATAAAAATAGTTTGAAATTGCTTATGATGTTCTGGTATTGTCAGAATTTGAATAAATATTGTGTCATGAACAAATGCGGGAACCGTGCGGCAGAATTGCCCAATGAGGCAGTCTGCGCCAAGATATAGATCTTATGCTTATTTACTATGCATCTAGGTATCATTTCAGTATATATATTTAAGTGTTCATGAAAATGTCTATATAAAATATATTTATGCTCTATCCAAGTTGACAGAGCTGTTATTGGAGCCTAATTTACTCAATCTTATAAAAGTATCACATCCGTATCCGTCTAATGAATGCATCTCTAATTCACCATTCCAATAATCAACATAAACTTTACACATTGGTAAACTTATACCCAACCTGCTTTGGAACGGTCTAGCAATCAATTTAGTCAACGTGGAGCTGTTACTCTTATTCGTCTCTAATGGGGTCAACATAGGGTACTCCTTGTCGATAAAATTCAAACTACCATGATGGCCCTGCAGTCTGTTGAACAATGAAGAATTCGACACAATAGGGGACATATCTAACCCGGGCAACTGTTGAAAATTCAATAACGATTCCTTAGCTAAATCTGGGCTCTTACCGAAACTCCATATCTTAGCCAATGCTTCTCTCTTAATACCACCACCTTGATCACTGAACCTGAACACGACATCTTTCTTATTCTCAACAAGTGATACTCTAATAGGAGGTGGTTTCAATTGTGATAATTCCTCTATTGTGAGATGTTGATTCAATTTAACGAAATGTTCAATGGTAGATTTATAACAATTACGGAAAATTTCTCCAAATATATAATGTAAATGGCTAATCATAAAGGGGAACTTGAAATCACGTTCCATATTCTCGATTATCAATTCTGGCATTTGCAAATCAGGGTACAAGCTCTGCAAGAATTGTTCCGTGGCGTGGCCGCACACTTGTAAATTTTCCATCGCCGAGCACTGGTGGAACAAGTCCCCGATGTAATCCACTGCTCTGGTCAGTTGTGGATCCTGGCGATAATTACTGCTCAATGAGAGATGTTCCTCAACGATGACACGACGACTGATTCGCGACCGCAACATCTTCGACATGAATCTGTCCAATTCCAGTTGTGTTAACGACCCAGCGATGCTTACTTCTAAGGCGCCCATCATGAGTAACGGTAACACTAACAAGTGATCATCAAGCATCTTTTGACAAAATTTATTAAATTCATCATTCTCCTCCAACGTTTCAATCTTCTTGTATTTCCTAAAACTGTTGAAACAATTATAATAAGTGTCGTAAATTTGTGAAATATGATAATTATTAACAACTTCAAATGGTAACTTGGTTTGTAAATCCTTGATCCGTAATCCTAACCTGATCGGTAACTCGGTACGTACGAAATTCAGCGAACTTAATATCTTCTCCTCAGACAATTTCTTCCCGAACCCAGCCAACTGTGCCAATGTCACCGGGTGGGCACTGTTCTTTGCGACATAATCTAATAGGATACTATTTTGGTAAAAATGTTGTTCATTCACTATCGCTGAGGACAAGCTGTCGATATTGTCAGATAAGTCCGATACGTTGATCGTGGTGTATGGTCTCATATATAGGCCATTGAGAATCGGCCTAGGTATACTTCGAAGCATCTTATGGGGTGTAATTTACTATCTTATCAAATATGACTAAATCTATTTGAGCGATTCGATAAAAAAATATTCATTTTATCATAATTCAATTTGATATTTAAGAAATTACTTATATTGTGTAGCTGAATAAGATCAAGGATAGAGTCAGATCATAGAGGTTTAGAGAATATAGATGATTAGAGATTATACGTTTTACAGTAAAAATTCAGGCGTCTATGGTTAAATTAAGAGATCATAACATCATTTAAAGATCAAGACAGTAGTTGAACCTGTTGAAATGTGGGAAAAAGTAGCCAAACCTGTTGAATCTGTCAAGAATCCATGGACCGCCAATCATCTCACTGAATACTCTTCAGATATTAGACTGTATTTAGATAAGTTCACAATATAATAATTTTGGATAGGGGCTGTCTGGTTTAATATTCAACGTAACACGTTAAAGGTGATGGTAATGGTAATATATCACACCTCCAACAGAATATAACACTCCACTAATCTCCTCCCAAGTAATCTCCCCATTATATAATTTGCCACTTCTATAGTTTGCCACTTTTTCGCTTATAACAGCTTTATTAATACTCTCAATACAATTATTTAATAATCACAAAAAAACAAAAACACTTTTTACCAAAGAAAAACAAATTCCGATTATTAAGATTATTTTAACCATAACTGGTACAGATCAATTTATAAAGCAAGTGTGTATTCTATATCCAATCCAATCATATCATTATAACAGTATATGAACATATAATCAAATAACAAAACAAGATGTCTACACCTGCAAGAAGAAGACTTATGCGAGATTTTAAAGTAAGTAATTATTCATCAACTATGAAATAATGAATTAACATACTAAGAGATTCAATAGCGTATGCAAACAGATGCACCAGGAGGAGTATCAGCATCACCATTACCAGACAATGTGATGACGTGGAACGCAGTCATTATCGGCCCATCAGATACACCATTTGAAGATGGTACATTCAGATTACTTTTACAATTTGATGAACAATACCCAAATAAACCACCATCAGTGAAATTCCTCAGTGAAATGTTTCATCCAAATGTGTACGCTTCAGGGGATTTGTGTTTAGATATCTTACAAAACCGTTGGTCCCCTACGTACGATGTCGCATCGATCTTAACCTCGGTGCAATCATTACTCAATGACCCAAATATCTCGAGTCCAGCTAATGTAGAACTGGCAAATTTGTATAGAGACCATAGATCACAGTACGTCAAACGTGTTAGACAAACGGTGGAAAATAGTTGGAATGAAGATGTATTGGGGGACGACGACGACGATGACGATGAGGATTTGAGTGATGATGAGTAGGTAGTATAGATAGCATTTAATACATATCAATTTTATAAGATTTCTATTTAATCAAATTAATTATATCCACGTTCATTAAGTGATTCATTTCAACCATAAATAATACCATTTCTTTGTATTATTTTTGCTTAGTCTCTGCTCTTCTTGCTCTTTCAAATCTTGCTCTCTCTTTCTCTCCTCTTCGTATCTCAGTAACAGCTCTTGTTCTAATCTCTTACTTTCCAGTAATTGCTCTTGGTATGTATTAACAGGTATTTTACCAGATGATTGCACTCTTGAGTCACGTTTAAAATTCAAAAGTGTTAATAAGATGAATGTGAATATTATGAATTTTGAGAACGGATCCATTGTCGCATCCTTCTTTGCCTGTTTCACTCTCAGTGGTCCTAAAGTGTGCAAATTCAAATTATAAATCTGTTTATGAACTTTCGTCATCGCATTCGGTGTCACTTCACTGATTGAATGTGCAGCAAAGGGTAAATCAAGTGGTTGATCTGGGCTGTCAATCGCAGGGAACAAATCTCTTGGTCCATAATTACCATAACTTAAGAAATAATGAAACCTCTTAACGTCCAATGGAATAGATACCCATTTCTTCTTCAACTGTTTTGTCAAATCATCTAATACGCATTGTTGTAACAGTTGATTTAAAGTTAAAAATTTTCTTGGGTCAGCATAGATAGGTTTTGGATCGATCTCATATACTTCATCATCACTCGAGTTACCCATAAATGATCCAAATATATCTTTCATTGAAGTCATAGCTAATTTATTACGCTGTTTACGTAACTCAGCAGATGATACTTTCTTTGTTTTCTTCTTGACAAGTCTCAGTGGTTCATCTTTAGTACTGTTGAATCTTTTATTGGTGAAGCATCTTATTGGAACTCTCCTAATGAGAGGACCACGAATTCCTATCGCTAGAGTAGACATATTTGTATCAATAGTCAACAGTCATCGACTAAATTTTTGATGATTTTGATTTTTTTTTCGTGAAAATATCAACTTTTTCATCTACAAATGGTTTATAGTGGTGTAATGGGGTATACATGTATAGAGTAATCCCTCTATTCGTAAATAACTCATCTCAAGGTCTGAACAGGTTCTCATAACGGTTCATCTCATTTCGCTTATTAATTTCAATCCCGTATCAGTATGATCCGATGCATTTCAAAATCACGAGATGCATATATCCTATTTTACTACAAGCGCTCAATCGATATGGTTTAATACGTTACAAATCAAATAGATTATCTATTATAGATCAATGTAGAGTATACAGGCAAATCAATAATCATGACCAGATTGTGTGAAATACAACTGTGTGAGATACAACTGTGTGAAATACCAATGTGTACAGTTTGCTGTTATCAGAGGGGAAGCCGCCGTGACTGTAAAGGAAAAAACAATGATATGATACAACGGGGTTATCAAGTTATTATCACCTATCTCTATTGTGGCTTAAAGAAGTAGATGTAATCACTAATTCATTGTAGATATGTCATATTCAGTATCGCAGTAGTATAACAGTATGACTCTGTATTTTGACTAACGAAATCTACAGAGTCAGATCTCCACACGGATGTAAGATCACACAGATGCGATCCCATAATTACCATTAACATCTTTAAATCCAAACACCACAAACTACTATTTCCCCTATTCCCCTCTTAGATTTCCATTACAGCGCACTCTCCCCATGGTACTCAAACAGGGTTAAAGTGGCTACAAAAAAACACCTAAAGGCGATTAAAATCGTTATTGCCGGCACGGCTATTACCAGTTTAGGTACTTCCAGGCTACAATACACAGTCTTCCACAGAGTTAAAACGAAAAAGCTTGTGAGTATTAATTAAAAGAAAAAAAAAAATTTTCCTATTCCCTTTAAAAGGTGATGATTGTCATAAATTGTGATTATGCTCTGTTGACTCACAAGGGTATTTATTTATCTTTAAAGAACGTATATTTATACAGTTACATATATCTTTATTTAGATATACATAGATATTTAGTGTTATCATATCAGATCTTAATACAACAGCTTATTTAAAGTGATCAATGATTGTAGAAACGCTTATCGTATATGACATTATAAGGTAATAAAAATATAACATACATTTTAATAGTCAAACATCTTAAAAGATGACAAATACTTCAGATTCACATTCAAAATCTTCAAACCACTCTTCAGTGGTGTCCTCACAGAGGTCAAGTATAGATAGCTCCGTGTCAGCCGAGTACCAGCCAGAGACTTTACATGAATCACAACTGCGAGCAGACGACGCTACTGCACTGACATCAAGGAGACTGTCGGTCAACTCTAGAAACCCTTCCAGGATCACAACGAGTCTTTCCAGAATTAACAGTATACGTGAGTCTATAAGAGATGATAATGAGCAGACGTATCGCGAGGAGAGGCAACTGCTAGCCACCGATGCCGGTGTATTGCGTAAAGAGTGGACAGTTAACGATGCCTTGAGTCAACTTGAAGAGCAGAATCATTTACATGGTGATGATCTTGACGAAGAGCAATTAGATGCCGAACAAGAGAAGAATAAGAATTTAGGTTACACGAAAGAAGATTTATTAGATCCTCCACCAGATGGTGGTGCCAGACTGTGGATCTGTGCCGTGAGTGTCGGTTTGTTCAGTTTCTCCACTTGGGGGATCAATAGTGCTTATGGTGTGTTTTTAAGTTTCTATACATCGCATGACTACTTCCCAGGTGCTTCCCAATACGATTATGCAATGATTGGTAGTATCGTGCTTACTACATCACAAGTACTTGCACCATTTGTTATCATATTCCTGAAACTTTTTGGCTACAAAGAAACATTGGTGCTTGGGACTATAATACAAACTGCATCATATATAATGGCAAGTTTCGCAACAAAGACCTGGCACTTGTATATGACACAAGGTTTCCTTATCGGTGTCTCCTTCTCATTTATCTTTGTCCCAGCCAGTATGATTATCCCTACTTGGTTCTTGCATAGAAGAGGTTTAGCTAACGGTATCGCGTTATGTGGGTCCGGGTTAGGTGGTGTCGTGTTCTCGCTTGCCATCGCTAAGATCATCGAGGAGACCGGGTCCCAGAAATGGCCTTTGAGAATGTTAGCTATTGTCGGGTTCGTCGTTTGCGCTACTTGTACCATATTAACCATTCCAAGAAATTATAAGCACCCAAAGTGTACAATGGCCGCTTTCAAGCTGCTGTCTATAAATATCTTTGATATCAGTGCATGGAAGGAACCATCGACGATTTTGATCTCTGTGTGGTTCGCATTGGCCAATATGGGTTACACTATCGTGCTTTTCTCTGTGTCATCATACGCCATCTCTGTCGGTTTAACCAGTAAGCAGGCAAGTGATATCACTGCCATTTTAAATACTGGTCAAACTATTGGAAGACCAATCATCGGTTTATTCGCAGATAGCTTTGGTAGAATTAATTTTTGCATTATTGGTATTTCAATCTTATTCATTTTCTTATTTGCATTTTGGATTAACGCAAAGACTTATGGTAGTTTAATCCTGTTCACTTTCTTAAGTGGGTTCGTGCTTCCTATTGCTAATACTTTGAATCAACCTTTATTATCCGACGCTATTGAGCCTTCAAGGTTCCCCGCCGCGTACTCATTTTTATTTATCTTGGTCGGTATATTCGCACTGCCCTCTGAAGTCATTGGAATGAAATTGAATGACGCTAGTGGTGACCGTCCTTATTTATATTGTCAAGTGTTCACAGGTTTAATTTACGCTGTGTGTGTTTTGATGCTTTTACCCTTGAGAGAACTTAAGATCCGTAATATGATTCACAATAGACGTGAAACCACTACGGTAAGGTTGCATAAACTTGAAAACGGTGTTCTTGACAACGATGAAACGAAATCCGTAGTCGAGATGGACGAAGAGTTCGTGATGTTACAAAGGAGATTAGCCGTTTATGATAAATTGTTGCAAATGGATATAAAGGGTTATTGTGCTAGAACTGTGTACCCAATTAAAGCATGATTATTTGATTTTTTATATAGATTAACTATGTACTGTTTATGATAATTTACAATTCATCTTCAACTGCAACTGTTTCAGTTTCTCCTTTAGTTTCACCTTCACTCTTATGAGATGAACCATGATGTCTTCTTCTTCTCTTCTTTTGATTTTCCTCTTTCTTTGGTTCTTCAGGTGCAACTTTCTTCTTCTTCACACTCAATGGGTTAGGTCCCTTCGGTCCCTTTCTCTTCTTAGGTTGGGGCTTGCCGTCTTCTTCTTTCACCTCTGGCTCCTCTTGCATTCCAGCCAATTTTGGATCGTTCAATCCCAGTAACAATTTCTTACTCTCTACCAGATTTTGTACATTAGCACTGGCTTTACTTAATGGTTCCATCACCATCACTGCACGGTTCATGTACACTAATGGGACACCTGGCACTTTCCTCAAATGACGTCTGAGTTCTTCATCCTGTGTAGCGACTATATATCTATGCTTATTCTCACCGTTGATATCGACTACAGATTTGACACATTCTGAGGATGGGATCGAACTGGATGGCGGATGACCACAACGACGTCTCTCGAAGGACTTGGCATGGTCGATCAGTTGCTGGTTCTTGGAGTCGTACAACTCTTGCATACAACATTGTGTTATCATTGGCTTGACTTCTCCTTGTATAGTTCTATTCAAACCTTTAAGAAGATCAAATGAAGTATTATGGGCTTGTAAAACTAAAGCAGCGTCTATTATTGTCTGGTAAGGTTCTCTGAATTTGAATGCGTGATGATACACATTCATCTGCTTTCTATATGACTTGGCTCTCTTTTGTCTCATCTTTATAATCAGTTAATGCTATCTACTCTAGGTGAATCTCATGTAAATTTTTTTATTTTTCAAAATTTTTTTTAAAAAAATTTATTTTTTCCCTTGAGAGATGGGGGTGGAAAGCATCTACACACTGATAAAAGATTGATAAAGTTGAAGAACTACACCTATAGAGTGGAAACATCAGAATTGAAATATACTACTTAATCTCACATACTCAATTAATCTTTTGAGAGCCTTGCAACATCTTCTTTAGCACCTGAGACACTCAGTTCTGGTGAAACACCGATCTTACAAACTTCTAATTTACCATCGACAAAGACCAGATATGATCTAATGATACCACTTGGAGTCTTCTTGAAACCTAACTTAGCGATTAAATCATATTTTGGATCACTTAATAATTTATATGGTAATTTTTGCTTTGTTTCAAAATTCTTTTGCGCCTTAACACTGTCTGCCGATAAACCAATAACGGTGGCTTTTTCTTTTAAAACAGAATAAGTATCTCTAAAACCGCATGCCTGTCTAGTACAACCTGGAGTTGAAGCTCTAGGGTAAGCGAATATAACTAAGATTTTTTTCTCCTTAGCTAATTCAGTTAAGTCAATTTCATTATCATCTTGATCTCTTAATGTCAATTCTGGAATTTCATCACCAATTGTTAATTTCGTCAGTTTCTTTAATGGTTTCTCCTCTTCTTTGATCTCTTGCTTTAACTCAACCAGAGGTGATTCCTTCTTTACGGTTTTGGACTTCTTCTTAGGTGGCTCTTCCACAGGAGTACTAGCCTTCTTCTGAGCAGCTACTCTAGCTGAACGTCTAACGGTCATTACTTATTCAATTGAGTGGTGGAAACTGAATGAATCGATAATATGATTTGATTTATCCACACTGAGAAAGACTCCTCGAGCAATTAGCGCAGCTTATTACGCCATACCCAATTGGGATCTCTTCAGCCCTTGGTGCACTACTCTATATACTATCATCAATTTCATATTGATAATACTACAATCTATAATGAATCGATCTTAAAGGACTTTGATAGAGTATCATATCAGTGTCTATTCTATCTATTCTATCTATACTATCTATACTATCTATACGATAAATTCTATATAGTATATCTAGTTATATAATGTATAAAGTACCCGTGGTTTGTGGCAGAAATTGATAACATCCCAAAAAAGAAAAGCGTAATCGACTCGCCACCTCATCTGAGCTTGTGTCTGTTTTTTCCCTTGTTACTTCTTAATTTAATTATCAAGAAACTACATATAAAACATAGATATAAAGCCCAACTTCTGTTTTCCAATTTCTAAATATTCTACCAGTCAATCAATCAATCGGTCTGATAGTGATATAGCTAGTGGTACAGTGGTCTTATTTATCTAGTTCTTTCTTTCCAATTTACTTATTTTAATTTTACTCATTTTCCCTTGAATTTCCTCTTTGTCTAAAATAGCATCATGAAGTTCTCATCTGCCGTTGCAATTTCAATTGCCTCAGCTATGGCTGCTAATGCCTTGGTCATTCCATCTGTTCAAGATGCTACAAGTGTCTTCAATTTGAAAGATAAGGAAACCAAATTGATTAAAGGTGATGTTGCTGTTGAAGAAAGCAACTCAAAGAAACAAGATGCTGTTATCGCCAAATCATCATCCCACATCAAAGGTGATGATCAATCATCAAAAGCTGCTCCATTAATCTCTACTGAATCACAAGGTAGAGAAATTGTTCCTCATTCTTATATTGTTGTCTTCAAGCAAGGCTTATCACAAGATGAAATGGATTTCCATAGAGAATGGGCTAGTCAAGAAAATTTGGAAAAGGCTAAGGCACTTTACGAAAAGAATCCAACGGATTCATTCTTTGTCACCGCTGAAGCTCAAAAAACTAACCCATTGACCAATTCTATCTTGGACCATTTCAGTATCGGTAACTTTATCAACGGTTATACCGGTTATTTCCTCGATGATACCGTTGAATTACTTAGAAAAAACCCATTGGTTGCATTCATTGAAAAGGACTCAGTGGTTCATGCTAGTGAATTCTCTGTTCAAAATGGTGCTCCTTGGGGGTTGGCAAGAGTTTCTCATAGAGAATCTTTAAGTTTAGGTTCTTTCAACAAATATCTTTTTGATGATGATGGAGGAGAAGGTGTTACCGCATATGTCATTGACACTGGTGTCAACGTCGACCATAAGTCATTTGGCGGTAGAGCCAAGTGGGGTAAGACTGTCCCAACCGATGATCAAGATATCGATGGTAACGGTCATGGTACCCATTGTGCTGGTACTATTGGTTCCAAAGAATACGGTGTCTCAAAGAAGGCTGATATCGTTGCTGTTAAAGTTTTAAAATCTAATGGTTCAGGTACCATGTCAGATGTTGTCAAGGGTGTTGAATTTGCTGCTCAATCTCATTTGGCTGCTGCCAAGCAAAACAAAAAGGGTTTCAAAGGTTCTACTGCTAATATGTCATTAGGCGGTGGTAAATCCCCTGCATTAGATTTGGCTGTTAATGCTGCTGTTAAAGCTGGTCTTCACTTTGCCGTCGCCGCTGGTAATGAAAACGCTGATGCTTGTAACACTTCACCAGCTGGTGCTGAAAATGCTGTCACCGTTGGTGCTTCCACTTTATCAGATTCAAGAGCCTATTTCTCTAATTACGGTAAATGTGTTGATATCTTTGCTCCAGGTTTAAATATCTTATCAACTTATATCGGTTCAGATACTGCCACTGCTACATTATCAGGTACTTCAATGGCATCACCACATATTTGTGGTTTATTAACTTATTTCTTGTCATTACAACCAGATTCAGATTCAGAATTCTTTAATGGTGCCTCTGCTGGTATTACACCATCTCAATTAAAGAAGAACATGATTGCATATGCTTCAGAGGGTCTCTTAACTGATATCCCAGAAGACACACCAAACTTATTGGTCTTTAACGGTGCAGGTCAAAATTTGACCTCATTCTGGGAACCAAAATCAATTTCTGAAAAGAAAGAAAAGGAACAATTGATTGATGTTGGTAGAATCATCGATGAAATCAAGGAAACCATTGGCTCAGAAATCAAGAATTTGCTCGAAGATTTATAAGGCGTTTAGCATTACTTTCATCTGTTAGCATTAAAGCTGATCACAAGTTAATCATTTTTATCTTTTTATACTTTTACTTTTATTATTCTTCTTCTTGATGTTTTCATTATCAATATTTTGGAAAAACTTAAAAAAAACTATAGTTTTTATTATACTTCATTCTACTATACACCTCTTTTCTACTTTTATTTTACATTCCCTTTTTTGATTAAATATATAATAAGGCTGGATCTTAGTACACATCTTTATGCAAAAAAACCATTGTAGAAAATTAAAATTAATGATTTCTTGGACCCTTTCTCATCAATGCCATAGTATTCTCCACCCATCCCTCGGCACCGCCTTCCATGGCCAATATATCATAAATGGAGAAGACTTGATTAGTTGCCGGATTCAACCTCTCACTTCCAATAACGGCCATATTTCTCGTTGATGGAATTCTTAACATCTCAGTACTGATCTTCCAACCTGCCAATTTACTCAAAATCTCAACTTTCTCACATAATGCAGCATACGTTGACGAATTTGGATGTTGCTGCGAGGTGTACCTCACACGGGCACCACCAAGGTTATGCGAACAACATGGGATCACCATGAACGGGTACCCTAATAACGGTATCCAACAAGTCAATTCATCGGAATGGTTACCAATGATGAAAGTGTCCTTTGGGAACTCCGCGGTATTGACTTGTGGAGATTGTAAAAGGTTATCACTGGAATAGTAGGCGACAATCGGTACGTTATCGACTTCAATTGGGATCTTTGGTTTCTTGTCATTGTAAGTGTTATTGATAGGAATTTGGAAAAATCTTCCATTACTTTGTAAATTTGGCGCCATGGATTTGTACAGCGGATGAGGTCTAAGTAACACGGACGGGATGATCACTTGCTCTTTCAAACGAGATTGCACTTCCTTAGGGTACGTCTTCCAAGATTTTCTACGTCTGGCGTCAATACCTATCCCTTTGAAACCTTCCATGGTTAAGATATGTACTAATAACCCATTACCACAACCCAAGTCCCTAAATTCGAAGGTTTCCTTATCAGGATATATCTGGGTCCAATATTGGATCAAAAAAGCCAGAATTGCTAAGTCTTCAAATACATGTTTTCTTGGATCAGTAGATTCACACCAATTTTCCACTAATTGTTTAGAATATTTCTTCTTTAATGCGATATAACGGTCTTGGAACGACACTTTTGACACGACAAGATCGTGCTGGACACGCTTCTGGTACCCGTTCATCACACCAGTCGAATGCTTATTAGCAGTTTTCAATAATCTATATGCGATTCTCACAGGACGATCTTGTGGAGACATCTTTCTCAATTGTGGGAGCACCTCGGAGTCTTTATAGTGGAACGGTAAGTAGTGCAATGAAAGCTTCTTGTTACGGTATAGTATCCCCACAGCGTGGACTGGTGGTAAGTAAAATGGACAATCATCTTCACTGTCGATATGTGGTATATACGATATCAATGAAGTCTCCCCATCTCTCAAGATAAGACATGTTTGATTTATTATATGGTCTTTGAATGGGTTTCTTGGTATTATCCTCCTCACGATCTTGGTGTCAGGTTTCAATGGTAACTCCACGGGTAATTCTCTTATATCTGTATCGGACAAATTCTTACAAAGAAGCGTAGGCAGGTCAGTTAATACTGGAATCTTAGGTTCAGAGTTGATCAATTCTTCATCTAAGAACTCCTCCACTAATTTCTCATCGGCGTCGTACTTGTTCTCTTTCAAAATATCTGCTCTCAAGATAACCGTCGAGTTAATATTTGGTTGTCTTATCAAATTATTCATCGCAGTCTCAAAATTCTCCTGTGAGAATTCCACTTCAGTTTCAAATAAACCACACCATTCTGGTCCTAGCACTGATGGTTGGTCTATTATGTTAGGTAACCCGTCATCAGTCTCTTTAGTCGACATCTATATCTAAGTGATCTCGCTATGTGTATTGTACTAACAGATGTATCTATAGCTCTTAACATAGAAAAGTGAAATAAAAATTTTTTCCACTCATTGTTTAACTTTAAGTAGTCAAAATGATACTGATGAGTACTTATCAGATTCTAGCATAATTATAGTGAATTAGTTATCTTTATGGATTCACCTAGTTATAGAATATCACTTACAGAAACAAATTGATACAAATTTTATTAAGGGATATATTACATCGATATAAATCCAACAAATGCCATTTTTGGCCCACTTCAATAACTTAAATTAATTTTATACAGCATCACTCCTTCTTTAATGATTCAACAGCCACGGATAAGATCGAGAGATTGATATCATCAGTTGCATTCAGCTTCTTGATACGATTTTCGATCTTTGTAGTGGCAGATTGTATCTTCTCCTTTGGTAATTTCTTCTTTAATGCGATTAATAAATTGACAAAACTTATAAGAATACTCAGTTCCACCTGAGTATGCTGTTTAGCGTCTTTACCAAAAAATTCATCGATTTGCTTATCCAACGCCTGCAACAACTGTTTTTCTCTCAGTGGAGTTAAAGTGATATATGTAGGTATCTCTCTTGGTGGTAATGCAGGCTTTGGAGTATCTTTCTTTTCCAGCAAGCTTATGGTCTTCAAAGAATCAGTCAATGCATTAATTGATCTTTGTCTGATAAACAAATCTTTCAAGATACCAATTAATGCCAGTCTAGCGTTGTCGTATGGACAAGTCTCGATTGATTCCATGATGAAATTCCAACTCAACTGTTCATCAGCCATAGTCAAAGTCTTTGTTATCAAGGTGAAGATGATTATTCTCAGTGCTGGGTTTGGATCCATTGAACTTAAATGAATTAAATTTTGTAAATAAATATTGATGAAAACTGGTTTAACTTTTTTAATTTCTTGACCATAACCCAGATCATGTTTAATACAATACCACGACCAAAATATAACAGCATCCGCTAACAGTTTATTAGCCAAAGAAGGGTTAATTAAAGTTGGAATCAAATATTTGATAGTCAACTTGATGATCTGTTCAATAGTGACAGGGAGTACTTTCTTGGCTGTAGTGTAGAATGAATCATTATTCACTAATTGTGTCAGCATGTATAATATACCACGATCACATAATGGGATCTTATTATGTGGCTTAATGCTTTCATTGTAATTATTAATGACAATCAAGTAGACTTGATCATTTAACAGTTCAATAGATTGTGAATGATCTAAATTTGCAAATAATGCACTGACATCTTTAACGTTAGTTAAAAACAATTCTTCCAAATTCATATCCATTGATTCAGCTAATTGGGCACATCTTAATAAGAGAGCATCCCAGTTATCATCTTTGCTCAGGTCATCGTCAGCATCATCGGAATGGTCATCCAATTTGGGTAATCTGAATTTCGAATTAGGGTTATGAAATTCTGTACTATAATAGTTGTAAGTCCAATGAATTTCTTCCACGTCAATAGCCATTGCCACGAAATAAGTTAAGAAACTTGTTAATAACTTCCTTTGTAAATAGTTTTCCTCTTCAATATTTCTGGCTAATTCCAATTCATCCATTTCTACATTCAGCGGTAAGGGAAGTCCCGAGTATTGCCTTATAAAGACATAATATCTTCTAAAGATAATGATCCTTGTATCTCTTAAAAAGGCGAAATTATTATTCAAGAAATTTGTCAATGTTATAATCAGCTTCGAAAGGAATCTTGATGGATACAATGTCTTAATTCTATTCAATGATGAAACTAATAACTCTATCAAATTGTGACTCGCCAATTTGAAATAAAACTCTTGCCCCCAATTTTGATCAGCCAGTGGTAATGGCATCTCTTCAAACTTGATAGAATTCAAAATTTCACAACTCCTTAAGAAAATCTCCTTTGGGTTACCATGTAATGATAATAATTCAAAAATCTTGATAATTTGACATACACCATGATTATCTCTCAAGGGTGAGACTAAAGTCCATTCAGAGAACAAGTAATCTATCATTAACCCAGGTAAATCCCAACCGATCTCATAAACTATATCGGTATTGTCGTTGAATACATTATACAAACCCTGTAAAATAGTTATCTTTGATTCTTGATCGAATGAATCCTGTTTGGATTGAAGATAAATCTCAATTATCGTCGCATATGAGAGATAATCCCCTGTCTCTTTTAATTCAACAAGTGCCGCATTCAACACTTCCACGATCTTCTCTGCAGTTAAAGGAGTATTATCAGTCTCTGGGGTCAATGTGGAATCTGACTCTACACTAGCAGGATTGAGCTCCTCTGACATCATTATTGTATATTACTTATCTCGGTCCTCTTAATCGCAACAATACTAGTGGTACAGGTACTGCAAATACAATATGCAATAGACGGTGGCAAACAACCTTTGTATATCTACTTAAAAGTTCAAGACGATGGTTGAAGATGAGCCTTTGTCTTTTTTCGCCCTCAGTTTAAATTTTTAATTGCACGCGGGATATTTTATTAAGGGAGATAACAGTATAGAGAAGAGGATGGATCCACCAGTATCAGAGGATGAAGATGACATGTACTCGTCGACTGCATCGATGACTGTGGAAGAGCGGTTCCATGATAGTAAAAGTGCATTGCCATCTTCAAGTAACGAACAAGTCACAGAGTCTGCTCATTTACTGCAATCATCAAGTCCAGTACACTCCAGAGCAGTCACACCATTGTCACCGGCAAAGTCATCACCTGCACCTCAAGAGAGAAGGTCCTTGTCTGTGGAGAATGAGAAGATCAATGATGAAGATATCCCAGTGAAAATCCCACTCTCTACTTCATTGATGATGAGCAGATTAGACCATAACACTAACGATATAATACAAAAATTATCGGAACCCAAAATTGAGAAGATAACGATAAAATTCCAACCCATTGGGTCAATTGAACAGATTCAACCAAAGATTTTCAAAATATCATCTTCACAACAGTTTCAAACTTTAGTTAAATTCTTAAATAAGAAATTATCAAAGAAAATAGTTAACAAGAATACAAATAAGTTATTTGGTGGTTATATTTTCTGTTATTTACATAATTCATTCACTCCAGGCCCTGAAGAGATTATTGGTAACCTTTTTGAAGTGAGTATTTTATAATTTATCACTCGAGATAGTCATCTTACTAACATAGTTATAGCATTTCGCAATCAATAATGAATTAACTGTATCTTATTGTGATACAATTGCATTTAGATGATAATAAGGCTGGTCCTTTACAAATAACTATCACCTTCCACTATTTATATATATTAATAAAATTTAAATATATATGATAAAAAAGTATAAAATATAAGTCCATTAGATAAACCAATTGGCTTAATCCTTAAATGATAGTGATCACCAAAATAAAAAAAATAAAAACAGTATAACCAAGATACATCATCATTTAAGCTTGTAAATAAAAAAATTTCAACAATATAACCATCTCCTAAACTGTAACGACGGTTATTTCCTTATAATAAACCCCAAAATATTGAATAAAAATAAAAAAATAAAGATAATATTCATTTATCATCTTCAGAATTATCCCAAATCCAACCTGTTTTCTTTGCAGGGAACTCCTCGGTGTGTTCTTCGATTTGTGGTGTGGAACCAGCGTCTTTATCGAACTTCTTCGTCACTTCTCTAGCTGCAGATGAACCATCGTCGTAGTACTCATACCTTTTCAAAGTCTCGGTTCTGACACCGTTACTTTCATATGTAGAGACATACTCTTTAGTACCTGTGATCTTCTTATCCTTATTGATAACATTAGAATTAACAGATTCGAATTCGTTTTTCTTAATATCGTCAAAATCGAATTTATTTGTCAATGGACTTGGTTCTTTTTGTTGTCTTCTTAATTCTTCTAATTTCTTTAATTTTTCCAGTCTTAAGATCTTCTTCATATTTGATTTCCAATCAAGATACTTATTGAATTCTTGGAAAAATAATCCATTTTGATTTGTAGAGTCTTCCAAGACATCTTCTTTAGAAAGAACTTTACTCAATTTATCCAGTGGGATAATAGCTCTTGGGAAGAGACATCTCCAATAACCTTGTTCATCCCATACGGATAACCCATTCTTCTCCTTACAAGCTTCATAGATCTCCGATGATGGAGATGGGTAAGCCCAATAACCTGAGCTCTTATCAGTCAATGGTTTGTAATTGATATTAAAAGGGTTAGATAACAAACCACCACTAACAGATTCAAGAAATCTATCTAATTTCTTAACATCAGTCAAGTATTCATCATCATGATCATCACGGAAGAATGATCTGAAATCTCCAATCAATCCCAATGATCTATCTAAGACCAGTGATGCCATCTCGTTAGAAACTTGAAATACATCTCTTAATGATGACTCTGTTGCCTTTAATGAATCACGTAATTCCTTTTGATATTTGTCGTATTCAGAAACATCAAATACGGAATCCTCTTTCTTAATGAGATCTTTTGAATTAGTCTCATTCTCTTTATCTGAACCTGTGAAAAAACCCATCTTTGTTATATTGTAATTACTTTATATTGTATAATTTGCTTTGTTAATAAAGATTAACATGATTTTTTTTGCCTCTTTAACTACAAAACTCTGGAGATGATCCAGAGAATTTTCCATCAGATTCTTATAGGAATATGGTTAGATTACATTGGGGATATCGTAGGATCATTATGAATAGCCTTGTAATTGACTATTATCATATATATCTATAGACTATTTACTATTGGAATTAAAATAAATCATCATCGTCTTGGTCTTCAGAGAAGAACCAGTTGAAAGTGATTATAGTTCCATATATGAGCAATCCACCCAGTGTACTCATCAAACTCAGCTCTAATAATATTAATTTAACGTGATATAACACAACAGGTAACAGTAATCCACTCACTATTAGCACACCTGTGATGAATCTCAGAAATGTCCCTGCTGTCTGTTGACCTTCTGACATGAAATCGTCATAATGATTCTTCAATTTGATCGAAATCATATTAGGAAATGGAGCCAATAAGAATATCACCACTATTTTTAAATTCAATTGTAGTTAGTATTGTATATTATCTTATAAATTCTATTAAGTAAACATACCATCAAAAAGTGGTCTCCAATTATCGTATAAAGCACATGATAGTATAATCAATAAGAACCCCAGTGCAAATATAAATGATAACCCAATAACTCTTGTCAATGGATTGAATTGAACCATCTTAATATTATCTTGATGGCTATAATACAACTGATCTTAATTATATATATTTGATGTATTATGAATAACAATTACCAAGATAATTTTTGTGCGTTATTTTTGTAAATACAACTAATTACAGTGCAAGATATAATACAATACAAGAGATAATACAAGACCAAAGGTGATCTTAAAATTCAATAACATGTAATCTTTTTGAAGAAAACTATATACAAATAAAATTTCATACTTTAAATGATAAAAAAAAGTGTAACTAAAACGAATTGATAAATATAAAATGTGATAAAAAAATACGAAGATTTGATATTACAAAAAAAGAGCAAATGTCATGATGTCATCTAATTGAGATGGTTAACACCTATTTTTTTTAATTCTTTGGTGGTTCTTCGGTCTCGGATGATTGTTGATTCTTGTACATTTGTTCAAATAATTTCAAACTTGAATTTTGTAATTCATCAGTCTTTGTCTTAATATCACTTGATTCAACACTTTCACCACCGTTGACTTGGACAATGATTTCTCTTACTTCTTGAATCAATTTCTCAATCTTGGCAACTTCTTCTTTATCTAATTTATCTTTAAATTCATTCAATGAACTTTCGGTATCATTACATAATTGATCGGCCTTATTAGCGGCTTCAATAGCTTCCTTTCTTTGTTGATCTTGATCTTTGAATTTCTCAGCATCGTTAATCATCTTTTCAATTTCACTATCACTTAAACCTGAAGAACCAGCAACGGTAATAGAGTTATCCTTACCAGAAGCCTTATCCTTAGCTGAAACGTTAATAATACCATCAGCATCGATATCGAAAGTGACTTCAATCTGTGGTACACCCTTTGGTGCAGGTGGAATACCTGATAAGGTGAAGTTACCAATCAATTTGTTGTCACGGACTAATTCTCTTTCACCTTGGAAGACTCTAATTTCAACAGAAGTTTGACCTGGAGCAGCGGTAGAGAATACTTGTGATTTCTTAGTTGGAATAGTAGTGTTTCTTGGAATTAATCTTGTGAAGACACCACCCAAAGTTTCAATACCTAAGGATAATGGTGTAACATCTAATAATAAGACATCTTTAACTTCACCAGATAAGACAGCACCTTGAATAGCAGCACCAATGGCAACAGCTTCATCTGGGTTAACAGCCTTTGATGGTTCTTTACCGAATAATGATTTAACAGTTTCAACAACTTTTGGCATTCTGGTCATACCACCAACAAGGATAACTTCAGAGATATCTGAAGTTGACAAGTTAGCATCTTTCAAAGCCTTCTTGACAGGTTCAACAGTTTTCTTGATCAATGGCTCAACCAAGTTTTCTAATTGAGATCTTGACATTTTCAAGTTGATATGTTTTGGACCTGAAGCATCAGCAGTGATGAATGGTAAGTTAATTTCCGTTGAAAGAGTTGATGATAATTCAATCTTGGCTTTTTCTGAAGCTTCTCTAATTCTTTGAATAGCCATTCTATCATTTTGTAAATCAATACCACTTTCCTTTTTGAAAGCTTCCAAGATATGTCTAACTAAAGCAATATCGAAATCTTCACCACCTAAATGGGTATCACCATTGGTAGATTTGACTTCAAAGACACCACTATCGATATCCAAGATGGAGATATCGAAAGTACCACCACCTAAATCAAAGACAGCGACAACTGAGGCATCAGATTTTTCTAAACCGTAAGCCAAAGCGGCGGCAGTTGGTTCGTTAACGACTCTAGCAACGTTTAAACCGACAATAGCACCGGCATCCTTGGTGGCTTGTCTTTGAGCATCATTGAAATAAGCTGGCACAGTGACAACGGCGTTGTTGGCCTTCTTACCCAAGTAAGCCTCAGCGGTCTCTTTCATCTTGTTTAAGACGAAACCACCAATTTGAGATGGAGAGTATCTTTCACCTCTAGCTTCTAACCAAGCATCACCATTAGTGTGTTTAACAATCTTATATGGGACTTGTTTAATATCTCTTTGAACTTCCAGATCTTCGAATCTTCTACCGATTAATCTCTTAGTAGCGAACAAAGTATTTTCTGGATTAACAACAGCTTGTCTCTTTGCTGGGATACCAACTAATCTTTCACCATCCTTGGTGAAAGCGACAACAGATGGAGTAGTTCTTGAACCTTCGGCATTTTCAATGATCTTTGGGGTCTTACCTTCCATAACGGCAACGGCAGAGTTGGTGGTACCTAAATCGATACCAATAACTTGACCATTGATCTTTTGTGAGTTGAAACGACAAAGTGAAGGGACCTTCTTTGGTAAATTCTTTGAACAGTTAGCCAACATTTTGTATATGATATTTATTTACTTAATATAAACAAAGAAAGTGTTAAGAACAAAAACTGTGAAACTATATACAGATGTTTTAAAGTTATATCACTATAAATATATTTATATATAATTGATGGGAGTTAATGGAATTGATGGCAAAACTTGAGTGTGTGAAAAGTGAGAGACAAAAAATTTTCTCACGCTTGTTTGCGTTGAGCCGGGTAAATAGAAACTACTAGAACTTTCCACAACACGCTGACTACTGAATGACTAGATGATGGAGTATAGTTTGGGGGTTTTTACTATATAGATACTATCCAGATCCTTCCAGTTACTCAATACAGATATACATGACACGATATGTCATTAAATGATATACACAGTCTATACCAGTACTTCCAAAACACTCAACACAAATAGAGGTCGTGTCCCGGTGTCTAATTCTGCCGCTTCATCACAGTTGTGGGGTGGATGATATGATGTATTCAATAAATACATATATACAGATTATATAGATTGTATCAGTCTTATCGCATTCAAATCCTTATCTCTATTCAAATTATCAAATTTAATTATCTTCAAATTCTTTAATTCTTCAATCTTTATACCATCAACTAACTCCGATAATCTTGTTAAATTATGCAAAATATCATCTTCATGGATCGTAGTCTTATATGAATCCCTTATCACCTGAGTTAAATGCAATAGTGTATAATTATTTCTCTTCTTTGTGGTTTGTAAGTTGTATAATATGTTATAAATAGGTTCTAATTTAGATTCAATGGGCACTTCTAAATCCACTTTAACTGCTCTTTGCTTTTCTTTCAATTTAATTCTCTCGAGGATACTCAATTTTGTCGTTGTCTCCTTCTTCTCTTTGAAATTGAAATCTTTGGAATCATTTTTCAATCTCTTATTTGCATTCTTCATTAATTTTATCTTATTATTAAACGTGTCAGTTATCGTTTCATCAATAGTACTACAGGGCACTTCCTCCTCGCCGTTCTCCTCGATCCACTTCTCAACCAGCTCTTCAAACTGTTCACGTCTCAGTTTCATACTATTCAATTTCAAATTAGGTAAATCAATTAAGTAATGACCATTAGTTGTCTCTGTCACTTTAAATGATTCCGGGTACAAATACAATATCTGTAACACTATAGATATACTCAACTTCTTATGCACGGATTTCGATACTTCTTTCAACATTAAATCCAAATCCGCTGCAGACGAATGATTTGTGAAATATAAATTCAATTTAATATCCAATATCTGGAAAACTTTACATAACAACTCCGCCATAGTCAACGGTAGCTCTTCCTCGTACAGTACCTTGCTCTCCACCACTGGCACCAGCTGAGCACTCAACAACACGCTGATCTCCTCATCTTTAAACATCGTACAGACCCTGTATATTACAATATATCTTATAACGCGAATGTTAAAATTAAAAATTCACACACGTAAAAAAATCAAAATACAAAACATTAAAATTCAGTAATAAAGGATAAACAATGGCAAGAAGAGGTGTACTATCCAACAGTTATATCCCACTGTTGGCACCAGTGACGACGGCGAAAGTGCTATCCAAACTTAACACCACATCACTTTACGATCTTTGTCTTTTCTGGTGCAAATGGTCTAAATTGACACTACCGAAGGGAGATCCAGATCAAGTTTATAATGAGATATTAGAAATGAGGAAAACTAAGAGATCAAAGAGGAGATTGATAGATAGTATATTATCTGATTATTGGCCTCAGGGTTTGAATCTATTGCAAACTTCACAGTTGGATATACAGAATATCATCGATAAACCGACAAATTTCAATTGGGTCTCATCTACTGCAAAGACCATTGACGATAAGAATTTTATAATTGAATTAAATTCACAGGTATTTTTACAGCAATTAGTCAAGAATTTATCAAATTTATATCTTTGTCATATATATATCTCCAAACATCCACATTACCCTTTAATACTCATTAGAATCCAAGTATTTGATTACTCAATAGTGCCCTTAACTAAAAAGAAATCAGATAAATTTATCATCTCAAGAAGACCATTTTTCCTTCTGATACCGATGAATTCACCACATATCATCCACTCAGAAGCCGAAGAGCAAGACTTGGTATCACAACTCGTATTACAATCCATTGAACACTGTGTGTCCACCTCAGTGCAACAAGTGCGATTGCAACAAGATGTAAATGAATCAAGTGTACGTACTTTAGAGACTATGCATATATTTAAAGGTGTCTCGCGATTTGGGTCCTCACTTGGAAGTTGGGCACCGTATGCGGATGGCACTGTGGATATATCACCTTTGGGTGACCCTAATAATCATTTCCAACTGGATCCAAGTAAGATATACGATGATGAAGTGAAAGATGATACAACAGATGCAGAGAAGGAGTTACATAAACGTGAAAAGATAGCTAATTTGAGATTCAAAGGAACTGAGCAGCCCTTACAATCGGAGAGATTATATGAAGATGCAAGTACTGCTACAAAGAGAAAACGTACAGATGATGATGAAGACACTGTTAAGGAAAATCCATATAAATCTATCGCGCCAATACAGAGACTCGAAGGACGATTACAAAATGATCAAGATCAGGGTATCAAGTTCCGATTCGAAGGTAGTGACGTGTTCGCTGGTGTTCACGAGTTAGCAGTGAGAGGTGTCGTAGACCCAGTGAAGATCCCAGGTTGGTTAACTGGTGAAAGTGGTAATAAATTTGTTGAAGTAAAGAGATCTAATGAAAATGATTTGATCTAGATTTTTTTTTGTACAGTATTATATAGGAATTGATAGATAATTATATATAAATACAGTACAAAGTCATGTCAATATTCGATATCAATCCTCTATTGAGTAGACCATTAAAGTTTTTCGAATTGCAATATATGGAAAATTATATAAATAATCCAAGACAAATACATAAAAATTATTTTCACATCTTAGAACATTTCCATAACAAGTTCCCAGATTTGACTTTACTCGATATCGAAGTGCTAATACGGTATCTCACTATCGGTGAGACCAAATCATCACAATTGCCAGAGATGTTGCTTGATGAAGTGCCGATAGTCAATTCCACTGTGGAGGATATTCCGAGGTATCCTATATTTATAGATGATAATTTGAAAAGGTTATATGAGATATATCAAAACTATTCAATATTGAGTGAGATTTTCCAAATTAATGCCGAGTTATTACCACGTCTATTACAAGAAGATGAAACGTTATCTAAGTTTAGTAAATTGACTATATCATAATTTAATAAAGATTTTAAATTTATACAAGATTGCACTTATAGCAGCTAATACAGTACCGTATGAGATTAATATCAAGAGACTTCTCATTTCTCCAGCGTCTAAAGTGTTGAATGTGATATTGACTAACCCAGTTAAGAGATTAGAGATCAAGAATAAGATCAATCCGTTCCTGTTCAATGCTTCTAATGATAATGGAGTACTTTCAAGGTACAGTTCCTTCACAATTGACATATCAGAATCGGTCTCATCGGTGGTGTATTTGATATCAATTGGGATTTCATATAATTTGGAAATCAAGTAAAATAATGCAAGAAACGTGGTGTTATATGCACATACCCAAATAACATATGGTAAATTAGCTATTCTTCTGCTCACGGTGTAAGTGTAACATACGCTGAGTATATAGTAAATAGAGTGGTAAAATGCCGTTGTGTAGATCAAACCTTTCAATGGTGTCACGGTGAAAATGGATTTCTGAGGTTTTAATAAATGTCTTTGTATTTCAAAATTATCACTTGGTCTTAATAAATTTTTAGGTGTTTGTAATCCTGGTAATAAGAAGAATCCACAACTTTGTCCACTGAGGAATATAGCTAAGTAACCAATGAAACTGAATATTCCCTCTTTATTCAGAGATATTAAATCAATTCTTGGAGCTAATAACACGTATTGTAATAAATCATAACGTACTAATATAACTTCATAAATTAAGGCAATCAATAAACTTAATACTAATTGTGGTATTAGTTTCGTTATAGGTAAACATAACGTGACAAAGAAAGGTAAAAACCCCAAAGTGAAGAAGAAATTCCAATGGTAACCGTACTCTGTTACGTGCTCTTGGTATCCTATCATCTTAACACTAATCAATCTAATAAAACCCAAAACCATTAATGGGATTGAATCTCTAATACTCTTCCACATCATTCTTCGAAATTTGAAACTTTGACCATTAAATTTATTCAATATAATAGCTTTAGAACTGAATAATCCATACGAGAATACAAATGATCCAACACCAAGATCCATCATTGAAGTACCCCAGGTTTCCACTTTAGCGAATCTTCTAGGGAAAATATGGAAATCTACAGCCAATATCGCGAGCATTGTGATGATCATCATTTGTGACCTGTATACGGTTAAAAATGATTTATAAGATATCAAATTTGAACTTTTCAATGTCAATTGTAATTTCTTATGTTTCTTACTGACACCTTTCGACCTGGTAAAGATCAATTCATAAGCCAGCCATATTATGATGGGTATCACGAGAAACAACACCAATTTCTTAGTCTCTGATGCATATATTGTGATACTTAACAATAAGAAAACCCAATTCAATAAGAAATCAAGTATTGCAATAATCATCTTATTCTCTTGATCTTGCTTCAAACGATGGTACAAGAACAAAAATGCCAAATATGCCACCAACGACACCGAAGTCACCGTGTAGATCTCCAATGTAGTTCCACCTGCTAACCCAGTAACGAACTGCTCTTTCCTGTCTTTCAATGTACTCATCCTCAAATTTGTATAACTGATGATTTCTCGGTAGTTCTCTCCTATGTTGTGTTTTTCAACAAGAATCCGAAATCTTAGCTCATTTCTTAGACAGCCCCAGTTTATTTATCTCATCTCTGTTTTTAAGAAAAATAAAAAATTTTTATCTGAAAAGTTTTTTAATCTATATAGAAGTTGAATCAATATATAGATATAAGAGAGATGTCCGCACAAGAAGGTGAGGATTATATTCCTATCAAGGAGGAACTAGGTGTGGAGAAAAGTGTACCGCGCCAAAGTAGACACGAGAAGTCTGATGACGGGTTAGATCATAAGACGTTATTTGTTCGTCAAATTCCATTTGATGCCACAAGTGAAGAATTAACTGATTTCTTTGCCCAATTCGCTCCAGTGAGGCACGCAGTGATTGTCACTGATGACCAAAAGAACTCAAAGGGGTTCGGGTTTGTTTCATTTTCCATGGATGATGATACCGCTATGGCATTAGATAAAGCAAGAAAGCAAAAATTTAAAGAAAGACTATTAAGAGTTGATATCGCTAAGAGAAGAGATCGTAACTCTGCCACACCTCTGGTACGTGAAACAAGAGCTCCAGGGAAGCAAGAAGTTGAGAAGAGACAGGCAAGATTGATTGTGAGAAATTTACCGTGGTCTATAAGACAACCACTGCAATTACAAAGAATTTTCCAAAAATACGGTACCGTCACTGAAGTTATTATTCCAAGGAAAAACGGTGGGAGAATGAGTGGATTTGCCTTTGTTAAGATGAAGAAACACGCTAATGCTCAAAAGGCTATTAAGGAGAGTGTTGGTTTGAAAATTGACGGTAGAGAAGTTGCTGTTGATTTTGCTATTGAAAAATCCAAATGGGAGAAATACGTTGAAGAGAAAAAGGAAGCAGATGTTGAAAATGAAGAAACAAATGAAGATGAAGATGAATACAATGAGGAAGAATCAGATATCAAGGAAGAAAGTGAAGATGAAGATATAATTGATGATGAAAATGATGACCTTAACGATATCTCCAAACTTGAAGAAGATTACGATGAAGATGAAGACGATGAGGACGAAGAAGAGAGACCAAAACAAAATAAGAAGGAAAATTACTCAATTTTTGTAAGAAATATCCCATACGATGCCACTGAAGAATCCTTGAAGGAACATTTTGAACAATTTGGACCTGTTAAATATGCATTACCTGTAATAGATAGAGAAACCGGTTTGGCCAAAGGTACAGCATTTGTCGCATTCTACAAGGAAGAGACATATAACGATGTCTTAGAAAACGCTCCAGAGCAACTGTCAACTTCTATATTAATCGCTGATGATGTGTCACCAATGTACGTTTACGAAGGCCGTATCTTGTCTATTGCACCAACGGTGGATAGAGAATCTGCTGGTAAATTGCAAGAGAAAAACAGTGCCAAGAGGAAAGAACTTTTGGGTAAACTGCCTGGTGAAAAGGATAGACGTAATCTTTTCTTATTAAATGAAGGTAGAATCACTACAAATTCTAAATTAGCATCACTCATTTCACAAACTGATATGCAAGTCAGAGAAAAATCATATAATTTGAGAGTACAACAATTGAATAAGAATCCAACTTTACATATCTCCTTGACGAGATTAGCATTGAGAAATTTACCAAGAGCAATGACACTGAAGGCATTGAAGCAATTAGGTAGAAAAGCCGTGTTGGAATTTGCCAGAGAAATTAAAGAAGGTTTGAGACAACCATTGTCCAAAGAGGAGTTGAGTAGATCCACTAAGCATAGAGAATTCATTGGTGAATTAGTTAACGGTGAAGAAAGTAAGAAAACTAAGAAAAAGGGTGTTGTTAGACAAGCTAAGATCATTATGGAAGTCAAGGGATCAGGCGAAGCCGGTAGATCCAGAGGTTACGGTTTCTTGGAATTCAAAGATCATAGATCTGCATTGATGGCATTACGTTGGTTAAACGCACATGAAGTCACCAGATCAGAAATCTTAGATCCATTGACTGAAGAAGAAAGGAAATATTTATCGATCGATGACAGCAAGAAGAGAAGATTAATTGTCGAATTCGCTATTGAGAATGCACAAGTTGTGAAGAGAAGAATAGAGAAAGTCACTGAGGCAAAGAGACAAAAACTGGGATCAACCACCAAGGAAGACGATAACAAGAAGGGTAAGAGACCAAGAGAAGAGGATCCAGAAGACGCTAAGAGTGATAAGAAACGTAATAATAAGAAATCCAAGAAGAACAAGGGTAACATGAACAAAGGTCCTAAACCATCCAAAACCGAGAAACCTGATTCTCAAGTCTCTGATGATGTTAAACTGATCATTGGTCAAAAGAGAAAGAGAAGACAGCAAAAGGGGAAATAGATATTAAATTCTACATAGTTAAGAAAACAAAAAAAAATAAAAATTTATTTTTGCGCGCAATGAGAAGAGTTCGTTTAGATCTTATCAGATCAGGAAAGGCTGGTTTTGTGAGTATATATACATGGATACATCTCGTAATTTCATATTTCATATTGGCAAAGCTTATTTAAGATCAATTTTCTTTGATCTGTTAATGATCTGTAAGTGATATAGTTCTATTTAAGTTATATCAGTATGTCGATGTTTTCGATGAAGTTATCATTAAATGCTAAACCCAAATCGCAATCAGAAGTGGCTGAAACTGGGAAATCAAATATCCTTACAAACAATTCACATCTTCTACGGAGGGAGAAAAAATTCGATACCGGTCTGGATCAAGTCAAACAACTGCCTCCACCAATTGATATATCAGATATTTGGGATGAACCCAAGAAGAGGAAACAAAAGCAAAAGAAAAAGAATAAATTACCAAAGATATTATCAACAACACATGGTGAAGTATACTATACTGTATACCAAGAAGGCGCCATTGCGAGCGAATCACAAGTGAAATATAGAGATGGCAAGGGTAACGCTATCAATCCAGTGGATTTGATGTTTGAAGATACCCCAAAGAAATCACCAAATGTGTTGAGTAAATTGGGGAAACCTTATAAACAGGAATTACCATGTATTGGCGCCCGTGAGTTGGAGTACGAGTCGAGAAGAAATAATAAAGCTGAGCAATTGAATGTGATGCCTTCATTCACTAGTGGAGATCTCATATATGAGAAACCTAGACGTGCAAGAACTGTGCCTGTGACCCAAATGGAGCCACAAATACGGAGAGCATCATTAGATACTCCTCGAACACTGTCAATGCTGTCACTAGAGAAAGAACTCCCCGAGGAACCTGCACCAGAGCAATCATATTTCTCTCAATTACCTACCTCGCTTTGGGGGTGTGTCTCATATGTGGCTTCATTTATCCCACCTATACCTGTTTTGCTGGAAGAGCCAGAACCTGAACCGAAGACACCAGTTGAAGAAGTCGTCACCAAACCTATAATAGACCTCAAGACAAAAGAATTACCTGAATTACCACTGGAGAGGCAAGCCTCACCATTATCATCCAAAAACATTAGATCTAAATTCCATGATTTCGCATATCTGGAACTCCCACAAGAAGGTTATAACAGAACTGCACATCCAAATTTCATCAAGAGATATGGCAAATTTGATAAACAGAGATCAGTCACAACTGGTAAATTGAAATTTTAAGTAATTACACTAAATAGATATCTGTATATGGAAGAAACGCACACATAAAAAAATTATAAAATTAAAAAAAAGCCAATTTCCAATTAAACAAAGGAGTAAAATATATACAAAACATGAAAGATTCATTAAAACCATTCGCTACAGGCCACCAGGACTTGATCCATAACGTGGCCTACGACTTCTACGGCAAGCAACTCGCCACGTGCTCGTCGGACCAGCATATAAAAGTGTTTGATCTTGACCCAGCGTCCTCGACTTGGGTATTGAACGATTCATGGAAGGCACATGACTCTACGGTGGTGAAAGTGGCATTCGCGGCACCGGAATTCGGTAGGATATTGGCGTCGATATCGTACGATAGAACCATCAAGATCTGGGAAGAGGATTTCGATGAGCAGAATGGGTCAGGCAGAAGGTGGAAGAAGAAAGCTACTATATCAGATTCACATGGCCCCTTGTACGATATCTCGTTTGCACCTAGTCATCTCGGATTACGTATTGGGTCATTGGGTAATGACGGTGTGCTAAGAGTCTACGATGCCATTGAGCCCTCGGATTTGAGACATTGGACTTTAACTAATGAGATAAGCGTATTGAGCAGACCTCCTGAACGTCATTTACAAAGTGATTTTTCATTATCGTGGTGTCCTGCTAGATTTTCATCTGAGAAATTAGTCGTATGCGCTTTAGACCAAGGGTTCATTTATCAAAAGGATAAGAATGATAAATTCGTCTTAGCGACACAATTGCCTGAACATCATGGGTTGATAAGATCTGTATCGTGGGCTCCATCAATGGGGAGATATTATCATTTAATAGCTACAGGTTGCAAAGATGGTAACGTGAGAATTTTCAAATTGGTAGAGACGCTTAATAATAAGACCATCCCTAACGATGAACAGATAGCACAAGATTTTGAAGACGTTGAAAACGTGACAAATGCACTGAAATCTTTGAATAACATTAATGTGGAATTACTCTCTATTCACGATGACCACAAGGGTGAAGTATGGAAAGTGAGGTGGAACGTCACCGGTTCAATCTTAAGTAGTGCTGGAGACGATGGTAAAGTCAGGTTATGGAAGGCCTCTTTCTCTAATGAGTTCCAATGTGTCAGTGTCTTGTCAATTGAGCAAAAGACAGTATCAGATTCGTAGGTGAATTTGAATTTTGCGCAATTGCAAATTAAAATGAAAATGACAAAAATTTGATAGAGGAAAAAATTTACAACAAACAAGAAGAAGGAGCTAGAGTTAAAGAGGATAATTGATAACTTTATCACAGGGTGGAATATTCAAGTTTAGAGAGATATATAGGTTACATGTCCATATCTATATACAAGCATACATATATAAATTTATATATACATATACAGATCCATATATGATACGTGTGGAGTCGACAGACAAAGACCAACCTCAATACACCTTTATCTTTTTACATGGTTTAGGTGATTCATCTAAAGGGTGGACATTCTTAAGTGAGAAAGCTAGGGAATTCAAATTATTAAATAATTTCAATTTCATATTTCTCGATAGTCCAACAAAGAAATTATCATTACAAAGACAAAAAGCTAAAGCATGGTACGATTTTAAATCATTAAATGATGTTCTTGACCACGAGGATGAAGATAATATTTTGAAAAGTTATCAGTACCTTTGTCAACTGGTTAAGGATGAACATGAGAAGAACAAGATCGATTATGATAAGATTATCATTGGTGGATTCAGTCAAGGTTGTGCATTGGGGTTATTGTTTATAAATTGTTTTGATATCAAGATTGGTGGGTTGGTATGCTTGAGTGGGTACGTGCCATTATACGATTACATTGTGGAGAATGAATTGAAAAGAGAAGTCAATAAGGAGACACCCATCTTAGTAGCACATGGTGTAAAGGATAAAGTTATCGATTTTGAATTGTATGAAAGAACTGTGACATTACTTGAAGAATTCGGATTTAGCGAAGTGACAACAAAGACTTATAAGAATTTAGGACATTCATGTAATGATGAAGAGATAACTGATATCTTTCAATGGTTAGTTGATATAAGTAAAGAAGAATTTTAATGGACAATTACACACTTGATTATTTATATATTTATAATGTATTTTTATTCTCATTTTTCATTTTCATTTTTATTTTCATTTCCTACTTCTACCTCCTAAACATTTATCTATGTGAGCAGCAAATCTCGTTCCTGCGATCTTTCTATCACAATTTAAACATTGGAAGTATTCTCCATTGTTAGTATTACCATTACTTGTACTATTAGCAGCTGGTGTTCCGACAACAGAATCTGTTGAAATCGATGTGATCTGCGAACTTTGGAAAATCAGTTTATTATCCACCACCTCCATTCTATTACTCAGTTCACGATCTCCATTTATTAATTTGGGATGCTGCAATGATCCATACGTCTCGCGTAATACTTTCTCATTTAATAGCGTTTCCACTAATATTTCACTTAATATAGGTTCAATCAAATCTTGTAGAATCTCTAGCGATATTGAATGATAGGTCGTCATTATATTCACTTAGTCAATTTTGCAATATGAAATTTCACCAACCCCCACAATTTTCGGATATATCACCAGTTTTCACAAATATGATCAGTTTTCCTTACACTCTTTATCTGTTTTATGTCTGGGTCTAATGGGAACTTTTTTTCTCTGTGAGAGAAATCAAACGATTTTTTTTCTTCTTTCATCGTCTGAGATAAAAAAAAATTTGGAGAGGAGCGAAGAGAAGAGGTACTTTATATTGATATCTATTTACAAGGTTAAGAAGAATGGATTTTATAGATTATGACATGGAGGACAAGTTGTTCTTCTCTGCTAATGGTGGCGGAGATGAGTTACTGGAAGATGACGAGCTGGGGGAGACGCCTGACTGGTCGAAATTGCAAGATGTCAAACATACGGCGAAGACAAAGAAGAAATTGAATAAATCTGGTTTCAAGACCGGTGGTGTTGCAGAGAAAGAGTTTGCTCCATTACAGGATGCTCATTACGATGCTAATGTGCTACAAAGGCTGAGATCAGTGATGTTTGACACTTTGAGTGCTCGTAGAGGTGTACAGTCTACAATGAGTCAAGTGAACCAGATTACAATTTTTTACAACTCCTTTTTAAATAAATGCTATATGTACTCTCCTAAAGGTACGTTTCTCAAAACTATGGGGAAGATGGATAAGTTTAAAAGGTGCTGGTTAGAAGCTGAAGAGCTGATATATTTAATAGAAAGAGGTAGTTGTATAGTGAAAGACGATTCAGGGGTGATAGTGTCGGAGGATAATATCGAGTTGGATGAAGAACATCCCGGTTATGAGTTGAGTTTGGAGGAGATCTACAGTTTGTTGATCAGGACAGATGACGATTTCGATAGGTATTGTGTGTATGCCAATTTGAAAAGGCTTGGGTATCTGGTTATGAAAAGCAGTCAAATTGACTCGAATGATGATTCTGAGATGGGTGAAAACTCTTTGCAAATGACACGGGAGGATTACTCGAATTTAAGACAATGTATATCGCAAAATCTTTCAATGATGTTGCTTGGAAATTTTAAGAATTTAATTTTTAAACCGTTATTGCCCCTTATCGGATTCATCAAGAGATTTTTGATTAAGCATCAACTTGTCTCATACTCCATCTTTGAACCACATCATTTCAATTATGTTTTCCACAAAACGTATCTGTCCATATTCTCAAGACTTGGAATATTCACCTCGAATCATAATATACCTTACTCTAGGGAAGAACATTTAAAGCAACAAGTGAACAGTTCAATAGTGAACTCCGATTATGCCACGTTCACATTCGATGTATGGAAACCAACACCGAATTTCTCAAAGAAGAATCCTCCACTACCAGATTTTAAAGTCTGTGTAGTGAATGTGAATAAGAACAAGTTCCCAAGTTTACAAGAGTTGAGAAATTTAATGATGCAATCAGACCATAAGTCAAACAGGTTTCACATCGATGACAGTGCAAATGGCAAGAAATTTGCTAATTTGAAAAAAGGGTATCGTAATTTCATTGTGGCAGTCGTGGATAATGGTGTGATTAATTATATGAATTTAAAAGAACTTGATTTCTTGTCCGAAGGAGTGGTTTACAAACCGGTAGAGAATCATCAGAGCAAAACAAGGAAACCGCAGAATAGTCCTTTAGTGCAAATGGGGGTTGGCAGTTTATTACAACTGCATTGAATATAGAATTTTAACGAAATATCATGATATAATATAAATTAATATTTATTTATTTGCACCACTTTGTAGATTGTCTCACCCAGACAAGAGCTGTGTATAGACTTCATGGAGTCCAGAATCTCTTACAAAGCCTCAAGGCAATATATAAAAGCCTTGGATAATATCGAGGCAATGAAATACGTATTGTCTCGTTCAATTGAAACAAGAGAATTAGGGGTTGTTATATGTGCAAACATGAGGTTAAAGCCCCTAGGCTATGAAGACCTAGAATCCTCGACTCATACTCTCAATGGTCGATGGCGAAGCTCCACTGTGTGTCCAGTTGGTGTCCACTTGGTGTCGACTCTCCATCCAGTGGCTTACATACTCTTTTGTTTGCAAACATAGAGCCCCTAACAATAATATCATCACCATACATAGTTCTAGTCCTTTGATCACCGATGAGAAAGGCGCCAAAAAAATAAAAATTGTTAAACACTGAGCTTAAAAACACAAACAGACGCGAAATATTTGTATGTGCAAAATACAAACATTGGATTGCGCGTGTCAATAACACATAGTTAATTCTGTCATTCTAGGCGATGAGTTTAAGTGCCTTTAAAAAAGATCTCATAGTTAATTCAAATTATTATAAACGCCATAATTTGCATCTAAATTAGGGGAAAATCACACCAATTTCTTCGAGGAGTGGCTCAAAAATTTTTCATGCATATTGTTACAGGGGAGGGATAATTGATATATGATAATATTTTGGTAAAGCCCAGAAAAACAGGCACCACCCGCCAAACTTGTTGAAGACGCGATATAAACTCGAGATCATACATCGAGGAAGTAGATTATATAAAGGCTAAGATGAATCCGATGTATTCAAACTGTCTTGCTTTAAATCATCACCCGAAGATATACCAACTTAAGTTTTAATTCAATAAACTTACATTACATTCGTTTCAATTATCAAATAATTAATTAGCCCCTATTTTATAAAATACCATATATATATATATAACAATGAAGTACTTATTAGCCGGATCATTATTAGCCTCAAGTGCCATCGCCGCTTCCACTAGCATCTCATACACTTATGACATTTCCACCACTGAAGCTACAATCACTTCATGTCCAGATAACGCTTGTGCTACATCAACTGAACTGCCAGTTGCTGAACCAACCACTGCTCCAGAGTCAACTGCTCCAGGTACTTTAGCTCCAGCTGCTGTCACCCCAGAAACCAGTACCGCTTGGGCCACTGAACAAACTACTACTTTGGTTACCATCACATCTTGTCTGAACAATGCATGTGCTGAATCAATCACTACCGCTGCCGTCACCGTTGTTACAGAAACTGTCGATGCCGTTGAAACCGTTTACACTACATACTGTCCATTGACTTCTGAAGCTGCTGGCCCATCCATTTTAGCTCCTGTTGCTGTCACTTCTGCTGCTGCTCCAGCTGCTGCTTCAAGTGATGTCTACGTCGATGTCGATGTCACCCAAGACGTCTCAGAAGATGTCACCGCTTACCTGGATGTCACTGCTTACATCTCAGCTGACGATGTCACATATGCTGATGTCACCATCACACCAACCGACACCGTCTCAACTGGTGTAGAAGCTACTGAATACACTGGATCAACTTTAACTTCAGTTTACTCTTCACCAATTGTTGCTGCTCAAGCTCTGTCATCATCATCATCTATCTCAAGTAACAACACTATTGTAGCACAACAATTTGAAGGTTCCGCTAACAGAGTGCAAGAAGCTTATATTATTGGTGCAGTTGCTATTGCCGGTGCTGCTTTGCTTGGGTTGTAAACTATTTAGTTTTACTATTTTACATCCAACAAATTTCACATTCATATCAATATATTTATCTACACAGATACAACATTTTTACAAAATATTTCGCTTCATCACAAGTTTTCAGGTTAGGTCTCGGTTTGACAGCTTCTCATTTACTTTTATATAAAATTTAAGAAACAATTTCGATTTACCTTATTTGTAACTTATTACTAATCATCTATACTATAAACAGCATACTCCATTAGAATATTCAATTAAAATTAACATCGATCATCACATATATTACACAATTTTTCATTATATAGATTTTTTAGATATGTAAAACGTGTAATTGGACGGTAGATCGCACATCTTTTGCCGTACCAAAATAACTATCTAATGATGAAAATAGATTTACCATTAGTTCCATGCCTTGAACAATAGCTAGACTAAGTTTGATTTTCCAGATCAATTGTTTGCTTTGTAATGATGTACTGTTTGATATTTGTGAATGTAGATACCATTCGGCCGAGTTTCTATACAGTGAAGAGCATAGTATATAGATACTGGTTACTTATATCGATTTGAGGTGCCCTAATAGTAACACTAAAATAGAAGTTATCGATAACCCATATCTATTTCCAAATTAGTAACCATTCAGCGAAGCCACATCTACTGTTTTTCGGCATTACTAAAGACGCAAACAATTACCGCGTAAGTGAGTGAAAATGATAAATAAGTGAGAGGCAAAAAACATCACAGTTAAAAATGTATAAAAGAGAGATAAAGATTCTCCTGTAAAAATAATTACTAATTCAATAGTGATCATAATATATTTTATAGAATAGTATCATGAATTTAGTGAATAAACTTTTCCACAAGGCAGTGGATCCCGCTAGTGAAGTGGCCAAGATTGCTGAGTTAAGTGATTGCCCAGAAGAATGTGATCTGAGTGATTGTCATACAAATTTCCCCAATAGTCTGAAATTAGACCCTGAAGTGCTGCTGGAGCCACTTTGGAACTCTACTAGACCATACTCTTTGCATTGTCTTGTCTCCACGGGGAAAACCGATTGGCAGAGAGATGCTTGTGATGAAGATGGTACGTTACAACATCAGGTAGAGAAATGGGGAGGTCAAAATAGTGATTTAGCCGGTGGCACTATTAAAGTCACCGTATCGTCATTTCCTATAATAGACACAGATTCTGATCATTTAGAGTATAAAGTTGGTGATATACTTTTGATGCCTTATTTCGTATGGGTGAGAGATTGTCCCGTTGAGAAGGCCGATGCGGTATTAACTGAGCTTGTACCTCAATTACGTAAGGCCAACGAAGAAGGTACTGATGACTTACCCTCAGAGATTGATGGCGTCAAGATTGAAAAATCAAATTTCCAATCAATGATTTTCTTATGTTCACATAGAACTAGGGATAAGAAATGTGGTATTACAGCGCCATTGATGAAAAGAGAATTAGAAATTCAATTACGTGAGCATGATTTAATGAGAGATTTCGGTGATGATAGACCTAACGGTGTTGCCGTGGGGTTCTTGAATCATATTGGTGGACACAAATTTGCCGCTAATATGATAATATATTTGAAAAATGGTGAATACGTGTGGTTTGCCAAATGTAAACCAACAAATTGTAAACCAATAGTGGAGGAAACAATATTAGGTGGTGGTAAAGTTTGGCCAAATTTAATACGTAACATTCAAAAATGTAATGCTATTGTATGGTAATTTGGTTATATTTGTTTTTTTTATTTAAAAGAGTATTTATCTATTTATACATTTCAAACACTAGGTTTGTTTAATTATTCGCTATTTTCAAGAAAAGCATATTTAAAATTCATCATGAATATTTGCCGCTGCTTCTTCTGTAGTTTGTAAAAATGATTTTAAGACATTTAATCTCTTCTTTATTGAATCAATTTTACTTTGTGCTAAATTTTCACTCTTACTCAAGATTTTTTCCAATCTTGCTGTCTCTTTGTTGAAGAAACCTTCTTGATCGGCGATAATCTTATTTAATAATTTCTTATAATATGCGACATCTGGAGTATCAATTTCTTCTAATTGTTTTAACATCTCTTGAGCTCTTGTAATCTTATCCTCTGATGAAATTATATTAGAAACATCGAAATTTTGAATTAAACCAGCTTTTTCAGTCAATTGACCATTGGTATCTCTTTCTAAACCGGTCTTTTCATTAACAAATGAAACTAAGCTTTCTAAATCTCTTCCTCCTTGGTAAGTTTCAGGTACACCTCTTTCTCCCTTATTGAAGAAATAGATAGTTGGGAAACCTTGAACATGGAAACGTTCTTTCAATTCCTCAGCTGGAACATCAGTAGTGAGGATTTCACCGATGACAACAGTGTCGTTATCGTTGGAGAAAATTTCAGCTAACTTGGCCCATTGAGGTTTCAAATTTTTACAATGACCACACCATGATGCAGTAAATACAAAGAAATGAGCTCTATCATCTCCCAAGACATCCTTATCGAAATTATTATCGTCAATACTCTTAACATAAGAGACCAGTTTCGGCTTATAAACTTTGACGCCAGTGGTGCTAACGATAAAATTTTCAAAAGATTCAGTATCTCTTCCACCTTGATATTCAATTGGTTCCCTAACGTTATCCTTAACAAATATTTTCAAAGATGGGAATCCCTCAATATCATATCTATTTGTAATTTTCCTATTTTCATCACCGTTGATCTCAACGATTTGAATATCATCTGATTTGGAATAAATATCAGCAAGTTCTTCAAAAGCAGGTGCCATCCTTTTACAATGACTACACCAATCAGCATAAAATTTCACAAATGAAGTCTTACCTGAATTCAAGACAATTTCATTGAAATTTTTATCAGTAGCAACAATAACATTTGATGCTATGACAGCATTACACAAATACAGAATCGCTAAAATTAAAGATGTCAATTTAAAATTCATTTTATTCAATATTACTAACCTGTTGTCCTTATAAACTTAGCCGATGGCGTTCTTTAAAATTTCCATCTCGATCTATCCCTCTTGACTTCCTTATTAGGTAATTTTAAGAAGTCGTGCACACACGTACCAAATTCGTGTCCAGTGACAAAAAATTTTCAGCGAACAAAAACAGCTTCAATTAGATTATAAGAGGATCATTCAAGTTCAAAGTGAAGATGTCTCTTCTGCGAAGCATCATATATAGCAGGCGTATATGCCTAGTGTCTGCATTGAGACCGTTTTCATCTACCACATTCAAGTTTCAGACAATACCTTCGATAACACAGGAGATCAAGGCTAATGAATTGTCAAATACTCCAAGACAACAAAGAACGCAAGGTCGTATTCAACCAGAATTAGAACAAGTTATGATTAAACCGGAATTACCTACTTTCTATTCATATAATCCACCGCATGAAGCACATATTGCCAAATTACAAGCAGTCTTGGATAAATATTCTAATTTACCATACGATTTATCTGCACATACCGGTTATTCATGGATGAAGATTCTGTCATATGCCGCTATTGGAGGTGGTACCAGATTGAAGAAAACCCATTACTCTGAATTGGTGAGGATATTGAGAAGACTCGCTGCTATAGATCCACAATTACAAAATGATGAAATAGTAAATGCAATTAAACCATTCTTAGGTGAGAATGGTACAAATTCTACTAAGATGGCATTACCTAAATTAGATGAATTTGGTAGAGCTATCGCTATTGGTAAGAGAAAAACCGCTGTGGCAAAGATATACGTTGTCAAAGGTGAAGGTGAAATAAGAGTTAATAATAGATTATTACATGAGTATTTCATTAGTATGTATGATCGTGAAAGAATATTATACCCATTAAGAGCAATTAATGCCGAAGGTCAATATAATGTCTTTGTTCAAGTTAGAGGTGGTGGTATCTCTGGTCAATGTGGAGCAATAGTGAACGCTTTAGGTAAAGCCTTAGCTATACATAATCCATTATTAAGACCATTCTTAAATAGACTTGGATTTATTAGAAGAGATAGAAGAGTTGTTGAAAGAAAGAAGCCTGGTAAGAGAAAGGCTAGAAAGATGCCAACATGGGTTAAACGTTAGGAATGCTTGCATAGTTGTCTTGTATTTAGTAATTATCTTGTTCATATTTATATTACTTAATTGTAGATTTCACAATGTAAATTTCTCCACACTGTTTAATTTTTTTTTCTGAAGATCAAAAAAGATTAAAGCTTTTAGTTAATTTAAGGTGAATAAGATCAGCTTCTATGATACTTTCACGCTGGCAATTGGTATCAACACTACGTCACAGTGCTTGTAACACTCACCGGAGATGGATTACTAATTCGGTGAACAGAAGGAAGAACAGATTGAATGAGGAAATCATACCCTTAGACATAGTAAGTTACCAGTACAAATTTCTAATATTAAACATTAACTAACTTTATAAATAGTTCATATTAAATAATCAAATAAAGACATTATATAGAACTATAGTAAGAGCTATAATTAAATTGCCACAAGACCAAAGTTTTAAAAAAGAACTTTACCAGTATACCAAGGAAGAATTCGATGTTCATAAGAATGTCACTGATAAACATAATAGAATGTATTTATTAAGTCAAGGTAGAAAGCAATTTAAAGATATGGCTAGGTCAATTGGATTAATGGTTCCAGACCATGTTGTTGAAGAATGAAAAAGTATCTCCTTATTAAATTTTATTTATTTTCACTATTTATTCGATATATTTAATATATTTATTATTTAAGACTTTATAAATTTTTTAGTAGTATTGCCTAAATTAGACATTCAACTTCAAAAAACCACATTACCTTTGGATAACCAATACTATAACTCTTATAACAGGCATCAATAACACAAATTAAGCTAAATGAGGTATCTACATCCATACGGTCTTTTCTTTTTCCCCATGGAAAACTTTAAAGACTAGTGATAAATTACATCAGATATGAAAAACAAACGTTTAAGATACTGAAGAATCTAGACGAACTATATCTGACCTGATAAATTATAATCTCAACAGTAATCGCTATTTCTTGCTTAAGCGAGAAAGATAATCTCATAGTGAAATGGTAGCGAAAACTCTAATTCTCTATTGTTGACATAGTAACGTCCCCTAATTTAACTGATACAGTCTAGGAGTTTCCTATCTTGACAGCAAAAGGAAAGGTAAAAAGGAGAGAGAAACTTTAAATCCAAAATCAAAAGTATTAGATCTTTGGGAATCTTCACTAAGATTTCATAAAATCCAGAACTCTGATACACCATTTGTGAATGTTGGAGGGTAGATCTTTAGATCAGATATAAATATGAACTTGGAGCCATATAATTTACCACGAAAGAAGTAATAAAAACATATTCATTAATTAAATAACATTCATTATGAAGTCAACAGTTGCAGTCATTCCTTTATTAGCTTTAACAACCGTTGCCTCTATCATTCCAACAGGTTTCCCACATTGGGGCGGGAACGATATCGCAGGTTTCTTCAATACTTCATCCAGTATTGCGACATCTGCATCCTTAACTCTTGTCACTCACTCCACTGCTCCAAAGAAAAGTAATCATTACACTCATTTAACACCAGTTGTCACTACTGCCAGTTCAAATGATGATGATACCACCACTTATACCACCGTTTATAAGACCATTTATAGCAGTCACGGTACATCAACTCATAACGGTACCACCACCAGTACCTCATTAAAAAAACAAGCTCAGTTGAGTCAAGCCAACCAGTAACATCATCAAGTGCTACGTTGACTTCCACGTCATCTTCTGAATCAACCGTTAGTTCACCAACAGGGGCTACTCACAGTGGTCGTGGTACTTACTATGAACCAGGTCTGGACGCTTGTGGAACCACTTCGACCTCATCAGATTTAGTTGTCGCTGTGGCACAATCATTATACGAATCATCAGGTGCCTCTGACGAATACGTTAGCTCCTTATGTGGTAAATACATCACAGCTACATATGAGGGAAAATCAGTTAGAGTTAAAGTTGTTGACGCTTGTGCTTCATGTGCTGAACATGATTTAGATTTTTCACCTGCTGCATTCAAAGAATTAGCTGATTTAGATCTTGGTGTTATTCAAGTTGACTGGTCATTTGATAATTGATTCTATAAAGGGGTTACACGAGCAGTTTGATCAAATTTTCACGCCCATATATAATTTCTATATAGCCATTGATTTTCGTTTCACCTGAGCCAGAAATTTTTTTTAAATAGTCAAAAGTAATAAACAATAGTTTTCAAATGCGGCCCAATGATTGACATAGAAGTGTGATTAGGTTTTTAAAGTACAATAGGTTCTCAGGACAAACTAAAAGATAGTTTTAAAACCTTGATTTTATATATTCAAATTATTATATATCATTTTTTTTCGATTTACAAAATTACCAACACAGCCCAGTATGATTTATTAATTAAAATAAGTCAATTTATAGTTATTTTGGCCACACCAAATTCCTGATATTTTACCAAGTGGGCATAATTTGAGAAAATAATTAACTTAGCTTTAGTTTATATATTTTACTCTTGTATAAAGCTTCAAAAAAAAACAAAAAAAAAAAAAGAATAAACCAAATCCCAAAAAGCACTGCACAAGATTCATATATGCAAGTCTTAACGGGAAATTGAAGACACATGAAATAAATCCTGTATGTATTATAGTTAAATCAATTTGAAATGTTATTATTCTATATTATAAAAGTTTGCTTAACGCGTTCCCCTGAAATGTAGTAAATAGATTAAAATAGGCATACTACAAGGAATCTATTGAAAAGTTGTGCTTCCGTTTAACTTGTTAGTTTCTCCGAAGAACAAGTAAGGGCACAGAAAAAAAATGAAAATTATATGTAAAAAATGTAAAAAAAACGGGGGCTACCAGAGTGGTTTGCCATAGATATAGTGAGTAGGGGATTACTATAAAGAGATTTGAAACTAATAGATCCAGCGGGATTGATCTATTGTATATAAATGTAAAGATCATCTATATAAATATTTACAATAAATTATCATATTACAGTGATAAATTGGTATATGGTTAATCTTTCTTTTTAGTAGGTCAAACTAGAATAAATGCAACGTTACACGCATCAAGATCTTACAGAATAAAATGCATGAGTAAGATATGGTAAAAAATGAAATAATTTTAAACAACATTGCCTTAAATAGATAAAATTAATCGGTTGTAAGGGTAGTTGATTTACAAATTGACATAAATTTAAGACATTTTATAAGACAATAAAATTCAAATTTGGCGTTTTTGTTTAAAATTAGGAAACAAAATAGCTTCTCCACTTCTTCATATGATCTGCCCTGTTTTGCCCCTCGAGCAAACATACTACAATGCATATGTATGTATAATGCAACTTGTGCACAATCCCAATGTCAGGGCATCAGCAGGAGCAAAGAAAATAAATGAGGCTTTTTATATTGAAGCAAACACACGAACAAGGAGTCGATATAGGCAAAAAGCAATACTAGAAAAAGCAAAAAAACCCCAATTTCAGTCTTAACTTAGCCACTCATCTACCTTAACAAAGAGGGCATAAAATGCCCCCTTTAACTAGTTTGTAGATTTAATAAGATTGTTTGTGTTGTCATGTCCAGGGGGAAAAAATAATTAATTGGTAGGAGAATAAATTAGAAACATTTTATAAGGATGATTTGTACTTGCATATGATTTCAGTTAATCTTGTAAATCGATTACTAAGTGTATCTATATATATATACAGCAAGCAATGATAGGTGTTCTCTGTATTATATAGGTTAAATAGGCACAAGGGGTCCATAATATCTTCGAGGCAGATAAAATTACAATTAGTAAGAACAATGTTGTTGTCAAATATTATATCTAAATAATATTTATCAACAAAGTTAGCCTTTCTATTATAATAATATATCTTATTCTTAATTGATTGATTGAATCAAATTGTTATTATTTAGGATATCTTAATAAAACAATAATCGTTTATTTTAACATCCAGCAAAATGTATATATAACAAGAGAGAGAAAAAAAAAAAACATAAATTTTAAAAGAAAGGGGGGAGTAAAAGAGAAAAAAAGATAAAATAAATAATATAAAAGGGCAAGATCGCAATGCCGACCAAATGCGCAGAAAAAGGAAAGAGCGTGTCAGTGCCACTCGCACATGAGAACGGACACACACATCATCGTCATGCAGATGGTTTAACGTGAGAGAAATAGCAAAAAAGAAAAAAGCCCCTACTTAATTTTATTACGTATGTCCAATTTTGGCTTAGCATTTTATGTTTGAATTTAGTAAAAGCTATTTGTATCGAAAATCTTGATCTATATATATATATATAAATATATAACTATTTATTCAAATCATTTAATCAATAGGTATATATATATATTAAATTTAAATTCAATATATTTGCCTTTAATTTTGGATGAAAAAATAATAATTATTCAAATTACGTCGAGGAATATAATAAAATCATAGAGAGAAAAATATAAATATAAATAAATAAATTTATATTATCACTGGCTATTACGTTTTTGTGCTTTCTTGTTTCTTTTTCCAATAAAGAGATATAGATGTACATTACATTATTAATTATTTAACCGCCAAATACATATATTAAATTATTTGATTTTTAAATAAAGATTGTTATTTCAAAAAAATAAAAAAAGAAAATTATCATAACAATCTTTCTATTATTTAAAAAACTTCAAATCCTTTTACAACTTTTATATATATTTATATTAAATTTTAATCTATAAATTTGATATATATTTATATATATACATTTGTTCATCATAAATTGTTTTATATTATAGTTCACACATACCAAGGGGAAAAGTAGTCAGGAAAAAAATTATTTTACTTCCGCGGGCAAAAAAAAAAAAGTATACATTTCAAGATTCTTGCTATTTCATAATTATCAATCATAAATTAATATATGGATTGATATATTAAAACAAATAAAATCAAAGTTGATTAAAGAATAACTCAAATTGATTTTATATAGAGAATTAACAAAAAAAAAACCCCCCCCCCCTCCCCCGAAGTTTCAGTTAGTTTTTATATTTTAAAAGGGCTTTTGGTCACAAATAATGCCCGATAGGGATATTGAAAATTTAGATAATTATCAGGATTCCAAGATGACTACAATAGCTCAAAGATATCAATCCAATACAGTTCCTGGTAACAGTTTACCACCTTTATCTCAATTAATGGCTGTTAAGCAGGAAGGTCAAGTGCAATCAAATTATCAACAACAAGCACAACAAGAATTAACATCAAATGATGATTCAAATCATTTAACACAAATTCAATTTCAACAAATGACAAATAATCAAGCAAATTATTATCCAATGATGCAACCTGATCAATCACCAAATATGACAAATCAATATCAACAACCACAACAACAAATTGTTTATCCATATATGCAAACTCTGCCACAACAACAGCAACAACAAAATTCTTCGCAACAACAACAACAACAACAGCAACAACATGCACCTCCATTACCGCAACTTGATTCAACACATCTTTTCGAAAAATGTACTTGTAAATCAGAGAATAATCATATTCCAAGACCAAGAAATGCATTTATATTATTTCGTCAAAAAAATCATCAAGCATTATTAGATGAAGGTGATGTTATTAGAACAAATCCTGATGTTTCAAGAGAGTTAGGTAAACGTTGGAGGAATTTATCACCAAGTGAAAAAGAGTATTGGAATAGATGTGCTGAAGATGAGAAGAAAAGACATGCGGAAAAATATCCAGGTTATAAATATTCACCAAGACGTAATTCTAAAAAGAATTGCCCCTCATGTAAAGCCAAACTGGCATTGAGAAATCATAATCTTAATATTCAATCTTATTTAGCACAATATCCAAATTCTACATATTATCCAACGGGACAAACAACAATTTATAATCAACCACAACAAGGTGAATTAGAACAAGTTGATCAACAATCAATTGCCATGCAACAACAACAATCAAGTAACGAGACATTACAACAACAATATCAACAACCAACAATGATGTACTCGGCACAATATTTACCAGCTCAACAACAACTGCTGCAGATGTTTAATGATATGGCAATCCCATCTTATTACATCGAACAACCAACAGGATATATCAATACAACAGCAACTAGCGCAACACCAGCCACGACAGCTAACCCAGCATCAAATCAGTACCACCACCCACAACTGACTACATACCCTACAACACTGAATCAGCAAGTTATGTATCATGGATCCAGTAATGGATCACGTTCATATCATACGTCAACGGGACCATACAAAGTTGAAAATAATTCACCAAATACATACCCACTGCAACAGCAACAGCAACCACAACCGAAAGTCAGTCCAACTTCAGCTGCTCATCAGCAATTACCTTCGATAAATAATTTAAGTTTACCTCCACCATTTCAAAGGGAGTGAAGTTTATTTATATTGAAAATTATGTATTTTTTACTCAATTTTCATCTGCTATGGGTTTTGATTACTGGAATTAGAAAAGGTTTAGGTATTTGTTGAATTTACAGTTTATATTATATGTAATTTAGAATATATATTGTGTACTATATTGAGAGTTGTAGTTACACTGTAAAGTAATCTCATACAAAATTACCCTGATTTATGATGAGCGAAAACAAAGGTGTTCCTGCTTTTGCCTTAAATAAATTAATGAAAAGATAAAAATTATTAAAAAATTTGAAGGCTGTGTTTAGCTTTTGTTTATTAAATTAAAATTCGCTGATCAATTAAAATGTAAATAAGTTAGTCATTTTAAAAAAAAATAATGTAATGACAATTTCGTAATTTAATTGCAGTGATTCTAGAATAAGCGAGAGTCAATAATGTTACATTTTACTCCAGATAGGATTTATTTTTTAATTAACAAATCCATGAATTTTATGTCATATTTTAATGTGCTGTACCTTGCTTTGATACAATTTAATATACAGTGTAAATGATTTTCAACGTTTACATATTCATTGATAATGTTAAGAGACAATATTTGAAATTCAATAATTTCTTTTAATTAAATATTAAAATTCCCAAATTTGGGTGTAAATTAAGGTACAATACCGCAAATTGAGTCTGGGAATGTTGCATAGGACATGCCACTATGTAACAGTGCTTTTGATAATGTATAAAATACAATATCACCCGCTTTAGCTCGAATCTGCCACTATATTGTATAATATGTATTATGGATATCTATACCTATACCTATACCTATACCTATACCTAGATAGATATCAATATTCATATAGATTACGTGTCGTATATAAAGTAATATTTAAAGCAGTTAATAATCGTTCTTTCTTTTTGGTTTGCTAATTAATTTAATGATTAGCGATTTAAAATGGAACTACTAATATCCAAAGGACACATGATGACGTTTTGTTGTTTTTGTTTCTTCATTTGCCACTTGGCTCCTGTTAATTATTGTCAACAAAAACAGATCTCCCCCGTTCCCGGCGTTTGTTATGTGTGCCCTGCACGCGAGACACACTGACGTCATCAAGGGATTTGCCCTTTGCTTTTTCTTATACACGACTTTTACTACATTACTCTTTACCATGTCTACTATATTGATACACCAAATTAATACAAATACACATATGTACAAACTTATAATAAGTACTAACTAGATAGTACCTACAAAGACATAGATTATCATTTAAATCATATGTTACACGCATCAATATTGATCTTTGAGAATCTATAAGCGGTGTACAAGACAATATCAACCCCATACATATAATTAAGTAGTATGCCCTATTATACACCCGATACCTATACTTCACACAATCTGATCTTATATCTATTAAGCATTATTAGATCGAGAATTATACTGTATTATACTATTACTCTTAGGTAGCCGTTCGTATAGCTAGTAATTTTACTATGTAAAATCTACTATGTAAAGTACACTATGTAGAATATACTATGTGATATACGCAATAAGAAAAACTTTTATTGCTTAACCTGAAATAGCTCTATATTGCTACTGGTATTGCTATTGATCTATATTCGATAGTATCTTGTGGTGTAGAGCGTATAACACACTATCACCAAGTAATCTCCAATTTAAAATAAACGACTCACAAACGAAAAAGAAAAAAAAAATTTCCGAAGAGTGAAAGATAAATTGATATTTTATACATCAAATACCCTAATGTCATTCCCGGCAGTCCTCGAAAGAGGTGATGATATGTTAAATCAGTACCCTAGAAGATCTAAATTATGGGACTATGCATCAAGGGCAACATGTTTATTTCTGATTATTAGCTCTAAGCTGATACTGAACGTTTGCTATGCACCTAAAGTTACCGGATTAGATAAATTAGATCTAGCTTTGGAACGTTCACAAAGTGAAAATAGATCATTACTCACAGTGATGAATCATATGTCTGTAGTAGATGATCCATTCACTTGGGGGTTATTACCAATGAAGTATTATTGGCAAATGGATGAAATTAGATGGTGTCTTGGTGCTGAAAATGTTTGCTTTAAAAATAAATTCTTATCATATTTTTTCTCATTAGGTAAAGTATTACCAACTGAAAGATTCGGTAGAGGTCCATTCCAGGATAGTGTTGACGCTGCGATAAGATTATTGTCACCAGATGATACTTTGGATCTTGAATATACTCCTCCTACTCCAGTGAAGATACGCTCTTTCTTAAGTTATTTTAGTGGTAAGAACGATACAGAAGCATCACCATTAATAACAAGGATTTCTAAATTACAAGAGTCAAGTTATAAGCCACCAGTGTTAAGAGTTAAACCATCATGGGTCCATGTGTTCCCAGAAGGTTTTGTATGTCAATTACAACCACCACATTCAAATTCAATGAGATTCTTCAGATGGGGGGTATCAAGAATGGTCTTGGAAGCCACAAGGCCACCAATCGTGGTACCTATATTCACCACGGGTTTTGAAAAAGTTGCACCGGAAAGTGCAGCAGGTACAGTGTTCGAAAGATATTTACCACAAAATTTTGGTGCAGAGATTAATGTCACTATTGGTGACCCAATTGATGATAAGATAATATACAAATTTAGAGAAGAATGGAGGAAACTTTGTGATAAATATTATGATCCAATGAATCCAAGTGATTTAAGTGATAATTTAAAATTTGGTAAGGAAGCTAAAGAATTAAGAAGTAAATTAGCACTGGTTATCAGAGAGAGTGTGCAATTTATAAGAGACGAGGTACGCCATTTCGATAAGGAGGATAAGAGGTTTTCTAATGTTAAATTTTGGGAAAATTATACCAGTAGTGAAGGTAAATCAGATCCTGATATTAAATTTATTGGACAAAATTGGGCAATTAAAAGATTACAACATAATTTGAAAAAATACGACGAACGTGGTAATAGAATCTCAGATGATAAAGATATATAGATTTATTAAATATTCATTATATAGATATTAAAAATTTCATGTAAATATTACAAAGTATCAATTTGTACTTTCTTACCCCAGGGAAAAAACAAACCACAAAGGAAAAAATCGACACATTTATTGAGATTTATAAAGAATTACAGAGTTATTAAGTAAAGACGGAGCTTCATTATCATTATCCATTTGCTCATTCATCTAACATTTATTATTTATTATTTATTCACCTATTTATTATTTTTATTTATTTAATTATTTATTCAATTGAAAGTTAATGAATGTTCAATAACTTATAATGCTCCGTCCATTAAGACTCAATTTACTCAATGGGGTCCGCTACCGATCACGAATATTGCCATTACTAATACATCGATCATTCCATCATGGGTTCACAACGTCAATGGGGCCCTGGGCGTTCTCTAAATCGAAAAAGAAGAAACCCAATACGAATTCTCAACCGTTACCGTTCATATTCGATTCAATCACCCCGGCATCGAGTCTAGATGATGTAGTGTTACTGTTAAGACAACTATACCGTTCCCCTACGGTGACTGTCACGTCAAAGATATCGAAGATGAAAGAATTTATTTCACAAATTATTGACAAGTCACCTGATAATGCAGTTTTGAGTGATCATATCCAAGCGATAAATGATGCTTTAAATTTCATTGAAAAGCATTGTAACGATTTAGAAAAAGTATTTACCGATGATGATATGATTAAGATATTGACTTCTTGTATTAAGAATCTCTCAGTGAGACAAATACCAAATTTCAATTTCATACCAGTGTTGTATTCGAAATTGTCAAGATCACAAACGTACAAATCAAATTCTAATAAGAAATGGCAAATTGTATCGATATTTGTTAATTACTTATTAATGTCGAAAAACCGTCAGCATTTGCAGAAATATATCGATTTGATAACGATGGAAGATCCTAAGCTGATTACAAAACTTATTAATATCTGTCTTAATGCATCAGAAAAATCTACAATAGATCCAAAAAGTGTATTGAAATTAGCTGAACATTACGATTTCCAATCTCTGAAGGAGAATCAAATCATGGGAGATTTATTTGTTCAATCATTGGAAACGTCAGTGCCACAATTACAGGACATTGAACAAATGATATCAATTGTGGATTCTCACACTACAGAGCTGAATCACATTTACTTCTCGTTATTGAAATTCTGTTCAGATAATGGGTTTGATGATGTAGTTAATAAATTGATGCAAAAAATTTCTTCATTTGATTGGAATTCTACTAATATTGAAACTCTAGATGAATTGATGATGATCTGTATGAAATATCAAAATCCGTATGGTATATGTGATAAGATCGAGCACTCAGAGACGATGTCATTGCTTTGGAAATTATACTGTTTCAACCATAATGATTTCCAAGAATTTGCCGAGATTAATAAATCAAATTTAGATTCACAGGCCAGTATCGATTTTTATAATAAATTACTTCAAGTTTGTGTTTACTCTGATAAATCCAAAGAATTCATTGATGAATTTGATGATTATTTCCAAGACAGTTATGGCGTCTCTAAGGATGTCGTATCATATGATATCTTGATTCAAAATTCTATACTGAATGGTGATATCGGTGAGGCGATTGCATTGTTTGATAACTCAGTAGAGGCGGATTTCATCGATTGGGCTAAAGACGCAGATGGTGTCTTTATGGGGACCGTTTTCAATTTATTTAAACATGATATTGAATTTGAATCGGATTTAACTCAAATTCATATATTATATAACAAGATTAAAATCTTTGGGTATCAATTAGATAAGTCTTCGATGACTTCGTATTTTATAAAGTTGATGCTGAACTCTTATGTTGGTGATGCATTGACTTTGATGGATAAAGAGTTGTCATTGGAAACAGATAAAAAATTCACTTCAACAGATTACCCCGAAATGTATGACACATTATCTCAATATGCTATAACTTATAAAGACGATTATCAAGTTAATGAAAAATGTTATCAGAAATTAGATGAATTTTTCCACATCAATTATAACGAATATTATCAATTAATGATCAAATTTTGTGATTTAAATAAACCTGATATATCATACGAGATATTTGCCACGATGAGAAGATACGCTAAGGAACATTTATCCCCACCACCAGATGAAAAAATGTACATCTACTTATTTGAAACGTTTGGTCAATTAGCGTATGCACCTGGTATCAATAAGTTACATTTATTATTAAAAGTTGACATGAATGTGACTCCAACGATAGACGTATTGAACTCAGCGTTAGAAGCATTCACTGATATCGAAGAACTTTTGAAAGTCCGTGACTTATTCGACGTGGTGATGGCACTCCCACAACAACGTGGCTTAAATTCAAGAACTATATCAATTATGTTGAAATGTCACACATTTATCACCGTACTGCAAATGAGAAATTTTTGGAATAATTTATCAGGATTAGATTATTTACCTACACGATCTAATTATAAACAATACTTGATTGGACATTGTTACCATGATTGCTTCGAAGAGCTGATCAGTTTAGTCAAGACGTGGGACGAGCAGAATGAATTACAAATCGATGGTGAAATCTTACAGACCTTGTTCAATTATACTCCCTCATTGGAGGGGAAATTAGAGATATCAGAATTTGCCGAGCTTCAGTATAAGCAAATTTGGGATAAAGTTAAACTGGAAGGCGGACTTATTGAAGAAGAAGACTCGTGTCCTCCATTGATTCTGACTGCGAGAGATGAATTGTTATTGTTGGAGTGAAAAACTTGAATATATTTTAATCTTTACTTATTTATTATTTATTTTATTAGAAATATCATCTACCTTTTTACATTTATTTATTATATATATTTATTTACCTATTTATTCTTTATACAATACCTGTAATTATATGACCAAGAATTATATTTAATTATACACATTTATTTACCTGCATTCAGAACTAAATCTAAGAATTTTTCCTTCGATATTTCATTTATTAATTCCTCTTTCTTATCAGCACCTAAGATTTTCTCACCAGAGATGGCCTTCAGTGATGACGTTTGTGTTAATAACACAGCGTTAAATAACTTGATTACACCACGTTGAGCAATTTTCTTAAACTGCTTCTCCTTCAACAACATCTCCCTCGCACTTGAATCTTCTGTTGGTAGTAATTGTTTGACTCTATTAGCATTCAACAGCAGTTTACGTTCCAGATTTATTAAACGACGCAGTTTTAATTCTAATTTATCTTCTTCAAATTTCTTTATCGTTTTCTTGGATCTGACCAACACTGGATCAGATCTGTCATGTTTTTTTAATTTAGAACCTAAGATGGCACTGACAGCTGTAGAAAATGATGCTGATCCATCATCTTTATTTTTCTTTTTTTTCAATTTCGGTAATTCTTCATCTTCTTCTGATCCAGTTTCTGAGTCTGAATCACTATCTGAACTTACAGCGTCTACATCAAGTTCATCATCTTCATCTTCATCTTCATCTTCATCTACAGACTCGCCGTTGTCTTCTGATTCTGATTCTTCTTCTTCTGATTCTTCTTCTTCTGATTCTTCTTCGGATTCTTCCTCTTCTTTATCAGATACAGACCTTCTAGGCACTGGTTTCTCAATCTTTGTATTCTTCACTTTACCACTAGCAATCTTCTGTTTCTTTGTAGTTATATTAGCCATCTTTGTATATATAGTATTTATCCTTATACGATAACAATTTCTAATATCATTTTTAAAATTTTTTTTATAAATTTTTTTTTCAAAATTTAATCAGATGAGGTCGTGTAAAGAAATAGATGTGATTCTTACTACAATAGTTTAAAGTTGTTTGATACGTGCAGACATAATAATTAATTAGGATACATAAATAAATAAAATCATATCAATTGATAATAAAATATTTTAAAAGAAACTTGCTTTTCATAATAAATTCATACGCTCTTTTTACCATTTCCATATACAGGTAATTGGAAACCTTTAAAAGTAATATAAGAATTTTCCTTTGTAGCTAAACCAGCATATGCATTGTACCATGAAATGAATGCTGTGACAACTCCGAATACACCACCGGCTCTTGTACAATGATGAGAAGGAGCTAATTCACCCACAGCTAATAATAAGAAAGTGATATCTAAGAACAAGAAAAGGGAGAAAAAAGCTACAGTAGCTTTCATTGTTGCAAATAAGATCATAAAAGTGAAAAGGGTCCAGCCCAATAAGAAAAAACCGATAGAAACTTGAAGCGCTCTTGGATCATCTTCATACGCGGCAGCGATACCAAACCATGGGATATTAATTGCACCAAATGACATCCAAAATCCTCCATAACTTGATAAAGCCAAGGCACCAAACGTATTTTCTAAAGCCATTTCCCACATACCTGCAAGTAATTGAATAAGCCCACCGTAAAACATTGCTAAACCGACAACGATATTTGAGACTTTAACACCCATTGCTTCGGCGTTAACCAATGACAAGACAAAAGTTGTTAATGCAAAAGCAGATAAACCTAAAGGAGCAGGATTAGCAAATTTTCTTGATGGTGGAGGCAGTAAACCAGCGGTTAAAGTACCACCGAATGCAGACATTAATTCATGTTTATAATATCTATTATTACCAATTTGTATCACGGCGTCATCATCATCTTGTTTGATTCTTGAAATTCCAAGCAGTGTATGTTGACCAACAGTGGCATTCTCTAAATGTGCATTTGACATTTGTTTTTCGATATCATCAGATTCACTATGTGATTCCAGGTGTTGATTGGCGTATGTATCTTCACTCATTATGATTATAATTTATCTTAAATCAATTTTTATTAACTAATGACAAAAGATATATAGTTAAAATAGATTTCGGAGTAAAAGGAGCAGAGGGGTGAAATTGTATATTTATATAACTAGTAAATTCTGTAGTTAAGGTCAAAAAAAAAAGTTTTAGAAAAATAATAAGCGTTTGAAAGCGAGAGGGTGTAATAACAGGAAAAGAGATGATGTCTGCTTGAGATGGTTAACTATGTTTCCTGATGTTAATGATGCTTACTCATTGCAAAATAGGTGAGGGGCACTTTCCTAATTCTGCAATTTTATTATTTTTGTTTGGGTTTTTGCTTTTTTCTTCTCGCAAAGAGTGAGATGACACACACCACTTGTTGGGATTTGATTTTTTAACAAGACAATAAAGTAGCCAAGGAACAAAAGTGTCAGAAGGTTAAAAGTTGCATGATGGTGTGTATATAAAATTTTTATATATACATATATATACATATATATATTTAGAGAGAGAAAGAGAGAGAGATAGTGATCTAAGTGTTCTATATCGAGAATAGGGAATAAAGATTGCACCACATTTAGAACAATATGCGAAGCAACCCTAGTTAAAGACCACACCCCTTTAACACCCATAGGGCCAATCAAAATGACAGCAGTGGTCATTTCTCGGAGTACGAAAACTCACGTTCAGCCGATCCTGTTTTGTACACGACTTTTATGCCAAGTTTTTTTTTTCTCTATATAATTATTCAATGGAACTTGCTTATCTCCATAATCACTTTAAAGATTGATTTTAAAAGGAGGAGATTTGTAAATGACCCTTTAATTTAATTTAAAAAAATGGACTGATGGATTAAAACGATTGGGGTCGTCTATTGAGTCTATAACTTTTTCATCTTTTACACATGTATTTTAGCGGTTTGGGCTTTTCTTTTTTCGTAATTTTTTGCGGGGTTGGGATATTGAATATCGGCACAAAGGGAATTTACTATTAAATTTAAATTCACATAGAGGGGTGTATATGTAAAGCAGATTGGAGTAGCTAAGGACAAAACGTTTTCATTCTAAACCCCCATCGTTAAATGCAAGTAGTTCTCGGACGTGTACCCGGATTTACATCTTTTAACAAGCTAAAAACGCGTATAGGGGTTTTCTTGTAAATTAACCTTTGTTTATTTTTTTTTCTAAATCTTTGTAATTTATACTGAGGTAGAGGATAATATGAATCAACAAAGTAGTGCTATATCAGGTATAGAGAGAAAGATACGACATTTGAAAACAGATAAACGCGTTAGAAAACCGTTATCAGATATTTCAAATTCATCTTCATATAATGTCTCTAAACCGGTACCGAATAATGTTGAGAATCTTAAAAGGGTGAATCTTTCAGATTTGATTAAAAAACACGTTGTCAATGAGGAGAACCAAACTTCAGTATCGCATGTGATTGAAGAAGATACCGATAACGTTTCATTGTTTGATATTGTGAAGAAATCCCTGCTTCTGCTGCCACTGCTGGAATCTAATAATCACCCCGTGACTGAGATCTCAGTGCCCCCTGTTCATAGTACAAGAGTTGAGAACAATATCAATAAATATGATTTCCAGATCCCTGAAGATGATTATACTTTGAACCACGAGAATTCATTAACAAGGCAGGCCTTGTCACTGTACAAATCATCAATTAATTGGTTTGAAGCTACTGATTTTAAATATATACAAAAGGATATATCACCAAATCTGACCCCTTTAAAGATTAAAAGGATCAAAAAATTAAATGAATTTACATTTATTGTGGAATCGCATGATAATGAAAGGATCATATTACATCGTATGAGACATAATCAAATAACGGAATCAGCATGGTTTAGTGATGAAAATTATAAAACATTAATTGATAAGAAATTGATTTTAAAAACAAAAGAGGATGACTTATCAATTGATCAAAATTTAAAGATTCCATGTTATACCAAATGGTATATCTGTATTTAAAAATAAAGCAATTCATTTGAAATAAATAAAAAGAATAATAATATTAAATTAAATAAAACATTAGCACTAAAAAATTATTCATTCAGTTGATTTCTTCTCTTCACCCAGTTCAGCATCCAGAACTTTAACAAAACTCTCTTTCAATTCTTCAGTTGGTTCATCAGTTGGTTCATCTTCAATCTTGTCATCTGACTTACAAGTTAATTTTGAAATAATACATTCTTGTAAATGTGGATATGTCTTTAATATTAAAAATGAAACACCAACCACTACCAGTGTAGTGGCAATTGCTGTTATTGTAGTTTTACGTCTGTTTAAAATTGCCATCTTAAAGAACTGATTATAATAAATTTTATAAATTACCTGATGTCTGTATCTATTTATTTTATTTTATCTCACGAGCTCATTATATTTTTTTTAAATTAAATTAATATTATCTAACCGGTAAATGATTATTTTGTCCCAATAAGGAAGGTTGTTACGCGTTGTCACATTATAAATCAATCTACATCTATATCTATTCTATTTATTAAAATTATACCAACTCTTCATACCATTTTCAAATACTTTATAAGTTAAACCTGATGATTCACTTGCAATATGTAAGAATTTTACACCTAAATCTCTTTCCACATCTTTATTTCTTGTTTCATCATCAAATAAACACATATCTTCAAACCCGACACCAAATTTTTCTCGTATATTACTTAAATGTTTCTTCTTCGAACCGGTACCCCATTCCATATGATCAAATATCTCAATCGCTGATATTTGACGTGATTCAATATCATCAATTTTTAATAATTTAAGCATCTTCATCGCCATCTTTGGCGCGCAAGTACGTGATGCGCTACAAATTATAACGTTATTATCATGAAGCTCTTTAAGAATCTTGGGGACATCTTTGTAAAAGGCGAATACGTTATGGTAACTGTCTATTATATGATAATCGTCCTGTGCTTTTATGGGACTCGAAATATGAGTGTCACACCAGAGTGCTATATGAAATTTTTATGTTAGTCATATATGTGTGTACAGTATTATACATAATCACTTACGCCATAATGTGTAGTCAAGATCAAATACCACTACTTTAGGATACTGTTTCACACTTGATTCATTAGTCATCTTTCTTATTCTTTCCTATAAATGGCTGGTGTAATTTAATTCAATTCATTAATGTCTTTGCCGTTTTAATAATTTTTTCTTTTCTCAATTCCATCTGATGGCGAAAGAGGCAAAGGGAAAAAAATTAATTTCTAGTAATGTTAATTTAAATTTTATTAAATTGATATATTCAATTTATTGACGGATTAAATATAATTAATTAATCAAATATAATCCATCAATCTATCATTTATCAATTCCATTCTGGATAGATTAATAATGTCTCTGTCTGAACAATCAATTGCCAAAGTTTATTATATTAAACTGAGTTTTTTCCCACTGGGAGGCAAAAAAGTTAAGAAATTAATTACAACAGCTGATATTACTAAGATTATTGATAAAAATGAATTTGAAAGAGTCTTAAGAAAGGCATTTGCACTTTATCTGAATGAAAATTTAATTGTTAAAAGAAAATCAAATAAACATAGGTCATTTGTACCATTAACCGATGCAAAAGATTATGATGCTTTGAAAAGATCATTAAGAATTAAGGATACTGTTAAAGTTGCCGTACAGCTTGAATCTGATGATGTCAGTGCCAAGCTGGATGACGCTGCCGATTCAATGATGACTGATGAATCAGCTGTTGAACAACCTTTACTGCAAGGTGAATTAAAAAGACTCGAGATTTCTAAATTAATTGAGAAATTTGAAGAATTAATTAAATTTAATACTTCTAATATACGTCAATCTATGAGCCAAGGTGAGTCTACACCAGATTCTGATAATTCCCAGGATTTCAGAATTGATTTTGATCAATTATTTAATATTGATAAATTCACTAATGAATTAGTTATGGAATTTGCTAATAAGGTTGAAGATTTCTCTGAATTAATTACAAGAACTATTAATGAGAAATTAAATTTCGAAGAACTCTTAGCCAAATTCCAAGCAATGTCTACAATGAGTGTTCAACAACCACCACAAGAACAACAACCAAAATCCAATGTTATTCATTACAATGTATACTGTGATGGTTGTTCCCATGTCAATGATGTTGCCATCACTGGTATTCGTTATAAATGTTCTATTTGTAAAGATTTCGATTTATGTGAAGATTGTGAAAATATTGAAACTGAAACTCATAAATTATCTCATCCTTTAATTAAGATTAAACAACCATTAACATCTGAGATGAAATATCAAATGTTTGAAACCGCTACGGATTTCTTTAAACCACTGTCAAATGTACAAATTGATATTTTTTCAGATTCCGAATTCATGGAATTAAAATCTAAAGTTGAAAAATTAGATGATTTAGTCAATCATTTTAGAAAAAATCTTAAATTAGGAAATTCATTAAGTTTATCTGATATTGTCTCATTTTATAAGATGTACGTTTCAGAGTATGGATCAGAATTTACTAAACCTGTTGTCAGGAAAGAAAAGGTTGATATCACTTCAGATCCAAAATTTATTGAATTCCGAAATAAATCTAAACTATTAGATATCTTAGTCGACCACTTTAAAGAAAATATTCAATTGGGAGATTCATTTACTACGTCTGATATTGTCGATTTTTACAAGTTTTATGTTTCAGAGTACATATCAGAATTCACTAAAAATGGTGTCAAGCAAGGAGATAACACGAACAGAAATTATAAGATTGATAGGATTTGTTGTAAAATTATTCCAAAATGTAATATTGTCGCATTAGATGTCTTTAATGAATCAGATAAAACTATTCCAAAGGATTCATTTATTAAATTTAAATTTAGAGATGGTGAAACCTTGGAATTTAAAGCTGTATTTCATCCTTGTTTACCATTCAGAAAGAGACAATATAATTTCAATTTGAATGAATCTTCAAGATCAATTGAAGATTTTACCAGTATTGAAAAACTTATCTCGGTCTCTATTGTCAATGAATCAGCTGATTTTGATTTCCAGACTTATCACATGGTTGATGGTGAATATTTCTTGAAAGAAAAAGTTCTCCCACCACAAATTAATAACTCATCAAGTACTGATATCTCAATGAGTTCTACAGTTATTATGCCAAAACTGCCAGTCAGTAATGGTAATGATGAATCTATGATCATCACCAAGGAACGTGAAGCCTCTCCAGAACCAGATTTTGTTGAAATTGACGAAGATGTCAATGTTAGCATGACAGAATACGAAGACGATGAAGATGATAGTACTAAAAGTTTAGATGAAGGTTATGAAATCTTGAGTACAAGTGGATATAACTCAGAATGATTAATCCAATTGCTATCATGTTAATGTCTTGAATAATGGTTTGTGTTTTGGTAATTTGGCTTTGGGTTCTTTATGGTACTTTTCTTTTATTTTAATTTCCTTATCTTTTTATTCCCCTATTTCTTCTTTGATCAAAAACTTTTGAGATACCATGTAAATGGAAAACGCCCAAGTGGTGGAACTGTTTTAGATGAAATCTATATATCTATTTTTAAGTTTTCAATTCTATTTTTTAATATCTATACGAAGTCTTTAACCCATTTGTAACTTGCTATCCGTATATTATTTTCATTATCTCCTGTAACAGTAAAAAAACGGACAACAAGGAATTTTTAAAAATAAAAATATTTTTATTTCATTCAAAGCACACACAAAGAAACCTCTCCCTTTAACGCACTGGAACCAGGGAAAAAAAAAACTTTACAACAAAACCACGTTTGGTTTAAATAAGGATAGCCAATTGTATCATAAGAAGTTCATATGTTGTCTATAGATAGTATCACAGAAAAGAATCCCGTCAATACGGTAAAAGTTGAAGATAATAATGATGAACAGATCAAGGAGAAATGTTTAGATTTACAAAATAAGATAAGTAAAGTTGAAAATGATACTTCATTATTATCATTACTGATATCGCGATCTTCAAAGACTATTAAGAGACTTCGTACCGAATATTTGATCTTATTAGAACTGTTAGAAAGAAAATCAAAGACTATATCAAATGATGATGATTCACAAACACCATCATCACCTGAATTTGATAATGAAGAGATAAATACATTTTTAACAAATTCCATATCTAAGCTTGCTTCAAGGCAACATCCAAATCATGCTGGACCTGGTAGAAAAGCTAATAATATCGCTGGTAAGAGAGGTCCAAGAAAGGTAAAAGATCCAAATTTCCCCAAGAGACCAACAAATGCTTATTTATTATATTGTGAAGGTGAAAAGGAAAGGGTGAAAACTTTGCCCGTTGAGGAACAAGAAAAGATCTCAGATTTATCTAAGCATTTAACTGAAGGTTGGAAATCATTAGATGAAGAAGGTAGAAAACCTTATTATAAGATTTATGAACAAGATAAAGAAAGATTTGCTAGAGAATTAGAAGAGTATGAGAGAAAGAAGAAATTAGAAGAAGACTCCTTGAATGATGATACACCTCAACCTACTATCGCGGAGACACCTGAGGTCGAAGAAGAAGAAGAAGAAGAAGAAGATATTGTCCACCCACTGGTGAAGAAGATCAAACTTGAAGAATCACAATTCTCTACAGAGTCACCACAACTGATAGAATCACCTTCAGAGACTCCTATACCTTCTCATGACATGGACGATGATGTGACGGGAGTCGAGGAAGACGATGAAGACGAAGATGACGAAGAGGATGAAGATGATGTAGACGACGCCGAGGAAGATGATGACGACGAGCAAGATGAATTAGATGAAGATGAAGACGTGGCCGCTGACTCCACGTTCCCACCAAGTGAACCAAATGAGCACGTGGAAGTGGACGATAACATGGAAATCGACGATGATGCCTCGTCACCTTTGACCACGGCACCACTTGCCACCGCTGATGGTGTAACATCTGATGTCATCACTGGTGCTACTAGCCCATTTAAACAGGAAGATCAAGAGATCAATATTAAGGAGGAGTAAAAATTGAACTAAAACAATGAATGAAGTTGAAAAGTTGAGTGATTGATGATATTTCAATTCGCTCTTACTGTGTCTTTTAACAAAATTAAGAAATATTTTAAACTGTGTATTTTATTATAATCATATGAACTGTAATGTTACGTTACGTTACAAAAATAAATTTATTTTATTTAATCTGTATTTTAAATTTGATTTTTAATGGAACGTTAAGTTGATACTTACGTGAGTTGATACGGTGTAAGAGAGGAATATCAAAAATCATAATTATATTTTAAAACTACACTTAATCATGACAGAATATCAATTATATCTCTTATATTTCATTTCATTCAAATCACTTTATCACTTCCCTATTTTTTAAGTTCTACTTTTCCTTTCTTATAGAGTCATAAAATCTCATCATTTTTAACTTCATAATCTGAAAAGTTAAAATTGGATGAGGAAGACAAAGTACAGATTGCAAGGGTACATCAGATTATGTACCTATTATTCTACATAAGCTCAATGTAGTTGATAAACTTTATTTTTTCCGCCAAATTAAGCCTTTATGGCCAAGTTGGTAAGGCACCTCACTAGTAATGAGGAGATCATCAGTTCGAATCTGATTGAAGGCATCATTTTTTTGGCACTACAATTTATAAAAATTAGGGGAAATGTTCTTTTTTTTAAAACCCATTTATGGTACATTTTTATCTCTATTTATTCAAATCATTGATTTGAATTCAATTCTTTTGATTTTTGTGCGATTCTCTCGCTTGTAAGGATGATTTTCTTTTCCATGCACCTTTACTTCGGAAATTTATCATTCCGCAAAGTGATTTATCACTTGAAAATAAATTATACTTTTCTTGTCCAATTGATTTTGAAATGGTACATGGTATCCAAACTCTTCTAGCTACGTGTGGTACTTGTCCATCATCTTTTTGTCTTCTTCTGGCATGAAACACATGACTAACTATATCGACATTTTCCGACATTGAAAGTTCATCATAGTATATTTGCTTACAAGCATCAGAAATTCTTTGTGGTTCAATCACGGAAGCATCAACTGCAAAATAAATCTTGCTATAAACATCTTGATTATCTGCTTTCATTACTTCAATCTTAGCTTTGTTTGAAAGTTTCATCATCCTCAATTCTTCTTTCAAACATTCTATCTTGGAAAGTTCAAAATTATAAGTTTCCAACTCATAACTAGATTCCACGCTTGGTAAAAACGGTATCACCTGTTGCTGTTGTGGTTGAGTCAAATGACAATGGAATGAGCTCTCTATATGAGCACTTGGCATTGGTGTTCTTTCCTGTTGTTGTTGCTCAGGTCTAAGCGTAAAAAAATCTGGTACACTAGTGACATATAAATATTCATTATTTGAATTTACTAATTGTTGTTCATTTAATGATGACATTTGTTGAAGAAGGTCCAAACTTTGATGGAAAAGGGTTTCTATACTGTTTGAATTCACCTCGCTCTCTTCTTCAAAGTCAATTTCCAAATTATTTGGTGGACATGATAAGTCTTCCATATCAGAGAAATGATTTTGTTGTGGCATACCAATACCCTCTGACATCTCAATTTGGCGAGTTAAATTAATGATTTGAAAGTGAATATATGGGAGCTATTGAATGATATGAAAGCTTTACCTAATTCAATTATGATCATCCCATAAAAGGAGTTGCGACATATTTTCTTTATATTGAATGATATAATAGCATAAGGATGTCGAAGTTTAAATGTATTCTGCTATTCCTAATACAGTACGCTAAAAGCGGAATAGAAGAAAAGCCGCATAAAAACAATAAATCAAACTTTCTCTCACCGAATGTGTCAAAATACACTCATGTATCTGTTCATATCAAGGGATATCTCGCATACCATATTTTTACAAACTGCCTAACTTTATTGTAAAATTTAATTCAAAGTAACTACAACACCTGCATGAACCACAAAGAGAATTAAATTAATTGGATATATCTCCTCGGACATCCATTATAATAAAAATTAAAGGCAAGTTTAATGAATGAGCCTATTCGAGAACATAATGTTCCCTGAACCCCCATAAATTTTTTAAGGGAAAGTAGAAAAAAAAAAAAACAAAGAGAGAAAAAAAAAATTATATATGCCCTCAATCAGAATTGAACTGATGATCGCCGCATTACAAGTGCGGTGCCTTACCACTTGGCCATAAGGGCAATACAACCGTTGGATTTTAATTTTGATAATACATTTTTACTTTTTTCAATAAACAATAATTCAAACTCTTATATAAAATACTGTACTCTTGATTATTTTAATAAAAGCTGTAGAGCATACTTAAAAATCTCCAATTACTTGACCAGTACTATCAATTCAACACATCCGATGCTGAAAAATTATGTTCGGGACGGTAACTAGCTGCAGTATTAATTTTTGAGCTATTACCATATCACTTTACTTGGGATTCACCAGACTATTAAAATTGATTTTCTTCACAACCATTCAATTGAACAGCATTATTGTAGTATACAGCTGTCAATTTCATCACTCTACATACACCCTCTAGAGTACAAATATATAAATCCAAAGACATCAGTAAAAGCAAATGACAAAAAATGAGCTGAGCTCATCTTTACAGATGCCCATCTTGGGAAAATATCAAAACAATTATATACACCATTGAAAAGAACTTATCCTGCTACTCCAAATATTAGAATTCTGGTACTCCACTGACTGTGCTATTTTGCTATGCGTACATATTGCTAAACTAAACTATCGAGACCGCTGATACAGTGATTACCTAGTGATGCATAGCACTGAACAGGAAGCGATAGCTTCTGGAGTAGAAGATGTCACTCCGTTGAGGAGTAATAGAAGAATCGGGGATTTCGTACAGGAGATAGAACAATCAAGGTCGAAGGAGTTGTCAGAATTATCTGACATTGATATATCGAAGAAGAAATACTATGCTGATCTTTTAAATTTAAACGATTGGTCAGTGGACCAACTTGCTATACAGCCGGGAGAATCACATTTCAAGACATGGTTCTTGATAAGTTCATATTTCCCCTTGATAGTAGGGACAATAGGGCCTCTCTCCAATATGACAAACATTGTGTCATTAATAGATAGTTGGAGAGTGAATAAAATTACAGGAGAGAAATTAGCTGATTATCACTGGTTATTAAGATTAAATGGTATTTCAGTGATGTTTGCATTAATATCCAATATATCTCTCTTGATGAACACAAGACGTAAACTGAGATACACCATCAGTCAAGTGATATCTATATCCGGTTGGTTCATTGCTGCTACCATATTGATGGTATTATTGATAACGGGGCACCATGCATATTTCAGTGATGGCCAATACAGGCCTTCTCAAGGGTTTTGGTTTGCTGTGATGACAGTTGTGCTCTATTATGCATGTTTCCTGGTGCTCGTCTTGAATGAGATAGGGTTCCTATTAAAGAAATACCCTCCCGTGTTCAATATTGATGATGTTCAAAAAAATTTAATGGTATTGGTGATAATGTTAATGATTTTCTTGATCTGTGGTTCTGCGATATTTGCAGCCTTAATGAATGTTCATTTTGCAGATGCCTTATATTTCGTGGTTGTTACTATATTGACCGTAGGGTTAGGAGATTTTGTGCCTTACAATGCAGGTGGTAAAGTATTGATTTTAATCTACAGCGTTGTTGGTTTACTATTATTGGCACTTATCATCTCTACAATCAGAGAGTTGGTCATTTTTTCATCGTCATCAACTTTTATGTGGCATAGAGTGCAAAAGGATAAAGCTCTGAAATTACATCAACTTTCCAAGGATCAAATATCACTTTCAGATGAGAACTCTTTCAATATGATGATGAGTATTCAAAAGACAGGATTACTAAAAGAGAAATTAGAAGAGATGATGACAATTTTGACAGTTTTCATCGCATTTTGGCTCCTCGGTGCTGTCGTTTTTTGCAAAGCAGAAGGTTGGGATTATGGTACTTCTTGTTATTTTTGCTTCTTATGTTTGATAACGATTGGGTATGAGGTTCCAAGCCCCTCATCGACTCCTGGAAGAGCATTTTTCGTTGTTTGGGGGCTTTGTGCAGTGCCGTTAATGACAATGTTGATTTCCAATATGTCAGATGTATTGTTCACTTCTTTGAAAGATACAGACAATTATTCTTTATTGGACCCAACACTTGAACTAATATCTAATGGGTTATCAATCACTGTGAATTGTTTTAAATTTATTCAGTTATCTATTAAGAAATTTGTTGCTCGTGCAGAGAGTGAAGACAAGGATGAAGCAGAACCGGACGAGTCTGAAGAGAGATCAATGTTTGAAGAAGTTGCACAGGAGTATTTGGGATCTTCAATTGAAGAGTTACCTAAAGACGCATCCAGAATTTCTAAGGACATAAGAGAAGTGCTCGAGATAACGAAAGAGTTAAGGAAAATGATAATCATATCCATAGAAGACCCAGAGAAGAAATTTGCATATGACGAATGGTGTAAGCTGTTCAAATACGCCGAGGACGATTACAAATTACAACATGAGAATTTTTGGGTTGGTGAAGAATCCCCTTTCAAGTTCCCCTTTAAGCAATGCCATTTTATGGAATTCAAGTATCTCCTCACTATAGAGAGACGACTCAAGAGCATAATGGAAGATTCCATGTTCGATAGCATGAATGGGAGACTCATAGATCAGAATTTATCTGAGATAACTAAGGACACTTCAGGTAGTAGTACTACATGATAGATAATTTAATTCAATGACTATATTCAATCTAAATAGTAATCCAAGACCTTCCCATGAGACTTCACCAGTCTCTCACCCAAGCCTAATTTAACCCAGTCGTCAACTGAGTTCGCCTTGTATATAGCCAATCTGTTACCGGATAAATGATACGCTCTTTTCAATGTAGCATCTGAGTTGGCTAGGAAATTTGGTCCAAACATGTCGCTCGCTAATTCGCATTCTTCCATTATCCATTTCAAGACTTCAATGGAAGTTCTTGTGTCGAATGGTGAGACGATCAACTGTTGTCTCACGTCCATATCCTTTGCATGTGAGAATTTCACTTTCAAGACCAATTCATACCTCACAGAGAAGAATTTCCCCACCACGGTGAAACCTTGTTGATGTGAAAGAGGTACACTTGGATTTATCTTTCGTAATAATTTAGTAGATTTTAATCCAGAGTTAGTATCTGTGTCCAACGTGGATGTCATTTCATTCCAAGGTGTTGAATCTGGGAATTTCAAATTAAGCTGTAATTTTATACCTTCACCAACTATCCGTTCACCATTGAAATCCTTTTGCGTAATCGCGAGTTTACTGACTCTTTCTTGGAACCCACCATCATGGAACTCAATGATCTCTCTTAAATCCAATTGCAGTCTCTTCAATTTAACTTTCTTGTTATGCAATGTAGGGAGAGAAATCTTTATCAGCAACTCGATATCATCCCCTGGGCCAACACAGATCCTGGGCATGGAATATTCAAGTAACACTAATCTATCTGGAGAATCCACCACTTTAGTACCTGAATTCATAAATTGTCTATATATTGGCAAAGTGTTATACTTCTTAACAGAAATTGGGAACTCATATACTGACTCAGCAACGATCTTGTTGCCATAAACGATAACGAATTTCAAAACAGTCTTATTCACCATTGAGTATTTGGGTATCTCACTACTGGCAATGATATCAGTATTAATCGGCACTACAAATGGCACATCCAGTCCAAGTATCTCCTCTGATCCAGCATAGACACCGGTATTGAAGAGGTTGAAGCTCCTCGATACCATATTGGAACCTATACCCGATGAAGATGGCACAGAAATGTCTTGCACATTGACTAACGACAGTGTTATTCTCCTTATCAATACGGCAATACCGTTATTTGATCTCAACTCTACAGTCCCCTGGATTCTTGGGAACGATCTCTGCACTCCCGGACAACCTTGTATTAACGAGTCATTAGAAGCTTTCAAATTGAAAGTGAATGGGTCATGAGATGCCATTTTATTCACTTAAATCCTATATCTCTCTATCTTTCAATATCTTACTGTCATGAGATCGTCAAAAACTCAATTTAGTTGAAAAGTAAACAAAGCAAAGAAAAAATTAAATTTTTACTACTCATCATATACAGATTAGAAATTCTTGTTGACAAGTTCCTTCACCATTTTCCAGTCATCGGCCTCGGCATAGTCCAACACTACGATACCAGCGCCTCTTTCGAACGTTTGAGCGAGATTGTCTTTAGCTAATCCTTCAGATATAGCTTGTGGCCAGCAGTCATGATCGAAGAAGTTTGAGGCTGAGCAGAAATTGACAAACAACTTTGGAGTGTTAGAGTCGGTGTTGTTGTAGGCAATGGCTCTCTTGACATGTTCTTTCACGTAGTTGGCCTTCTTGTCGATATCTTCAGCCAGTTGCACTTCGCACCAATCTTGAACTTGGATCAAGCCACGGTCGTCATTAGTGGTGTTGTAATTCCACCAAGATGCCTCTATACCAAACTCTCTCTTACGATTTTCATCTTTAACACCAAATCTTCTGAATAAGATAGCCTTACCTCTAGCGTCACCTAATTTGGGGATATCAGTGTTTAAATACCATTTACCTTTGTCCTTATTGATGTATCTGTCCCAAATACAGTTTCCAAACTCATCTCTGTCGTTGTCCCAGCTTCCAGTACCTTCTTGCTTTAAAGATACAATAACGGTCTCAGATCTATTTTCATCTAAGAAATCGTAAAATTCACTCAATACCTCCGAGAGTTTAACATTTCCTAAAAGCTTCACCGGGAACTTACCATGTATAACAATTAAGTCTTTCTGGTCTGGATCATCGTCACCTTTTAAGAAATTTCTTGAAAGTCTAACATCGAAGAATCTTACCCCATGCCCCAATTGCTCTTTAATGGATTCACCTTGACATTGCACTGAAGGTAACGCAGTATGGTAAGCGGCACTGTTATGAGTACCTGGGATAGCTAATTTCGAAACTCTGATGTCGTCATCGACATCTCTCATCCACTGTGATAATTGCATCTTTAGTGGTACCTGATTTGAACTTTCACACTGGTGCGCCCTGTACGCGAAAGCCGCTTCTTTTATACTTGGATCGATTTATTCAATGGTGAAATTCCGGGTAATAAGTAGAATTCTATCAAAATAGACATAACTAAGAGTCAATATTGCAGATATATAGTATTTATAAGAGTGTTAGGGGTACTGTTTCACAAGTATTTTACAATTCAAGTTCAAAAATTAGGTTAATATAAAATTATAGAGCTATTAAAATTCTGATTATTTAAAAATACACATATATGACACCACTACAACCAACATCAATAATCTTGCATGTCTTGATCATCATCATCGTTAAGCAACAGCAAGTTCTCACCATCGTCAATTACTTGCCAGACACCCAATTCGAGATACTCTTGAATACAATTATCGAAATGTGATTGTGTGAAACCTCTTGAGAGAACTCTGTCTCTTAAATTATTTATTGACATCACTTTAAAATTCTCACTGTTCCTCTCTACACCGTGACTGAGATCTCTAATGATTTGGTAGACTTTAGTAATTGGTGATTGATCTTCTTTGAACGCGTTTGGATCGGCGTATAATGAAGATTTCGACACCAGAATCAATCTCAACGCCTCGTCAACGTCTTCCATTAACACCGTGTTATCGAATCTGATCCTTGCCAACGCTTGGGACATACGTATTATACCTAACAAGGTTCTTGGTGTAGTGTGACTGAAATTCTTATTTGAGTCTTGGTTAAATTTAGAATCCTTTCTCATCTTAATATAAGATTGTACCATATAATTACTGACTTCCTCGGTGATAACAGGTCTATAAGTTCTTGCAAGAGAGACAAATTGTCTTATTGTTGTTGAATTCAATGGCTCAAATCCGATATCTGGTTGCTTACTGTGCATATGAACGTAGGCGACATGTTGTGCCAATTTTTCATCCAGTTCAATAGAGGGACTATCTAACATTAAAAATAAGATATCAAATCTTGATAATAATGCAGCTGGTAAATTAATATTTTCATTTGGTGATAATTTTGGATTATATCTACCCAATAACGGGTTAGCAGCTGCCAATATTGAGGTTCTCGCGTTTAATGTCGTAGTGATACCTGCTTTAGAAATAGAAATTGTTTGTTGTTCCATCACTTCATGAATAGCAGTTCTATCACCTTCTTCCATCTTATCGAATTCATCAATACAACAGATACCGTTATCCGCGAGCACCAAGGCACCGCCTTCCAAGACCATTTCATCGGTGATTGGATCTCTCATCACCGCAGCGGTTAAACCAACCCCAGATGAACCTTTACCTGTAGTATAAACGGCTCTTGGAGCTAATTTAGAGATGGCCTTCAATAATTGTGACTTAGCCACACCAGGGTCACCCATCATACAAACATTGATATCACCTCTAATTCTCATACCATCTCCAATTTCCTTAGTGACACCACCGACTAATAATAAAAGTAAAGCCTTCTTGACATCTTCATTACCGAAAATTTCTGGTGCTATTGAGTTAGCAAGTCTTGAATAGAAATCACCACCTGCTCTAATGGCATCAATCTCTGCGATAGCGTCTTCAGTGAGTTCCAAATTAGCGTATTTGGTCTTGTGTTGTCTTACATGTTGTGCTTCTAAATAAGTCTCTGTCAATAAACCAGCTTTTAAAGCTCTGAAACCAGTATATGGAGAAGGTAAGAAAATACCTGCCACGTCAACGATATCACCAGGATTCATTGATCTGACCAAGTCTCCATTGACATGAATACCCAAGGTTCTTGGAATATGACCCACTGGAACTTGGTCAGCTAATTCTTGTATCTTTACCTCTTGGAATGGACTGAATTTTGATGCTCTTGTACTCATAAATAATTTCCCCTTTGATTGATTCTCTAAACATTGTGGAGAATTACATTCAGATAACGGTTTAAAAGTTTTTGATGTGACTTCTTGGAAAATTTCATAACCACATTTGTCACAAGTATAAGCGTTAACCATAACTGAAGGCTTAACATCTGATACTCTGGTGACTATACCTCTCACCGTTATAAGTTGACCAATATTACTACCTTTCACTTCTCTCACAGCCAAGGCTTTACCTTTACCACGGTACAAGTCAGTTAAAGGCTTGAAATAGATTGAGTATCTTCTTATTAACTTGGCTGGGAACAAATTATCTGTCCTTGGAGCCTCGTTGTCATTTTGATTTTGATCAAACATAGCCAGATCGGTCTCTCTAGCGTCTTGTTGTAATCTGACATTTCTCAATCTTCTCTGGTGTAATATAACATCAAGCACATCATCTTTATAAGTGATATCAACGGTAGGTTCAGGCATTAACTCGTCAATAACATCACTGAAAAGCTCAACATAATGATATGCATTCTTCACTATATTATCGACTAATGTAGTTTTACCTTGGCTGAAAGTTAAATTTTGAGTCTCTTCGTATGCTTTGATATCGTCTAACTCGATATTCAAAGCAGTTTGTTCTCTATTACTTATTTTTTGTAACAAGACCATATATTTGATCCCGTCTCCAACGTGTTCATCAGTACCGTCGTAATCGATACCTTGGTCAATCTCAGGACCATCACTCTTTGTAGATGATTTAAAATGTTCTAAGAAATCTTTAACTTGATCCCTAATCTCCTTATAATTCACGTTTATCTGAACAGAAGGTAAGATATTCAAAGTGCTATCCATTTTCCAATTAAATTTTGATAATACTCTAGCGAATTGAAATGATGAACCACTTTATGAACCCTTTATTTTAAATTTATTTTATTATATTTCACTTTAACTCCAATTTTTTTCACTTGTTACAGAATTACGTGTAGAAAGAGAAACGCGTCTTTTCATTACATTTCCTAATCGGGAAGTAATTGGGATATTAGCCACGGGGACACGACCACATTATACTCTACAACATCTTAGATTATATCATTAAGTTATATGTTACAAGAATGGTATGTATGCTATAGTATCATATAATATAGTATACTGGGACCATATACGACTCTTCTCTAAGAGCCATATATAGTATCTTTTCACTGGGGTTTAGTTGACAGTATCTTTTCCGAAGGTGGCAATTGTCGTTTAGAGATTTTTCAGGAGAACCATACTCTTGGATATGGAGTTTCTCTCTCCACTATATTCATAATATCATACTAGAAATCAGTTAGTATATGTAATCCGCATCTCATAATAAATTAAAATTACTCACCATCTAAGAAATCAGCAGCAACTAATAATTCTAATGCCATCTCTGTTGGTATAACAAATTCTGGTATATCCACTTCATCTTTATATTTGTAACTGTAATATAAGTACTCCACCACTTTATTCAACAACACTGAATCCAATTCATGGAGCTTTATTGTATTTGTCTCACTCTCTTGAAATGATGTTTGTAACATACCTCTTAAAGTACCACTTATTAAACAAACTTCACGCTCCACTACAAACTGGAAACCATCATACGATATCAATTTCACATATTCCTGTTGCTCTATATCTTCATTATCGCTACTCATTGTCTCTTCTTCTAAATTAAGACTTGTCTATTACAATACCTGTTATGATTTCTCACAATGTTAAAGCCCGCAAAAATTATCAATAAGAAAATTATTTAGGCAAATAGGGCTTTTAGAGAAAGACTTATAAAACTGAGAGTAATGTCTATAGTGAACCCTAATTTAGGTATGTATATCTACGGATGAGTTCTTTAAGGTTTAATTGAATCAAATACTAACTTAAAGATCACTATTTAGGATGGGAAAGGCTTCGAGATGTATATTATAGAATTAGAGAATGCAGTCAACTCACATGGGATAAGGACATATCGTCTAATATGATAAGCATATCACCATTCGCTACAGCGATTGCTACTTACCCTAAAGATTCTATCGCTAACGAGGGGCTTATAAAATCAATTGAAATATTCACTGGCTCTGGAGCACTCATATACTCAATACCTTGGTTACAATCCAATGGAGCAATAGTGTCATTAGGTTGGTCTTTGCAAGAAGAGAATTTAGTAGTGGTATTGAGGCATGGGATTGTAAGGTGTTATTACAATTTTGAAGGCGATTTTAATGAAATTGATTTACAATTGCCAGAGGATGATGCAGTTCTTGATGTTCAGTTTTTTGAAAAAGGTTGTGTGATAAGGACCACAGATGATAATTTCATTTTTGTGACTAACTTATCAAGACCCATCATCAGACTGCTCCCATATGATAAGAAAGAGGGCGCTGTCATTACCGGATGGGTAGTGGCATCTCCTAGATATAATCAAAGTTTGAAAGTTTTCATCTCCTTAGATAATGAAATCTTGTGCAGTACAGCAGATGAATTGAGTACAGTGTCGAGTCACTTAAGCTTTTCTCATCTGGCGGTGTCACCTAGTGGTGATTTCATTGCCATAAATAAAGATAATGTGGTGACAACTCTTACTGTGGATTTCCAACATGAACTTTCATCTTTCCAATGCGATAATGCTGATCAACCTGTTGACCTCAAATGGTGTGCTAACGATGCTGTGATAATTACATTTCCTGGTGAGTTGAAAGTCATAGGTCCATCTGATCAATCTTTGAGTTTCTATTATGATGAAACACCTATGATCATCACTGAACCAGATGGATTGAAATTGCTATCGAATGATAAGATTGAGTTCTTATCAAGAGTTGGTGACTCTACAGTGTCAACTTTCAAACTTGGATCCACTGCAGCTAGTGCCATGTTACTCGACTCAATAGACCAACTAGATGCTCATTCACCTAAAGTGGATGAGAATTTAACTATTATTAAGGGTAATTTGGTGGAGGCAATTGAAGATTGTATCAATGCCGCCGCTGAAGAATTTGAGCCTTATTGGCAAAAGAAATTACTTCGTGCAGCAGCATTTGGTAAATCCTATTTGGAAGCTTATAATCCTGATTTCTTCATTGAAGTTTGTAACAATTTAAAAATATTAAATAATTTGAGAAATCTTCAAATTGGAATGTTTCTCACTTATCAAGAATATATGATCTTGGGTAGTGAAAAGACTATAGATAGATTATTAAGAAGGAGGAATTATAAATTATCTGCTGAAATATCGAAATTGTTGAGTTTACCATTATCTTCGATATATATTCACTGGGCATGCACAGAGATCAAAAGGTCAAAGACTTCAAGTGATGAAGAAATATTACTGAAGATATTGAAGAAATTAAGAAAAATTGATCAAATCTCATTTGCTGAAGTATCTAGAGTCGCATTTGAAGAAGGACGTATAAGATTGTCCACCATGTTAATAAATTACGAGCCACTTCCTGAAAAACAGATACCATTATTGCTTGAGATGGAACAAGATGAAATGGCACTCGCTAAGGCAGAGTATAGTGGTGACAGTGATATCATCCTCTATGTTTTGACTTATTTGAAGAATAAGTTGACATTAGCAGAGTTTTTCAAATTGATGAACGATAAATTCATCTTAACGGGGATGTTCAAAGAATTGTTCAAAGATGATTTGGATTTGATAAAGAAGTTATATCATCAACAGGATGATGATTTGAAAATCGTCAATATTGACCTCTCGACTTTCTATCTGAAACAAGATAAAAAGAGAAGTCCCGTGGATGATCTGATTGCTAAAATAGCCGATGAGCGTAAGATCTTGGTTTCCACATTGAGAACTTATGATTTGCATAGCTCACTTTCTGAAGAAGTGAAACTTATCGAGTCTCAAATAAAGCTTTTAAACATCCGTGAGAAATTATGCAGAGATTTTGATATGGATTTCTACAGTGATTGTGGTTCATTAAATGCGTTGATTGTTAAATTAATCTCAATGAATCAATTGTCAAAGGTTAATAAATTGTTAGCGAAAGAGCTTCGACTTAATGATAAGAAAATGGCATATCTTGTTGTAGACACCTATGTGTCTCAGAAGAATTTTGGTAAGTTGTATGAAGTTGCAAAGGCATCCAAATCACCTATAGGTTATGAATATCATTTCAAGAAATTGGTTAAAGCTGGTGAGCTTAGACAAGCAAGTCAATATATCGACTTGTGTAATCTGACTTACGAAAAGAGAATGAAGATGTTACTCAAATGTGATGATTTCAAAAGAGCCGCAGAGGAACTGTTCGGTAAGGGTGATACCGAGGTGTTAGAGCTCATATATAGTAGTGAAAACACTGTGGCCAGAAGAGTAGCCAAAGGGTACCTCGAGAGATTGGGGATTCAGAAATAGAGCCTTGTATACGTTAATGATTATCTTAAAATTCGAAAGTACTAAAAATGCAAATACCAAATGGTATTACTTCTATTAAATATCTATTAATTTTTCATACGATCAATCTTCTTTCTCTTCGCTTTATAATAACCATTTTCATCCTTCTCGTGTTTCCTCTTTTCTCTAAATCTTTCATGCTTTCTCATCTTTCTCTTTGCAGATAAATCAGGCGCAGTGATTGCCAATTGAGATCTCTTTGCTTTTCTCTCTCTTCTTCTTTCATAAACACGTTGTTGTACATTGGAGTACAGTTTAGTGTAGTCAGAGACACCAAGAGCGGTTTCTAACATATTCAAAGTTTCCAAAGCCAAGTTCACTAATTCTTCATCTTGTGCATTGTTAGATTGAGAGAAATTATATAATGGTAAAATGACAGTCTCTGCAACTTCTAACATTTCTTCAGGTGAAAGAATTTGAATTAATAAGGCAGTGTATTGGATAGCACATCTCTTACCCATAACTAATTTATCACCTACTTCATTTCTCATTATAGCACTTGTTCTCGAAATAGCCCAATGAACTGCAAGTTCGTGATCTTTAGTTATCAGTACATCATCAGCATCGACATATGGAGTTTGTTGCAGTTTCCAGTGTAATGTAATCTTTGTTAAGTTTTTAACAATTTGAGATCCCAATGGTTCACTAATACCTGGAGCAGCAAGTTGACGGAGTAATCTGTAAGCTATGGTTTGTACTGTGTATTTAGATAAATTCAACTTCTCTATCTGGGTCAAATAGTTTCCAATCAAACGACAGGATGCTAATCTCACCCAAGGATGTGGATATAACAATGAGTCGATAATACTTTGCCAGTATTTGGTAAATTTCAGTTGGTAAACCTTCTCACCTAAATCAGATGCGATAGAGGCAAAGACAGTCAATGCAGCATAAATCAATTCCCATTCCACATCATCACCTTCATCCAGTTTCTTAGCTAAGTCAAAGATCTTCAATATTTGCAGCAAGGCATCTTGATTAAGAGTTTCACTTCTACCCAAACCTAATTCGTTGACAAATAATTTATAACTTTGAAGACCACATCTCAATAAGAGAGGATTTTTATCTTGACTGATCCAAGAATGAATGTACTTTTCAATATCTTCTACACCAGGCAGTGCGAGTTTCTTCAACAATGATGAGATCAATAAGCCAGACATTTCACGACACTTACCAGAATCATCAGAAGTCATCACCATGGCTAAGCTGACATAGAAGGAAGATGCCAAATGAGACAATAATTCTGCACCAGATTTGTTGATAATGAAATGAAGTAAACCCATAACAGATTGTCTGCCATTTTCAGTAGGATATTGTAAATTGTCCACCAAAAATTTGAATTGCTTCTCCAATCTTCCTCTACTTTGATCATACTCCATCAAAAACTTATAGTAAACATTTCTTGATATATCTCTGATTTCTTTAGAATGATTAGTGATCATAATTTCTCTCACTTTGTCCATTGTGTCATAAATTTCAGCAATCATAACATGAGATGAAACAAGTGCATTCAAAAAGTTGAATGCAAGCCCTTGTCTATTAGGTTCTTGTAAATCAGGTTGAATCTTGGTCAAAATGTAACTGAGAGCTGTATCCTTCAACTTAATATCAGGTTTATGACGTATTAAGGTAGCCAAAAATCTAAGCGAAGCTTGTGAAAGTTCTGAATTTGTACTTGGAGAATCTTTGATGATATTCAAAACAGTTCTTGCACATGTTTTGAAAGAGTTTTCAATTTCTTCTGAAAATGGTAATCTTATGATGATGTTGAGTACCTTGATTGAAGATATGATAACACCTTCGTTGTCAGAACGTAAACCCTCTTCAAGTAATGGTACAAATCCTTCTAAGTTTTCAGTGGTAGCCAATGATTCATTCCTGGTAATGGTAACTCTTAAAATTTCCAAAGAGAATTTTTGAAGAGTATGAGAATAAAGAGAGTATTCATTTTGGGTCTTTTGAGCCTTAGCATTCAATTTAACTAAAAAGTGATCTGCAGCTTGAGATTTCTTCTTCAGAGCATCCTTATCGGTGACCTTGAATATGTCTGAAGATTGTTGATATAATTGGAAACACAATACAAGAATATCACGCTTAGATGAATCCTCGTTATGATTCAACCCCAAAGCATATCTTCTTAAAAGCTCGTCCAATTTGTTTTGTGTTTTTAATGCGATTCTCTCACTTAATAATAACTTGACAGGAGTGATCAAAGTAGAAAAGTTGTTCAAAGTAACCTTTGCAGCCAAGATTTCTGCGGTATCGAAACTCTTGTTATGTTTGACCTCTTTCATCTTACTGGTATAACCTTCAGCATCCTTTTCCTGACCAGCAGCTCCAAATATATCTTCCATGATAATGTCAATCAAAAGCTGAGCACTTTCATCCAAGTCTCCATGGCTAAGCTCGTCTGCCATGACAACAAGTAAGTGATGAATACTGAAACTCAAAACATGGATCTGAGATCCTCTTGTTAAAGCAGATTTCAATTCTTGCAATAAGAACTTCAAATATGTCACACCTAACATTTTTGCCATCTTACCCAAGTTCTTTCTAACAGCATCACGTAATTCTTCAGATCTACTACGCATAACTTGACAAACACTTGTAAGCATACCAGGAAGCTCAATTGAGACCTTTTCTGGTGCTAAACAGATAATTAATGACGTCAAAGCTTCAGATAATGGTAAACGCAAAACAATGGTTTCATCATCTCTGGTTGATAATATCTTAGTAAGTGGAGGTAATATTTCTTTGGTTAAAAATTGGTCAATTGCCAGTTCAGTTGCCTTCTCAAAAGGTTTTTCCTCATCTCTAACAGAAGCAGAGAAGCTATTGGAGACAGATACCACCAAATTAACACTAGATCTTAATGACTTCTTTTTGGAGGTCAAGTAAGAAAGGTATCTTTTAAGTAAAGCCTTAAATTGATTCCAGCTCATTGAACAAGATAAAACACCAATAGTTTCTATTGTGTCATTAGATATATTCAAAAGTTTCTCATCTTCTGCAAAAGCATAGTTTTCGATCATTGGAATGATATAATGTGAGATACTACCATCAGACAAACCTGTTTGAAGAGTTCTTAATCTTCTGATTGCTCTTTGGCGACGATGTAATTGAATATGGTTGATGTTGGAAAAGAAGTTTGCCTCCTCATCACCGTCAAATAACAAAACCTTCATGTCATCTAAATCGTGATAATTTTTAGATGAACTAACAATATGACTAAGTAAGGATATGTACTCAGTCTGAACTACTTCTTCTTCTGAACGTAATCCTAAACGTAAAAGGGGTAATATGATGTTCTTCAAAAGATGGATATAAGAGCTGGCTTCTTCTTTTGTATCCTTAGAGGAGAAACAGTCCACAAAACGACAAAGCATATAGGTAGCATTTGTTCTAATGGATAATTCTTCCTTGTCATTCATAAAGTATAAACCACAGTAGACCAACGGCAACCATGAAAGACTATCAAGATTCATATATTCAGATTCATTGATCTCTTTGAAAGTTGATAATCTACGTTCGAAATCTGGCTCGTTCATTCTACTTGTAGCAAAAGAGTTCAACGCACTAAGATATCTACCAACTGGCTCGAATTCAGGGAAACGTTCACCAATATTAACAAAGACATCACACATGCTTTGTCTAATTTTCTTATCGCTTGAAGTTCTGAAAGATTTAGAGCATGCTTCATACAATGGAACGATCTCATCTCTTGAGCATTCAAAGTTTTCAACTATAGATGCCAATGCTTTCAAAATGTTAACCTTATCCCTGCTATCAACTTGAGCGTTTGGTTTATCAAAAGCGTTAACTAAAGAGTTGATCAATGATTTCTTTGTTTCATAATCTTCAATGTAACCATGTTCTGATAAAGAAAGAAGAAGAGAAACTGCCTTTGAGTTGACATCCTTGTCTTCAATACGGTCAAGAATGGATGACAAGTTTACCAAGCATACTTCCACAACAACGGAAACAGCATTAATGAAGTCATCATCCAAAGAAGTGGTTCCAGAGAATGCTAAACACAGATCGAAAACAATGGATAAGACTGAATCTTTGGCATTCTCATTGGACAAAAGTGATAACAAAGCTTTTAATGGGTAAAAATCATCAACAAACAAAAACTTTTGGTAGTCTTGGAATGAACTCCAACAGACAAGAAGCTTTAAAAGAGATGATTGTTGTTGTAAATTCTCCTCTGCAAATTTTGAAAGTCTTGGTTCTATTAAACTTTGATAAATTGGATCAAGATATGTTGACCAGAATGAACCATCTTTTATAATATGGAAAAGATCATTCAAACATCTCATACCAGAAACTCTGATTTTTCTAGCAGCTGCTTCCATTGATGGATCTGGAAGTTCGTCTTTGTGATCTATAGCATATTGAGCAGTAGATAAGGAGAATACTAAAGGTTCAATCATAGTTGCAATGGATTCATTGAAACCTGAACCGAGGATTCCTATTACCTCAGTCAACAAATTGACAAGACCCAGTTCACGTCTGAAAAGCTTTGTACTCAAGACAGCTGGATCTACTTTACCAGTTTCAAGGAATCCCAAATATGGTATTCTGTCACTACCTAACTTCAAGAATTCTGTTACATAACGTGCTTCTAAGCTAGGTAATACTGAGATGACAGCGAATTTCTTTCCCTTGTTCATACCACTAGATTTGGAAGTCTGGAATCTACCGAACAAGACTCTCAAGACCAATTTCAATACATCATCCTTATCTTGTTCTTCGATGATAACTACATCACCATCTGTGGCGATCAATTTGAATAATTCGTCTCTGAAAAGAGTATCGTCTAACAAACTCTTAAGGTTATCTCTATATTTCCCAATATGAGGATTTTTGAAATTAAAAATACAACTCAATGCCGATTTCAGGATCAGGTTTTGTTTATTTGCAAGAAGCATCAACATATGCTCATAAACTTGATCTGATTTTGGAACATTTTTCAAACTCTTGAATTTCTCGAACAAGGAAACTAATAAATTTCTTTCAGTGAGATTCCATGTACTTGAATTCTCTCTTTTCTCGGATTCATCACTTGCCTCTTCAGCTTCCAAGTCCTCGTTAAGTAATAAGGGAACAAGAAGAGATGCATGTGCTTCAGCAATTTCAGGAACCTTTCCCAATGCAGTCAATGCTTGGCTTCTCATAATTGATCTGAATGATGTATCAGATTTCTTATCTCTGGCATGTTCGACAATGGAAAATTCAAAATGTGTATATGCATCTATCTTATTGTAGACGTTAGTGGTATTATCATTCAAACGATGATCCTTGACTAACCACTCGTGATTATCAATAGTATCGAAAGATGGTTGGGATTCTTCCCCTGACTCGTATTGTTCTTGAATATGTTCTGATGAGTAGTCCATAATGATGAGACCGTAAGCCAAATTCCAAATATCTTGGTCTGCTTTTCTAGAAATTGTAACTATCGCATCATATGCAGCGTCCCATGAAGGTTTAAATTTCACTGTGAGCAAACCGAACAAAAATCTGGGCACAACTTCTGCAGAGAGACTATCAACAGCAGTGTTGGCGAATTCAGAACCTAAGCTTCTGGTTCTAAGTTGTATATCACGCGCTGTTTGCAAAGTTAAAGGAATATCTTCAATCAAATGACATTGGGATATCAAAGAAGGTACCTCCTGCTTCGTGACTGATAAAGCTGCCATTATGATAGACAATGAAATGTAACGTACTTCATGTGATGAAGATGAAATATTTGAAATCACACATTTCATCAATGGGTCAATGAATTTTGCCAATGTTTCCGAGTCGGTAGATGATTGTATAAGTTGCAATATACCTTTCAAGAAATCTGCTGATAATTTATAACGTTCGAAGTTGTCAAATATCTTGGTCATTACCAGTGAAGATCCTACTACGGTTTGTCTTGATAAAGATTGTAAAATCAAACCGGCAACATCTTGTTGAAACAGAGAGTATGAGTCAGTAGACAAGAACAAACTGTTGAGAATCTTTAATAAATGATCAGCAATTTCAACGCTAGAAACATGTCTTAAAATGAGTAATCTCCAATGGATCTCTCTTAAACTTTTTGAATCTACCTTTTTCGATACCACACGGAGGTATTTTTCAATAGATTGTTGAAGACCATGCGGTATGACAAATGCAAATTTAGAGTCTAAGCTCTTAGTGGTTAAATTTGATAAAAATAATGCAATTTGTTCAGGGAATTGTTCCCAACTTGAATTGATGAAATCTTGAATATATTTGGAACCGAATGAGAAAACTCTTTCGGTAGATAATTCCAAAGAAGCCTCGATGAATGGTAAATAGTGTAATCCATTGTTCAAACGGGCCATGTATTGGAATAATTTAACGTGAAACTTAGTCAACTCTTGCATGTCACAATTACGTAAGATAATAGAAGATAATTGAACAATAGAGTTATTAACTTCAATATCGGTCTCTTTATTATCTTGGAAACAATCTACCACTACATCCAACAATGATTTCCAACTCGTAACTTTCTTACCACTTTGAGCAAACGAAAGTGCAATCAAAAGTTGTGTATTTGACTTTGTAGCCTTCTCAGATGTACTCAAATTCGAAATCTTTTCCAATACTGTAACATATACCACGCTACTGGCTTCAACAGTGGCATGACTTAACAAATTCAATATGATTTCGCATACAAGTGCATTAGCATTTGGTGATTGTGGCGCATAATCTAACAATACACTTAACAAATGTTGACATTTTGAATGTAATGTACCATTCACGTTAGTCATGGCCTCTGAGTACATGATGACCAATGGTTCACTGAGTTCATCATCTTCCTTTACATAGCCCATTGTCAGTTCCACAAAGGGCAGCATGTTTTGTAATTGAATTTTCTTGATCAAGAACGATAACAGTTCCGAGGCGAATCTGGCAAGATGCGATTTACTCTTTCTGTATTGATATAATGGGATCAATAATTTGAATGTATCGATCAAATCCTTCGATAGTATTGGAGAAAGGTATTTGAATATAAAACCTAAACAGTTGAAAGTCCATTCTAAGATATTTGAATTATCAAAGTTCTTGGCTGCTATCTCAGTCAAGACATTCACGGTTCTCTCGAAATAAGGCTCATAGAAATCTTCTCCTAAATCATGAACAAATTGAGAAAGTAAATCCAACAACGGCTCAAACGTCAACTCTATATTATCTTCTTTTGTCAAATAAAGTATAAGCTCTTCGTATATTTTCTTCTGGTGGTAAAGCATCTGGGGCAAAGTCTGGAAGAGTTGTTCATTATTGCTTATAAATTCTGTGAAATTCTGTGTGATATTGATCTCCTTCCAATGTTCATATCTCTCATAAAAATTTGATACCTCAACTTCAAGTTCTCTCCGAGAACTTCTGATAAGAGGCTTGTTAACCTTGAGGTTCTCAATTCTGTCTTTGAAAGAGGAGTACTGGTACCTCTTTCTCGACTGAGTTGTGACCTTCTTCTTAACCATTGATGACTATAATTCTATATTAAGACAAAGCTATTACTCTCCTAAACAATAATAAATCTTTAAGCTCATCTCAGGTTAATTTTTTTTTTGTTTAAAAAAAAATTTTCTGTATAAATTTTTCAGTAATGCACACTACTGTTTTACTATCAAGATAAAATAACTACAAATATTATATTAAAACAGCATCTTATAACAATTTGATTATATATATTTATATATATGTGAGAAGGATGCCAATGCATATGCCAATTCAAATTTTTAGTGTACACCTAACTGTCTCGACCAGCGAGTTGTAGATTATTATACAGATAAATGTTGAATCAGAGAGGAGATCTGACAAAAGGAGTGAGGCTGCTGCGCTTTTGGCGACGTTGTGAATTGGAAAAGTGAATCTCTCTCTATATTATGGTTTTTCCTCTTTCTTTGTATCTTCTGGCGGGCTCTCTGCACTACTTGTGTCTTGATCCACGGGTTTTGCAGATGTAGATTCGTTTTCAATGGGTTTTGGTTTAGGAGGTGAACTTGATGTGATTGGGTCAGCAGGGAATTTGTACGCTTTCCTCTTTTGAAAAGACTGGGTATTATCAACATCGAACGATGATATGAGATTATTTGTGTCATCGAAGAATCCGGCATTATTTCCTAACTGGTATGTCGGATACTTGAGTGGTGGATCCATTGAGCTGTTCAGCTTCGATGTATAATCTGGTCCAGATGATTGCAGGAGTACGGAAGATGCAGATTCACCTCCTGAGAAACAATACTTATCCAAAAGCTCTTGATATTTTGCCGATGTGATTGGTGGTCGGTCTGTAGCATTGAATTTTGGAGGAGTAGGCGATTCATCAGCACTCCACGAAGACAATGTAGGAATATTATTCAATCTGTGTACTTCTTGCTCCAGTGGTGGGGAGATTGGAGAAAGTGGACTCTTAGGTGATGCAATGTTCAAATCCAATCTATCGATATTGGACAAACTGAAATCTCCCTTATTGTTTGGATTGAGTTCAATAGGTGAGTATGGGCTATTTCTAATGCTTGGCGTGTCAGGTGATCCAGGGTAATAAATACTATGATTTGAGTAATCCATAAATGGAGGCCTAGGTAATAAGCTATTCCCATCCATCACGAATTGTTGTGACTCGTCGCCTGAATGTTCTGATTCTCTGCTTTCTCTTCTCTTCTTTGACAAGTATTTCGAAGAATGTCTTGCTGCTCTTGGATAATGAGTATCGATTTTATGTGGATTTTTCTTAATTGGTGTAATCTTATGCAAAATGACATTGAAATTATGGAAATCATTATTATCCCAAAATTCTTTACCTTGAACTTTATACCTGAGACAGAGAGCAAATTTGCTTGAAGTGTCGGCATATGTGTCAAAAGTTTGCTCCTCGGTGTTATGGAAAAGGGTATCAACTGGGATCTCGAATTCGAATCTATCGTAATTATTTCTCCGGAGTCTCGCTGTAGCGTTAGTCACATAATGACAATCAATTTCAGTCACGGTGCACCATTGATCTAAAGAATATCTTACGACAACCTTTTTGAAAAAGGAGAGATTTTTCACAGCAACTTGTCCTCGAAGATTCTCCCTGTCGTCACCAATGAACATTCTCTCTAAGAAGATTTCCTTATTTTCGTGAAATTTCTCTGTATACGACAACTCGGGGAAATCTATTAAACTCAATTTCCATTCACCTTCAAATGCCTTTCTATGATAACTCTCATCGCTCAATGAATCTGGATAATCATCCTCAATGGCACTTTCATCTGAATAGAAATTATCCAATGCACCCCCCATATTGAAATAATCCCTTGGTTTCCTTTCCCAATCAGTTGGTGAATTCTCACCGGAGATCGCTTGTGGCGTATCTCTTTCATCGAAATATTTGATTTGTGCTTGAGCCTCATCGTCTGAATCTCCTCCGAAATGAACATGTTTATCTGACGGTGTCGAGGGGAATGACAGCGATCTTGAATGATCCTTCAAAGAAGATCGAACAAATTCTCCACTCTTCTTTCTCACCAAGGGTAGACTCAGATTCGATGTCGAATGTGTCAATAATACATCATCAGTATCGGTCATGGTCGATGAAGAAGGAGAAACGACTTCCTTTCTATCCGAATGTTGCATCTTATTCTTTCGTGTATTTTCTTCCATCAATCTCTGATTTTCTCTAGATTCATTACCAAAACTTGATCTAGCTGGCTTATGTAAAAATGCTAAAGAAGGAGAGTTCTGACTCCCTATAAGGAGTGATGGCCGCCGTTTAGCAACAGGTTGTACCGGCTGTTGAGCATCTGAAGACTGACTTGCTTCCGATAATGCACTCATATCATTCAATTTCAACTCAATTATATCAACTCAATATATATATAACAAAGGATAACGCAATGCAAACTTTCCTAAAGTGAATCCAACAAAATTGATAAAATTACAAAAGGATATCCTTTAAATGAAAAATGTTATCTGATGGCAAATGACTAAAAATTTTGATGCTCCCGTTGATTCCAAATAGTAATCAATCTCTATTCAAATGACTCTATTGGACTGTTACTTTAATGGTGTTCTTGATTGAATGAAAAATTATTGATAATATCCCTAGAAGAGATGCGGGTAGTGCAGGTTGCAGCTTATCTAAGACGGGATTTTATTTAAAAAAGTTGAATTCCACACCAAACTACAACAACTATCAAACTAGGTAAAACAATGAGTAATAAGAGCTTCTCAATTGAAGGCTCAGATCAGATTGAACTCCACAACTTGATTGTATGGGCCTGTTTTAATTAAATATATGATGTCCTCAACAATCGTTTGATATTTGAAATGATTCCTGCCAGAAGGAAGCGAGAAAAAAAAATATTTTTAAAAAAATCAAAAAATCAAAGAAAATTGCTTTATCAGTTTTGCGTCAAGGTTTGTGGGTCGGATTTTATGGGTAGGATCTATGGAGCAGAGGTGTCCATTATTAGGGGAGGCTAATGCAGTAATTAGTCGAAACGCATCCCAATTATTAGGGTTCTACAAGGATGGACTTATTTGGATCGGCGAAGCCTTAATTGTCTAGAATTTCATTGGGGGGCGGGAGACGAATATTATATAAATCTGGGGAAAGCCCGGAGGTTTTGTAAAAGGTGTATTCCAGTTTATGAAAAGTTCTAGATTAAACTCCGGTTCATGGTATTGTAATACTGTCTTCGTTTAACGTTTTCCATTCATGCGTGGACCATTATCAGAACACTGGCGATGTGTGGGAAAAGGAGTAAAATAATTTCCAAATTAGGGATTTCAATATATGCAATTTTTATTTCAACAAAGATCTATATGTCGTATAGAAGAAAAATAAGATAACTATGAAGGACGCGGAGGTGGTGGGAGTTTAGGTGGAGGAGCAGGTTTGCCATTAGCTGGACCAGCAGGACGTGATTTGGTCCTTATTTCTTTAGAATATATTTCATCAGAATAATCTATCTTAATATCCTCCTCCCTATGAGTCCTATCTCTGTCTGTGGTTTCAGACTTTCTCGCACGGTAGTGGTCTTCACTTCTGTCCTGGTAATTGTACCTCGATTGGTTCTGGTCTTCAAATCTTGGTCTCTTATTGGGATAGTTTTGAGTACTGGGTCTATAGGGTTGATAACTGGAACGTGTGGCATTGTTGTAGCCACTTCGATACGATGTATCAGGGATATCTGGTAACGATGCATGTGGCCTTCTATCAGGGGGTCCACTTGATGAGTCATGATCCCTTGAGTATCTCCCATTTGGCTGATATGAACTTCTCTCATATGATCTATACCTATTCCCTTGTCCCAATGGCTCAGTTGGCCTGTTGTAGCCATTGTTATGCGCTCTTGATCTATCCATGTTGTTCTGAGCTGCAGCTGGGCGGCTAGGGTACCTTGAATCGACATTTGGCATTCTTGGAAGTGACGGATTCACTGGAGGTCTACCATGACTCTCTGGGGCACTCCATTTTTCATCTTGTGCCAGTTTATTATTCAATTTTTTCTCTTCTTCCCTAAATTTATCTGCATCCATTTCATGACTTTCTTCGAATTTTGGTAATTCAATTGGTTTGCAAGGTAATGGATTTGTAGTGAAATAAGGATGATCCAAGGCATCTAATGCGTTCAATCTAAAACGTGGATCAAGTTTTAATAATCCATCTAATAATGAGACACCTTGTTGTCCCATCTTTTGAAATCTCACTTCCAAATTTCTTCTACTTGCCGGGAAGACAAATTGATTTGCTTGTGGTAATTTATCATAATCTTTCCAATTACCTTGTGTTGGTGGCCCTACTAATTCAAAAATTATACGTCCTTGATCAAGATCTGATTTCCCCTGTAAGATAGGGTTTTTCTCAAACATCTCAGCAAATACACATCCAACACCCCAAAGATCAATAGCTGTAGTGTACCTTTGGTTCCCCAACAAAAGTTCAGGAGCTCTGTACCATCTTGTCACCACTAAACCAGTGTATCTTCTTGTACTACCACATGGGCCTGAACCTCTCTTAGGTGAAGGGCCCTCATAGTTTCTAGCCAAACCAAAATCGGCAATCTTTAATGTACCTCTATGACCCACCAAGATATTAGCTGCCTTGATATCTCTATGGAAATAGTGTTGTTCATGTATATAATTAATACCTTCAAGAAGTTGTTGCATTAAGCATTTAATATGTGAATGAGTGAGATGAACTCTTGGATTTGTCAATAAACCTGATAAATCATAAGGCATATAGGGCATTACCATGTAGAAAGTTGGTAATTTCTTAACACCTTTAGCCTTTGTATCTCTTTGACAAACAATATCTATAAGTTGAAGTACATTTTTATTCTTTAATCTTTTCATGATTGTCACTTCTCTCAATGCCGTGATTGGGTACCCGCCCTTTTGGTTATGGACAATAATACTTTTCAAAGCCACTAATTTATGGTCTTCTTTATTTCTACCTTTCACCACTTCTCCAAATGTACCTTGTCCCAATTTGGAGACAGACTGGTATTTAGACATGCTTGACATTCCATACGGTTGTCGGTTCACAGGAACCTTTGTCTTGTCAGTGGAAGCGGAACTCATTTGATCTATAAATCGCTCAACTACTAATCTCTATCTGTCTTGAACGATGTGATGAGAAGGCCTTCTTCATATACCTCGATCTTGCAAAAACTAGCTGGATTTGTACTTTTTTCTCTGTACTTCTTGTTTGTGTTTTGGTGAACGACCTTTCTCTACATAAGCATTAGTTAGTGCATTTTAGAGGTTAAATCGAAGTGCAACCGTAGACTTCACTCAGTTCAATTTAAGATGTTAATCTTTGCTTTAACAAGTGATATACCTATTTCATAATTACTAGCCCCTCAAATAACTAAGAAAATACATAATCAGCACATTTAAGATTAACTGATCAAGTACGAAAATGTTTTGACAAGATTTCTAGAAGGATAACAAGCATATCATTAGGTTATTCTCTCATAATATAAAAAATTTCAGCCTTCATGATCATTGAACAAGAATATCCGTACCATTTGGGCGCAGTAAATGCTTAATATTTGATCGTCCGATATCTTCTTGTTAATTAAAGTATTTCGGAAATAGCACACAACCTGTTACTCAAACGGCGTAACTCGCGCTTAGGGAAAGAGAGGAAGGGAAAAAAAAACCAAATATAAAGAAAATAATTATCTAAAAAATCAGACACAAAGAGAGAGAGAGAGAGAGAGAGAGAACTCGAATTTTTGATCTATCAAATATGGCTCTCGAGGAATATTTTTCAGCACAAGTGTTCTTTATCATCTTGAGAGAGACTCTTGAATCTGCGATCATTGTCTCGGTCTTGCTAGCTTTTTTGAAGCAGAGTCTATTGGACCATATACCCTCAGCTTACGATTCGATACTGCAAAATGATAATGATGAGGGTCTGTCTCTGAGAATGAATTCAGAGCAACTCTTGATAAGAAATACCAAACTTTTCAATAAGCTTAGAGTTCAGATATGGCTGGGTAGCATAGCAGGGTTAGCTGTGTGCTCTGTGATAGGGGGCTCATTCATATTTCTGTTTTATTTCTTCGAGACTGATATATGGGCTAAGACTGAACATTATTGGGAAGGATTACTCAGTATATTTGCCTCGATTATTATCCCAATTATGGGGTTGGCAATGTTGAGAGTCAATAAGATGCAAGAGAAATGGAGAGTTAAATTGACTAATTTACTTTTAGCAAAGCAAATCGTTGTTGGAGAGTCTAATAAGAGCCAATCTTCTGGTAATAGATTCATTAATTTTTCAGAGAGAAATGCATTGTTCTTCCTCCCCTTCGTGACTATTTTACGTGAAGGATTAGAAGCAGTTGTCTTCGTTGCTGGGATAGGTGTCAATTCTCCATCTTCTTCAATCCCATTATCGTTCATATTGGGTCTCGTTGTTGGAATCTCTGTTGGTGTCATATTGTACAAGACAGGTGACTCAATGTCTTTGAAAATCTTCTTAGTGATATCAACTTGTCTCTTGTATTTGGTTGCCGCTGGACTTTTCTCAAAAGGTGTTTGGCAATTGGAATTACAACATTACATCAATTTATGTAATGGACAAGATATGTCAGAAGTTGGCTCTGGACCCGGCTCGTACGATATCACCAAATCGGTATGGCATGTCAATTGCTGCAACGGCGAAATGGATGGGAACTGGATGTTATTTTCTCTGATTCTTGGTTGGACAAATAGTGCCACATACGGTTCAGTTACCTCGTACATAATTTACTGGCTAGTGGTTATCTGCGTCATTAGAGGATTACAATACGAAGAGAAATATGGAGTGTTTCCTGTTATCCCAATAAGTTGGCAGCAAAAGAGAATATCAAAGAGAATTCATTTCCAAAAACTTTCAGATCAAATTGCAAATACTCCTTTGGATAGTATCAGTAGAATTGATACCGTTGATAGTGAAGCGCCATTACTTGCAAACCGTTAAAATTGACTTTTTTTATATCTATATACGCTAAAATGAATCATGATTATTCTTATGACTATATCTCGATCTTTTTAACTGTATTGTTATCTTCGATCTTGTATGCTCTTCCCCTTAGTGTCTTCGGGGGTTTGTTTTTCTGCGTTAGTCGTTTCGGCAAACTGATAACGTTTTGCCCTTAAATTTGAATTTTTCGTTTCCAACGTGGTAAAGATAGATAACAGTATCGAGAAGAGCGATAAGTCATATAATTAAACCCCATTGAGCAAGATGGTTGAAAAGGTACCTTTTGGAAAAGAATTCAGGAAAAAATATTACTCCTTTGATGACGATGTCACACCAGTAAACCATGGATCATTTGGTGCTGTTCCTAAGCCGGTCTTGGAAGCTTATCAGAAGCATGTGTTAGAAGATCAAGGTTTCCCCGATAGATATTTGAAATTAACTATGTTCCCTCAATTGCTGGAGTCTACAAAAGTTGTCTCTGAAGTAGTTGATGCTGACGTTAATAACCTTGTCTTTGTCACCAATGCCACTACTGGTATCAATACCATTTTGAGATCTTTCCCATTCGAGAAGGGTGATAAAATTTTGATGCAGTCCACTGTATATGGTGCATGTGGTAACACTGTTAGATTTGTTGAAAACAGAATAGGAACTGAAACTGTGGTTGTCGAACTCAATTATCCAATGGAGGATGATGACGTTGTAGCAGCTTTTGAAAAACAATTTAAAGAATCAAAGATTAAACTTGCACTTTTCGATACTGTTACATCAATGCCTGGAGTCAGGGTACCTTTTGAAAGGATCATTGAATTGTGTCACAAATATGGTGTCTTAAGTTTGGTTGACGGTGGTCATTCTATTGGGTTAATCGACTACAGTATCAATAAATTGAAACCTGATTTTTTCACTTCTAATTTACATAAATGGTTCTCAACTCCTAGAGGATGTGCTTTTCTTTACGTGGACCTGAAACATCACAAATTCATTCACACTTTCCCAGTGTCTCATAGTTATTTAGATGACAGTGTTGAATTGCCAAAGGAATTGGAGAAGACAAGACTTGTTGATAGATTCGCCTGGACAGGTTCAAACTCGTTCGCGTCATTTGTTAGTGTCACAGATGCAGCTAAATTTAGAAAAGAAGTCTGTGGTGGTGAAGAACTGATTAGAGATTATAAGAGTGATTTAGTTAAGAAGGCTAGCAAGATGATCTTAGACATGTGGGGCACTTCAGTCATACAAAATAAGACTGACACGTTGATGACTTCGATGTTCAACGTGGAGATTCCAATGAAACCTGAATTGTTATCAAAGATGTTTGAACCAAGTTTTATGGACGCTATGAGATTGGAAATTGAAAACAGTATGTTTGTTAAGTATCGTGCTTTCATACCGACTCAAATTCACAATGGGAAATTTTATGCTAGATTTAGTTGTGAAGTTTATAATGAATTGTCTGATTATAAATATGCAGCTGAAAGTCTTTTATCGATTATTGATGAATTTATGGAATCAGATTTATATTTATCAAAATCTCTTGAATCTGAAAAGATTGGTAAATGATTGTGTTTCTGCTTGTTTCGCTTTTTAGTTTGTATATTTTTCAATAATAATCTTTTTAATCAAGACAATCCAATTCACTTTTATATTTTATATAAATCGTTAAATACTACGCCAATGTAAATTTGAATAATAATGGGAAATTAATCATTCTATTCCATGCATTTCTTTGTACTTCATTTGAGATAGCAGTATTTTTGTTACATCTTAATGTAACAATTCGTTGTATGGGTCAAAAATCGAACAAAGAGTAAGAGATCCAGATGCCTTCAACAACATTGGATCGAATTCTTAAAACTCATAATTCATGTCATTAATTGCCTTTATGGCCAAGTTGGTAAGGCACCTCACTAGTAATGAGGAGATCATCAGTTCGAATCTGATTGAAGGCAATATTTTTTGTAATTTTTTTTTTTCACCTCTTCAAAATTGTATGAGCTAATGATATCTAGATATCTACAGTATGACACAAGTTATATAAAATATGACATTAAATCTATTTATACAGTTTCATAATCTTTTCATTTCCAATTTATGCAAATTCTTAAGTGGTCCTCTTAAATCTTCACCCATCATTGTCATTTTTTGCAATTTATTCAATTTTCTAATTCCATATGCAAATACAGTAATCGTACTTACTACTGATACAGCACATATGATATAGAACCAATCATCATCTTCTTCAACAAAATTGTTCAAGTTCATACCGTATGCAGATGCGATGAAAAGTAAACATCCAAGACTTAAAAGTCCCATTGAGAATCGTAAACCTAACACCATCAACTGGTTCCTATTCAGATCCAAGATGATATTGATAATTTCCTCAGTGGTTTTAATATTTGAAGTCAAATTTTCTGCTGTTTGTACGATTTCATCACAATGATTTACGTAATTTTCAAGTAATATTTCCACTTCCAGATGATCATCATCAGCTCTTCTTTCACTCAAGTATAGACCTGCTAATTCGTCGTCCTGTTCTAATAATTCATCAATCATATCTCTTGTCAAGGTTGCTTTTTTCAAAAACTGTGATAATTTTTTAGATTGAATTAAAAGATATCGAAGCTTTTCTCTATCTATATGATTATCCAATTCTTGTAATATACCCTTCACTACTGTGCTATGTACAAGCATCTCTGAATGTAAATTGGAAACCACTGAGATGAAAATCGCTTCAAGAGCTCTGATTTCGTACAGTAACCCAGCTACAGATGACGGTGTTTTCAATTTAGACTCTAAATCTTTCAAGAACACAGAGTAAGTGTGGGAATCTGTAGAACCATGATTGAATAAAACCACTGATTCTTTCTTAATAACAGACTTGATATGCACTAAATTCAACAAGATGGAATTTTCACGAATCAAGATCGATGGTACAATATCGGTGTAATCTTTATCAATCTTTCTCAAATCTCTTGGTAATAAGTCATGATTCAGTAATAACTCATTTTTCATCTTATCTGACGAGACGTATGATAAATCTCCCTTCCCATCAAAGACTATACATCTTAAGAAAGTTGATCCATTGGTATTTCTTTGTCCTAAACTTTTCGCTACTAATAATTTGTCATAATAATCTTGTTGTGATCTTGAGTTCGAGCCAGCGTGGACAAAACGGGCCTGATTCACTAGAAGAGATCGTACGGGTCTTTTAAATATATTCACGAATGGTCTGAATGGAGATAGTGGTATTCGCTGCATCTCTTTTGGATCTAATGTTATCAAATATCTAATATCTTGTTACAAATCCATCACAGATTTTAACTTGTAATTTTCTTGCAAAAAATAAATGTCATACAGCCCCAGTCTTTTTTTCTTATGTCTGATTGAGGTGATACCAGCTTAGATTGATCGAACAAACTTGGCTATACATTAAAGAGAACTCTAAATTCTTAAGCTTTACTCAATTATTAAAGGCATTAAATGATTTACTGATCTCTTGATCAAACTTTAAACGTAATGTAGTAGTAGGCTCTAGGGCTTAATCTAACGGAAGCACTTTTTATGATCTCTAAACAGATGTCAAAACACACAATGGACATTACAATGAAATTCGAGTATTACCATACATGCAAATGAAATCTGCAACGGATATATGTATTGGAAGCCCAAAGACAACATAACAGCTTGAATTTACAATCCTTGCATTATAATAATCAATCATTAGTTAATTATGACAAGCTTACTAATATTCTGCAAGATCAAAGGTGATGACGCCAAAATTCCGATCTAATGATAAGAACTCCTATTGTGATCAACACTGGAATAGGTAATTATCTCTGAAGTGAACCGGGGTATTCTGTTAATTTGATAGCTTACCGTGATGAGATAAAGCTCATCTCTTCTTAATGCGGTAAAATGTAAACATTGCACTGTGAAAGAGAAAAAAACAAGAAATAAAGAAAACAAAAATTGGGTTTCACTGGCATAAGTTGTCAAAAAAATAGGTATAGAACCAAGAGTTTTCGTCTCATCTCATCACTATCGTCATTCTTTACAATTGATGACACGACATTTTGATTAGAGATTTGCGGAAATTTAATTTATCCTGGACAGCAACTTTCAAATTAGTCTCAAAATTCTTATCTGTGTCTTAGATCTTTCGTTTCATATATAGTTTCTTTCATTTCTCCGATTTCTTTTTGCAAAGCTTTTCTCGATGGAGTCCACGGAAGAAATGCCTCTGGTCACTCCTGGAGTGAAGAGAGTCTACTCTGCTGCTCAATTCGATGTGCGAGAAGAGCTTGGTCATGGTGCTTATGGTAACGTGTATCGAGGGATTGACAAGGTTACAAACACTGAGGTGGCAATTAAACAAATTGATTTGGAATCAGATGAGAATATTCTTGAGTTCAAGAGAGAAATAGCTCTCTTGTCTACTTGTAATAACGAATTTATTACCAAATACTATGGTTGCTTTGTAAGAGGTTTTAAACTTTGGATAATAATGGAGTACCTCCCCGGTGGATCATTGACGGATTTATTGACACCTGGCCCTTTAAAGGAAAGTTATATAAGCAAGATATGTTATGATATGGTGCAAGGATTGGACTATTTACACGAGAATGGTAAGATTCATAGAGATCTCAAGCCTGCAAATATCTTAGTTAGTAAAGATGGCACGGCAAAGATCGCTGATTTTGGAGTCTCTACCCAGCTCTCTAATAAGTTATCATTGAGAAACACATATATAGGAACACCTTACTATATGGCTCCGGAAGTGATTCTGCATCATCAGTACAATTTCAAAGCTGATATTTGGTCTTTAGGGATCACTTTACTCGAACTCGCTAACGGGAGACCCCCTTTATATCAATACCATCCTATGCAAGCTGTTTACTTAATTGAGAAGAATGAGCCTCCTGCTTTGGTTGGCGATGAGTTCAGTAACTCTTTCAAGGACTTCATCAATCTTTGTCTACAGAGAGATCCAAATAAGAGACCTACTACAAAGCAACTAATGAAGCATAAATTTTTAACATCTAGGAGATCATCTAGTGATAAGATATTGAGCTTGGTGGAAAGGAAAAGAGAGTGGGATGAACGTAATGGTGATGGTAAGATTCAACAGAAGAAATTTTATGTACCAACTGTAGAAAGTGCTAGCACTGCAAGTACCACTAGCGAGGACACTACAGAGTTTGATTTTGATTTTGAGTCATTGGGTAATCAGTCTGAGAGCACAATTAAGGGACCAAAGGAGACCTTTGCATTGGCTAAAGGACAAGTAGATCTGAGCGAGGATATGGATATGGACTATGATCGTATGAGCCATGAGTTGAATGCGATGTTGAATCTGTCCTTTAACAAGATATCTTCCAAATTGAATTTGAGCACATACCAGTATGACAATTTGGTAACTTTTAAGACAAATTTTCTTAACGATGCTGTAAGGGATGAAGATAAGAAGAATAGAGATATATTTCTGATTTTCTTCAAGAATTTCATGAAAAGACTTTATAATTCAGATGTTCAACCTTTAAAACAACAATTATTACCAAGAATCATTTTAGAAAATCAGAAGGAGTTAATGGAATTGAAACACAAGCAGAATGAGCAATTGAAATTAGACAATACACAGGTGAAACTTGCACCGGCAACGAGAGATGGAGATCGTAAGAGAGAAAGAGAAAGAGATCATATTGAAGAGTTACTTTTGAGTAGATGGGCAGAGGGAATGATTGAGAAATGGACAAATTGATGGAGTTATATCATTAGAGAATTTATGATTATGAGATTAAAATGCATCTTTTTTATTATATACGTTTAAAGTAATTCATGTAGATGAATAAAACTACATTTAAATGAAATCCGATGAAATTTTAAAAATGACTTTATTACACATATCCATAAAACTAAAGCAAGATCTTAATTCAACAAACCATCAAGATCGAATTCCTTTGCCCATTGAGTGACAATGGTGGTATTTTCAACTTTTGGTGGCTCTACAGCACCGGTCATACCACTTGGAATCTTGGCATTGTGTTCATCATCGATAGCTGTCTTCTTAGGTAATGTCCAACCGATGATCTTACCGTCTCTCCAGTCGTTCAATACAGTCTCGGCAGCGGAGTGCAAGTTCGGTATACCACCTTTACCCAATCTACCGAATTTTCTAGCGACGTGAATCAATACTTGTTTGACAAATTCATCTAAGTTATGAGATGGGATTGCTGGAAGACTATAATGTTTCTTAAAACTTTCTGACATTTGGTTATCCTTGGATAATTTGACTAATAACAATTTGACAGCCAGAACTGGATCTTGAATGTCCTTTGGAGGTAATGCATTAAGTAATGCTAACTCGGCTTCTTGTTGTTTCTTAGATTTCTTTCCAGCAGTTGGGAAAACAATACCTGGTGAATCCAACACTTTCAATTTGTTATCGATCTTGATCTCTCTCAATGCAGTGGTGACACCAGCTTGGTTACCCACTGGACATACCAACTTGTTACCTCCGTGTCTAGATATCAATGAATTGATTATACTTGATTTTCCTACATTTGGGTAACCGATAACACCAACGATGATAGATCTTTTCAAATTGGATTTGGCAGCGTATGATTTCAATGACGTGAGTAATTGCTTTGAAGTGGCTTGTTGTGATAATGTCTTATTAAATGAAGCTGAAGTGGTGGAACCTGTTGATGCTTTTAAAGGTAAAGTTGGGAATGATGATTTCAAATAATCTAACCATTGTTTCAACACATTCTCTGGGATCATATCTACTTTGTTCAATATCAATATCAATCTCTTACCTTGACTTTGTAAAACGGCTTCTTCAACTTTTCTTGATCTTGTATTCTCTGGATCTCTAGCGTCTAATACATATAATATAACATCTGATGCTTCTACAACGGCTTTGAAAATCTTGTCATATGATTTTCTTGATTTATCCTTTGCGGTTTCTTCGTCTTCATCAGAGTCTTCAATTTCATAATCAACAACTTCCATATCGTCTTCAACTTGCATATCATCTTCAGATTCATCTTGGTAATCATTGGCTGCCAGTTGAGCAGATTCTAACAAGGCCAGTAATCTTCCACCTTCTTGCTCTTCTTCTTCGTCATCACTGACTTCATCCATGAGATCTTCACCTTGTTGAGCTGCTAGCAGTTTTCTTTCTTCTCTCTTTCTAGCTCTTTCTTCTAATTCTAAACGCCTGCTATCTTCAATTTCTTGAATAATCTTCTCTTTGTATGGGAAACTTGATGGAATTCCAGGATCCTTAGGCTTTCTTGATTTCCATGTTACATCTTTCTTTGCTTGTTTTCTTTGCTTTCTTTGATGTGCTAATGACTTCTTCTTAATACCCTCCCTCATACGGGTAGTGGTTCTCTTTGAAGTTGGCTCTAAATTCAATAACAGTTAGTAAATGCATTCAATATAATCATATCTCATTAATCAGCTACTCACTTCTTACTCTCATTGCCAATATATAGTATACAATCTATTACTTTGATAAAAACACAGATAGGATCTCTTCTAAAACTTTTCACAAAATTTTTGCAGTAAAAAAAAAAAATTTTTTTTCTTAACAAAGTAAAGAGATGAGGTCTTACTGATAAAAATCAAGTAATAACAGAATATAAATCAACCTCTGGTGCAAATTACAATATTTAAATATCTTTACAGTGTGACCAATTTGTGAATGATAAGTGTGATCTCATTGACTCATATAGATCACCTCTTATTATTGATAATTCTAATATTCATCTCTCTAATATAGGTCGTGTCTGATCCAATTTGACCCATCTTGTAATTTTTTAAAAATTTTCTATAAAATTTTTAGTAGGGAATTTTTCATCTTTTGTAAATCATTTGAGAAGAAGAGATAGATATATTTCGACTTGACTGACTTTGAAATATAGTAGTCATTTGTTCTTTTTGATTGTCATTGATTTTGAGTTGTTTAGAGTTCCAATTTTCACGCAATAGTGTTTCTTAGAAGATAAGATTGATCTAAGCAATAATAATACAAAAGATGGCTTCTATATCAGCGCCATACACAGTAACGACGTTACCCAGAATATCATTACCAAAAGATGTCACAGACTGTGTGATCTCCGAAGTGTCAGAGAGAGATGATAACTATATAGATTTAGGAGTGAGTGGATCCATAATAGGTACATATATCTTGAGACCAACACCGAAACTTTATTGGTCATATGCTATATCACCAACAACTGTGGTCACAGCATTGGCTAATTTCGGCAGCTTTGATACACAGAGAAGATTTGCAGTCGGGGTGAAGGATTATAAAAAGAATAAATTGTTATTGATTGAGAAAAACGAGTCTAATGGAACTGAAGATGCTAGTATTGAACAACCTTTGGTTAAAAGTACAAATTTACTTCTTCCCGCTCAATTAGTCGGATTGAAATTCGGTAACAGTGGTAAATCATTATTCTGTCTTTTGGAAAATGGTGATTTACAAGTTTATGAATACCATATTGATGAAAATGAACCGTTAGAACCTCTTTATAAAGTTGAAGGAAATAAAAAATCTAAAGTGGTTTATCACAAATTTTTGGATAAGATACTGGGTTCAGAATTGACCAATGTTGAAAGTTATTTAATAACAGTTGAGTCATCATCATCAAAATTCTTGATTGCTAGAACATTTGCATTATTAACAACAAATGAATTACTCGAAGTGAATCAAACTACAATTGATTTCCAATCCAAGAATTTTACCATGGATTTCAACTCCAACGGTTCCTTAGTTATTTATGACATCGATTCACAACTGATTTCCATTTTCACTTTACCAAATACCACACTACAAAAGCAAATATCAGTTACCAATAGAGTTAAAGATTTATACAACAAGTCTAATAATCAAATTTCACTCATATCAGCAGCACCAAATAGAGTCTTATTGGCCATTAACGGTACCGTATTACTCATAGAAATCACATTCGAGGCAATCTTAGCCACATACACAGCAGACTCTAATTCTACTTATAGGATATTATCATGTGAAACTGTGAAAGGTTCATCACTCAAGACTCAACAAACTCTGTTTTTGGCATTAGAGTTGAACTCCAAAGAGGCCTTGACCTCTGTGCAGTATTTTGGTCTTAATGTCGGGCTTGGTACTTTAAATGATTGCTTAGGAAAGGGAATCAACAGAATACAAAAGAAAACTTTAAAAGATGAAGAGTTTTTCCAAACTGAAGTGACAGGTCTCTCTTCATTGATCAATGAAAGTAGTATCGATGATGAGGGCTTTTTCCTTGAAAATTCATTAGCTTTGAGAAATGAGCTTTTTGAAGTGTATAGAGATTTGAGAAACGCTAAAGAGCAAAAAGATATTGAAAAATGGGAAAGTATTTTCTTACCCTATGTCAAGGGGTTTTCACTCAAGGATATCTTGAGTGTCAATTTCCCCGAACTTAAAGAGGGCCAACAGGATTTTCAAGTTTTTGAATTGGAGAAAGATCGTGTTATCGATTCCAGATTTTTTTACAAAGTTGCATCTCTAATTTTCACTAAGGACGAAGAGAAGAGAATCACTTTACTGGACAAGAGTTTTGTCCCTGAGAAGACTTTGACATACTTGTTAACACATCCATTATTCCCAATGGAGTTCTCCAATGGGTTATTGCAATCATTACACAAATTCCCACGTTTAGTGAGACAAGCCATCGTCACATGTCCAAACTTGTCTTGTTTCGAGTTAATTCAACAATTAAACGTTATTGAGAACGAAGAGATTTTCAAAGATTTAGTTATAAGATTAAGTGAAGAGTACAGTTCTGAGAAAATCACATCGGAGACTACAAAGATCATTAACACAAATAATAAAAAGAGAAGAAACTCATTGGATTCGCTTTTCGATTTGGATAAGATTATCAGTAAGATAATCAATTTGAATTTCGGTTTTGAAATCTTGAATTCATTCATCGATTCTAATGGGTTGATTTTATCTTTACACTATTCTAAATCCGAACATAATTTAGATAATTTGATCGCTAAGATCGATAAGAAAACCGACTCATTATTAGTTAATTCCCAATTATTGACCTTGGTTGAGCAATCATTGATAAATTCAACCGAATTCAACGATAAAAAGTCCAATAAGAAAAAGAAATCTAAATCTAAGATGCAAGCCGCAGAGCTGGAACAACAAAGGAAGTTAAAACCCTTGACTATCTCCGAGGATGTCGATGATACAAGAGTCAAATTAGACTCGATGTTAAGTATCGATAAGAACAACAACGTCAATGAGTTCTTGTTGAATAGTAAAAACAACAGTGTTGTGGATCAATTGAATAAGAAAGTTCCCTCTTATTCGATCGATAAGTTGATCTTATAATTTACATGAAAAAGGTTATTAATAGGTGTTTGAAAATAAATTATTTTTGCATTAATTAATTTTTTACCAATGTAGACTTCCAATTTAAACTACTTCATTCTCCGAACCGACTCAACTCTACTCCTATATCTACACAACCCGCCTTTAACTAAAATGGCTGCTTAAAAATTTAATTTTTAGTGAGTGAAAAAATTTAAATAAAAAATTTTATCTTTCTCTCTCTAAAGAAAAAGATAATGTTTTTCTTCTCTCTCTTGCTTTTTTGACATCTGTAAAGTGTGGTTTTTTATCAATTGTTAAAAAAAAACTTGACTCTGGTAACGGAGTGTGGTTGAATATATAATTCAGATCAAGCTTTTGAAGTACTTGAGCTTCGAATTTGCAAACTGGATTGTATCGAGGAACTGTGCTCATCGACCAAAAGTTAATTGTTTTCTCCGTCTATTTATTCTGTTATCTGGGCATCTACAATATGGATTTTATAAATAATAGTACTGGTGAGTCTTCGCCTTCTTCTACAGGAAGGTCAAGACCTTCAGTGCAAAATGCATTACAAGGGTTCTCGAATCCTTCTTCATTTCACGGTTACGATATACCGACAAGTGGTAGAAGCCATAATATTTATGCATCTAGTTTCAAGCCTAGTTCAGGGTTCCCAACTTCTGAAACGGTCCCCAATACACCAGCCGTTCACTCGGGATATGACGTTCACGAACAGACCGCTGAGTTGGCTAACGTTGGTGTCCCCGGGGTCGATGGTGAGGATGACGTCGCAGAGATAGATAGTCGCCATACCCCTGAAGACTTGAGATTTTCTAAGCATTCACCAGAATCTCAGTATATGCATTACAATGATTCAGACAAAGTTGGATATTATCACGGGAATATGGAAAATGAAATCAGCCCGACAAATAGTGTCAGTGTCTCCGACGAAGAAGTCGAGACTTATAGACATGTGAACCATGAGACACCACTTTTGACAGATCCATTCAGAGAAGACTACTCTACTATATTGAACAATGAAATACGCCCCTCAATATCTATTGATTTGGAAAATGGGTTGCCAATGGTACCAAGTTTCCCCACCAGGATATACCACTCGATCTCGTCTATCAACAAACAAGACTTGGTTCAACAAGCCTTGGTGAAACCCGTGTCTTACTTACCAGCGGTATTCTTGGGTCTTCTCTTGAATATCTTGGATGGGTTATCGTACGGGATGATCATGTTCCCCATCAGTGAAGCGACATTCAGCGCCTTGGGCCCAGCTGGGCTATCGATGTTTTACATGTCCTGTATCATATCTCAATTGGTTTACTCTCTCGGTGGGTCACTGTTCAAATCTGGTATAGGTTCAGAGATGATCGAAGTGACACCGTTTTTCCATTCGATGGCATTAAGTATTATGGCCGAAGTCGGTGAAGCTAACAAGCTGAGTGTGATCAGTACCACGATCTTCACCTACGCGATCTCCTCCATGGTCACTGGTGCCGTGTTTCTCCTGTTGGGTAAATGCAGATTAGGTTCATTGGTCGGTTTTTTCCCAAGACATATCTTGGTTGGCTGTATCGGTGGTGTTGGTTACTTCTTAGTCGTTACCGGTGTGGAAGTGTCATCCAGATTGGAAGGCGGTGTAGAATACAACTTGTCTGTCTTGCAATACTTGATACAACCAACGGTGTTACTTCAATGGACGATCCCATTGTTATTAGCCACGATATTGGTCTATATGCAACATTTGAACCATAACGCGTTGATCGTGCCTGCATACTTCATTGTTGTGTTTGTCGTATTCCAAGTATTGATTTTAATTGTTCCATCATGGGATCTTGAATTGGCTAGGGAAAACGGTTGGGTCTTCGTATCCCCACCTTCCAATGAACCATGGTACAGTTTCTACTATCTTTACGACTTCAAACTTGTGGACTGGTTTATTGTCTTGAAACAAGTGCCAACAATGCTTGCATTGACTTTCTTCGGAATCTTACATGTCCCTATCAATGTGCCTGCATTGGCTGTCACTGTCGGAATGGACGAGTACGATGTCGATAGAGAATTAGTGGCTCATGGTATTTCCAATGCCCTTTCTGGATTATGTGGCTCTATACAAAATTATTTAGTGTATACCAATAGTGTGCTTTTTATTAGAGCAGGTGCAGATTCAAGATTGAGTGGTGTCATGTTAGCCGCTGCCACTCTGATGATTATGTTCGCTGGTCCTGTTGTCATTGGATACATTCCTGTCTGTGTTGTGGGAGCTTTGATTTACCTTTTAGGTTACGAGTTATTGAAAGAGGCTCTTTATGATACTCATGGAAGGTTAAGCAGATTCGAGTATCTCACCATAGTTATTATCGTGATCACTATGGGAGCTTGGGATTTCGTTTATGGTATATTGGTTGGTATCTTACTTGCATGTATGTCCTTTGTCGTGGATTCTGCAAGAAGACCTGTCATATCAGGGATTTATTCTGGGAAATATGCCAGATCAACTGTCTTGAGACATCCGAAGCAACAAGAATTCTTAAAAGATGTTGGTCATCAAATTTATATTTTGAAATTACAAGGTTCATTGTTCTTTGGATCTATTGGTAGTCTTGAAAAACGTGTTAGATCAAGATTCGATGAAGAGATCTTCGAGAAAGAGCCAATCAAGTATCTCGTCTTAGATATGAACAATATCTTGAGTATGGATTTCTCTGCTGCCGAGTGTTTCAAGAGACTTAAAAATTTAATGGTGGAAAGAGATTGTTTCTTAATTATTTCATCTGTAGCAGAAGATGGTGAAGTTGTTAGTGTCTTAAGAGATGCCGGTTTGTGGGATGGATCCGAAGATGATAATAGAATTCAATTATTCAATAGTTTGAACTCTTCATTAGAATGGTGTGAAAACAATTTCTTGAAAACTTTCCGTGTTTATAATGCCAAACCGAGATTACCTTCTGGTACTCAAAGAAAGGAAGTGCCAATGAAGTCATCATCGCACCATTCCCAACAACATAGATCCTTCTCCAAAGGAACAATGGCTTCTTTCATTGGAGGCTCATCGTTAGTTGGATCACCACGTCAAGTTCAAATAGTCAAGGCTGCAAAGAAAGTCAACACTGATGATTTGGGAAGTCATAAGAAATTCAATAGAATGCAACCACCATTACCTTTAATTCTTACCATATTCCAAGGTCTCTCAGATAAAGACGACACTTTCTGGTCCAAATTGACTTCCTACATGGTGAAAGAGTTCGTTCCAGGTGGTACTAATTTCTATTGCAACAACACCTCGGAGAAACCTCAATTCTTCTTTGTCGAATCAGGGCTAATCAAACTGACATACGAATATGATTTCACTAAACAGTTGGAAGTCAGTATTCTTCCACTTACAGCCTTCGGTGATCTTTCCAAGAACCCCGACAGAATCACTTGCTCATACACAGCATCCGCTGACACTATTGTATGGAAAATCGTCGATATGGAAAAATTGAAAACTAAAGAACCTGCTTTGTATGCTGAATTTATAGATGTGGAAATAAAATTGATGGATGAGAGGTTCAAGGCATTGACATCCAACCTTGTGGTATCTACATAGTTCGCTGGCGTTACTTGAGATTTTATAGGATATATATCTTCTTTTTACTTATAAATATAACTTTTCAACCCATACTGACTGATCTCTCCAAAAGTTGAGATCTGGCAAAGGGAAAAAAATAAAAATAAAAACAAAATTGAAAAAGAATACGTTTTGAAATTGGATCTATAAGCAATTAGAAGATGGTCAGTTCTCCATTGAAAAAGTTCTCGCATTCCAGGTCGCCTTCGAAGAATAGTAACAGCTTGCCTCCATCTAGACAACCATCCTCAGGGGTAGCCCGTAACCATTCTGCCCAGGCGACTCATTCTAGAAATGCCAGCCAAAATCAGATGCTGTCAGGTTCACAACTGAAATCGAGAGTCACATCGATGGATCTTGCTAGACTGTACGAAGCGGATCGTGCTAGAATTGTGAAGTACTGTTTCTCGAAGAGAGAGCTGGATGGTCAATTACATGAAAGTTACATTACACATGTGAGAATCATTGAAGATTCTCATTCCCCGTCACTGAGACCACCATCGGATTCGGACGCTTCACATAAGAAATCTAGAATCTTGGTTATAAGTGTGAGGAAAACTGGGAGAGTGAGATTGCATAAGGCTAGAGAAAACCCTGACGGTAGTGTTCAAATCGGTAGAACTTGGGACCTTGATGAGTTGACCAAATTGGAGAAAGATCTCATGGTTCCAACTGGGTTCATCTTGGTCTTGGGTAAGCAATACTACTGGGAGACTGCTTCTCCTAAGGAGACTACAGTTTTCAATACCTCTGTGATAAATACATATATGAAATACACTGGGAAGCTCCCGGAGTTGGTCAATTGGGATTTGAATGCCTTGAATATCACAGTTCCACCTAATGTATCGAGAAATGCAAGTCGCGGTACTGATTCCCCAGACACAATTCCAGAAAATGGACCAAGTGCTCCATCACCTCTGAGACCAATTGCCCCTAGACTGCAGCCTCAGAGACTGGTTACTGGTGATAGTGTCTCCGAGTCACCTCAGAGAGTTGCCTCTGCTGACTCTTTCAATTTCTCTAGTCAGCCATTGAGTATACCGAAACTGAGACCAGAGATTTCACAAGTTCCAGATTTGAGTATGAACAAGCACTCTCTTGAAACTGAGTTACCACAACAATGGCAGAATCCCAAACCAGGATCAAATAGGAAGCAATTCCTGCAACATCCTAATGAATTTGGATCTACCAATTCTGGTCTTGAAAGGCCACCTCAACAACAAAGATCACAACAGAAATCACCTTATGATCAAGGAATGAACAATTCCAGACAAAATAGTCTGACATCGACAAAGATGATGCAACAGCAGCAACAACAACAATATAATCAAGCTCCACAACAGCAGTTCTCCGTGCCTCATCCTAGACAAGGAAGTCTGGGTTCAACGGGACCTTCAATGATTAAGTATCCACAAGGTAATATGGGTGGTGCAGCTCCCCCATTGAACAAGTATCCAAACGAGATGTCTTCACATCAGCCAAGAAATGAACCAAAGAGAAATTTACAAATAGTACCTCCAAATACCTCAAATTTTGGACCACAACAAACTGCTGTCCTTGGGAACTCTCCTAATACTATACCTGATAGTAGAATTGGAAGACAGCCATATCAACAATCAGCTTCTCCAATAACCCCAAGAGAGATTCATAGTGCTGGTTACAATAATGCAAGAGCAGATTCTCATAAGACTCCTGTATCAAATAGATCAGATCGTGATATGGGATTCAATTCTAATGGACATGACAAAGATGTATCACTGTACCAGAAATATCTGGGTGCTAGTAGAAATTCTCCAATGAAAGATGACTACAGCGACTCACCTGTTGAAAATTTATCATCAAATAGACATTCTCCTCTCAAGGGACTTAATAATATCGAGCCTCACAGAGATGTCATTGAAATAGATGACGATGACGATGACGATGAAGAAGAGGGTGATGGTAACGATAACGATAGTTACGATGTTGCTGGTTACTATGCTGGTCTGGATGAAGAAGAAGAGGAAGATGACTCTGATATACAAATACTCGGGGCATTAGAAGTACCTCGTAGAAAAGATTTATCTGAATTGGAGACACTTAAAGTTCCAGAGAGAAGAGACATATACGATGAGAAAATTGAAACTGAAGATGGAAGAAAGAGATCGCATTCTGTGGGAACGCCGCACGCAATTGATCCTAGAGTCGCGATGTATCTGTCTGAAGAGAAACCATCTAGTAACAAATCCACTGAGCTGACGGAATTCGTTGATGAGATTTTTGAAAAGATTGACTGGTCTTCCTCCGATGACGTCTCAACCATGGAGAAGAAGCTTATGAGAAGATTAGTGGTGGCAAGTAACGAGAGTTGCCAACTGTTGATCAATATCGGTAACGATCAAGCAGATTTGAAAAGATCAATCGACTCTTCTTTGAACAATTGTAAAGTGCTAGACCCATTAATGGCATTTTTCAATGTGGAAATACTGTCCTTCAAAGATGAGATCAACCAGATCAATAACAAAGCAGATGCCGTAGGGTTAATGAATAGAAAAGCATTGTATAGAGAAATAGCGTCAATGAGATAAAATTTGATCTCATCTGTGTCTTTGACGCGCTTTGTGTACTTTAAAATCTTTTATTTTGTTTTTTAGAGAAAACAGTGTAGAAATACAAATAGGAGATTGAGATCTTGTTTATCAGGTGGAAGGCATGGATCAGAGCTTTGTAGATGATTCCTTTGACGATGAGATCGACGAGGAAGAGCTTCTTGCCAAGGCTAATGAGAAATGGGCTATCAATCGGTATGTCACCACAGTAGAGACCAATAGACCTAGACAAGTCAATTTAGATGGACAGTTCATAAGGGAGACCGATAGCCAGGGGAACCCAGTGGAGTATCGTCAAATTCAGAATATTATAACATTCGGTCCTACTCATCATGAATTGAACGAGGCCAATTTAGGTACATATATATATCCTACTAATCTTGAGATCAGAGATTATCAATATGATATAGTAGCGAAGGCGTTGTTCAAGAATGTGCTATGTGCTATGCCCACAGGTTTGGGAAAGACATTTATTGCTTCGACTGTGATGTTGAATTTCTACAGGTGGACCAAGACTGCAAAGATTGTCTTCATGGCCCCTACGAGACCCTTAGTGGCACAACAAATTAAAGCATGTTATGAGATCACGGGGATACCGAGTCACGATACCGCGATATTGTTAGATAAAGTTAAGAAGAATAGAGCAGAGATATGGGAATCGAAGAGGGTTTTCTTCACTACGCCTCAAGTTGTCGAGAATGATTTGAAAAATGGATTTATAAACCCTAAGGATATAGTATGTTTAGTCATTGATGAAGCACATAGAGCAAGAGGTAATTATGCATATAGAAATGTTGTGACGTTTATGAGAAGATTCACGTCATCTTTCAGGATATTGGCTTTAACAGCAACACCTGCATCAGATATCAATGGGGTGCAAGAGTTGATTGATAACTTGTCAATTTCTAAAGTGGAATTGAGAACTGAGGAAAGTGTTGACACTGCCAAATATATGAAGAAGAAAGATATAACGAGGATACATTGTTCGCCTAATGAGAAAATGATGCAGATCATTGACTTACTTGCCGATGCTGTAGATGGGACACTTCAAAAATGTATCAAGTTCAAGATCTATGAAGGTACAGATCCATATAAAGTGAATGCATTTCAAGCTATGGAAGCTAGTCAAAAAGTGGTGAGAAATCCAACCATTTCAGAAGGTTTAAAATGGATGTATTATTTCCTTTTACAAATCTTAGTAGTGGCAGGACAAGGTTTCCGAAGGATAAATATTTATGGTATTAGAAGTTTTTACTCATATTTCAATGATAAATTCTTGGAATTCACAGCGAAATGGGAAACTAAGAAATCCAAGAATCAATATGCAGCAGATTTCTATTATCACCCTAGTGTCAAGAAATTACTCAAATTAACTGAAAATTTCATTACTGAAGATGATAACCTGAGTAGACTTGGCCAGGGAACCTCAGGGTTATTCAGCCATACGAAATTTGAGAATATGGTGGAAGAACTTTCAGATTTTTTTGCCAATACTGACAAGAGCGATTCTAGAGTAATTATATTTACAGAATTTAGAGAATCTGCATTGGAAATTGTTAAAGTGATAGACACATATAGCGCAAACCATCGAGCCGAATTGGCAAAGGAATTGAAACCACATATTTTCATTGGTCAAGCGAGGGAAAAGGATAAATTTGATGATGTAGAGTTTCGTAAGAAACTGGCTCCAAAGAAGAGAGGCGGTAAGAAGAAAAAGGATATTGAACTGGAAAAGGAACTGAAGGAATTGGAGAAGGAAAATGCCAAATTGCTGAAAGCCGAGTTGCTGAAGCAAAGAGCTGGATCAAGGGTGGGTAGTTCAGAGATGGCACAAGAGCAAGGTATGAACCAACAACAACAGAAAGATTTGATAAATGATTTCAAAAAGGGGGTATATAATATAATTGTGGCGACTTCGATCGGTGAAGAAGGTTTAGATATTGGAGAAGTGGATTTGATTATCTGTTTTGACTCAACAAGTAGTCCTATAAAGAATATTCAACGTATGGGTAGAACAGGGAGAAAAAGGGATGGTAAGGTGGTATTTTTATTTTCATCTAACGAGGAATCTAAATATGAGAAGGCAATGGGAGGATACATGTATATTCAACAGCAGATCCAAAGTGGACAGAATATCAAGTATGAGCCATCTGATAGGATCTTACCCAAGGATTGTCAACCTATCGTAGAGAAGAAACTTATTGAAATCCCAGAAGAGAATGATGAATTACTTCAATTGGCAGATGAAGATAGTGACGAGTTTTTGAAAAGGGCTACACAGCTGACATTGGCTGGTAAGAAGAAAGGTAAAGGAAAGAAGGATACTAAGGGCCAGAAGAAATTGACAAAGAGATTTTTCATGCCTGATAATGTTGAAACCGGTTTCCAAAATGCATCTAGCTTAGTGCAGAAAGTATCTAAGGAGAAACCTATTTCTCTTCTTGATGACGATGAAGAATTATTTGCCAATACTTCTAAGCAAAGTGTCGACGCTGCGGATGCGTCGTATGTTAGTATCTCAGATCTTAAGAAGCAGAAGAATTCTGGAGAGACGAGTCTCCATTCGATTATCATTGATGACGATCAAGAAGATGAATTGGATGCATTGATCGTTAAAGATCACAATTTCGATAATACTTTTGATTTCTTGAATAGTTCATTGCCAAGTTCACCTATTGATTTGCCAGAATCGCATTCTGAGATTAATAAGGAAAATCATATTTCAACGAAGCCAAAACAGAACATAATTCAACCCGCTGTAACGACCCAGAGGAAGCGGACATTGGGTGCCACCAAGCGTGGATCTGTGAATGTCATTGAGTCCTTAAAGAGACAAGTTAAGGAGAGGCCATTCCGACCTATCATAGTGAACAAATTTGATCAACCTATTATAGTCGATGAAGAAAGTCAAAGGAGTGAACCACCACTGAAGAAACTAAAATCTTCACAACTTGATATCCCACTGGACCCTATCATCGATCCTTCACAATATTCAGGTTCAGATGGGTACCTAACCCCCTCCGAGTTAGAAGATTTCTACAACAGATGTCAAACCTGTGCTGTGCACATAGATGACAAATTCTTCGAACCCAATGCATCTAAAGAGGTCACTGGTGGTATAGGCCACAGCAGCAAGATGATAAGATTCCTCGAGTTCATATCTCAATGTAAATAGTATGTAAATTAAAATATCAACATAATTAATCAATAAGTGCTACATAACCAATTTGCGCTACTATATAAGAAGCAGAAATCTCCCAGCCTTCTTTAATTTTCTCTTCTTCTTTTCCTCACCGTCCTTATGCTCGGGCATTACGTGTATCAGTGAGGATTCGTCCGAGATCATGTTTTTGCTGGTTGAAAACTTTAACCATTGACTGCTCTTTGTAGATTAACAGCATTGTCTGTTTCGATCTTCAAGGGAATTTTTGGAAAACTATTATACAAATTAAATGATATTGGCGATGATTATGATTTGAAAGTATTTTTTACAATACTTTAATCTTTGCATCACTTTATGGGATGAAATTCTGTCTATTTTTTTGGAGAATCTCATCATGGGAATGTCTTACTCAGGTGAGTGTAATTCAAATGATATGATTATCTATGTAATACTATATTGTAATGTGATAGAATTGTTATTGGTTCTCTCTCTCTCTTCTCTTTGTTAAACAGCCCTTGTGTTTTTCAGTAAGAAAAAAAAAATCGATGAGAATTTTTTTGAAATCTTGTTCAAATTTAGCCTTTTGCAAGTAGTTGTAACGACGACATAATGTTTAAGAAGTGAGTAGTTCTATTATAGTTATTATTTGCATTGCATATTCAATTGCTAACTCGAATTGTTAAAGATTTTCTAAAGAGGATGTTCACTCTCGTTCTAATATCAAATCATCTGTACAAAGAGGTTTGAAATCAAAATTTGTTGGTCAATTCCCAAAATTAGAGCCAGTTATTGATGATATAATACCGAAGAAATCACAAGCTGTGTTGTTCAAATGTGAGGACAAGATCCAATTATACGAAGTTGATGGTGAAATCAAATTATTTCAACATTTCGATGATATCTTACCTATCTTGAAAGTAGTACACCAATATCCATCATGTTTCCCATCTGTACAAGTCGATAGAGGAGCCATTAAATTCGTCATGAGCGGTGCCAACATCATGTGCCCAGGTTTGACCTCGAAAGGTGCCAAATTACCTGAAGAAAATTTAGAAGCTGGTTCATTTGTTGTAGTATACGCAGAAGGTAAGGAGAACGCTATGGCTATTGGTAAATTGGTTATGAGCACTGATGATATCAAGAGTATTAATAAAAACGTTGGTGTTGAATTGATTCATTACCTTGGTGATGGATTATGGAATTTCAGTCCAGAGTAAATTAGTGTATACGGTTTCTGTTTTAATGTGTTTAATGAATCTAAAATTACATTTCTTGCTGTATAAATTCTACATAGAGTGTATCTTCATTAGAGATACCAGTACTTTGAATAATTGCCAAATTATCTTGCAAATATTCTTTCAAATTAGGCCCAACTTGATAATAAATCTGGAATTCTAATACTGAAATATTATCCAATTCTCTACTTACAATACCTTTCAATGTCCCGACATCGTAGTATTTGAAAGTACTCTTATGGAAACCCTGACCATTGGGCACTTGGAAATTAAGTTTAATGAGATTTGCCGATAAGCGCCCTGTGATAGTGTCATCATCTCTTATCAAGTCTCTGATATCGTATTTATAAGTTTCAAACAATACTTTACATCTTGTAGTCTGCAAGAATTGTTCATAACTAGAAGGAGTCTGTCTTATTTGAGATATGAGGTAAAGCTCATAACTCTCTCTTTCACTGGGGGATATAGTACTTCTATTCAATGTGCTTACTTTAGGGTTCATTCTCGCTATTATTTCAATAGTAGTTTGGTCAATCTCATTTGCTGTCTCATTACCGAGATCAGTGAGTCTGGTTATTGGGTTCCCATTGATTCTCAATTTCTGGAGATTGGGGAAACACTGGTTTATATTGTCAATTTCTGGCCATGTGGTGATATCATTTTCACGAACGTCAAGCTCTATCACATGTGGCATTTGAAAATCTGCCTTTGAGAAATTTATATTGTTGTTATTAAGTACAAGTTTTGTCAATTCTGTGAATTTCGATAACGGTTTCATGTTATTGAAATTGTTGAAGGCAAGATTCAAAGATCTTAAGTGTGTAAGTTTCAATATTTCATCCAAATCAGTGTCTTCATTGAAATTATTAGCTGAAAGATCCACTTCTTCCACCCCGGGAAAGAATCTGTTCACAAAACTCAAATCCTGTATGAATGTCTCTGCAAGTGATATATATTTCAAACTCAGTAAGTCATCATAACCATTTTTGATCTCACAATTACTAAACTTGTTCCCATTGAGTATTAATTTTTCAATCTTAGTGTTCAGTACAATGCTAAGCACTTCCTCTAACGATATGAACAAATTGAAACTCAAATCAAGTATCTTCAAACTGGGCACCACTGAATGTATTGCAATATCTTTACTATGATCGAATTCGTTATCGTTATTGCTCACATTACATCTATTCAACGATATCACTTCCAAACCTTGGAAATTCGATTGTAAAAGATCCAATTTTTCAAAACCATAACTCTCCACTATCTTACTCCCCAATTTTATCTCTTCAATATTTAAATCTCTCTCTTTAACCAATGTAGTGCTTCGATCTGAGTTATTGAAAAGGTCATCAAAACTCTTATATCTAGACATACCTTTACCGTACTTATCACACAACGCTCTCACAAAGCTAATCCCCTGGCATCCCTTCAACTTCTTAGAGCTAGCCTTCATAAATGACCCAGATGCTAACTTACCAATAGTTTGAAAATATCTTACACCATCTAATGATCCATCATTTTTACCTCTCTCCAGTTGGTCCCAATCCAACCCTATTGCAACTTCCTTGGGCCAGTTGGGTATCTCACCAACATATCTCACCGTGCAATAGTCATTGGAGATATTAAGTCTCTCATTGACTGTGAATCGCATCGTCATATCACCTTGTGTTTTGGCGTCTTCTATAGTAGAGATGCGTCTTTGAGATTTAATTTTTTCAAAAATGAAAAACTATACAAAGATAGGAAAGATAACATCATAAATGAACGAGATACGAAAGATCCAACAGCTCAGTAAGCGGGAGCTCGAGCAAGGAGTGTCAGATTCTGCCTCGTGGCACTCGCAGTATTCTGATTCATCATATATATTCATTGGTGGACTACCGTTTGAGTTGAAAGAGGAAGATATCATAACTATATTTTCACAATATGGTACTCCTGTAGCGATCAAGTTAGTGAGAGATAGAGAGACTGGTGAATCTAAGGGGTTTTGCTTTTTGGAGTACGAGAATCAAAGGTCTACTGTGCTACTGGTGGATAATTTTAATGGGATTAAATTGGTGGGTAGAACTATTAAAGTTGATCATTGTTATTACAAACCATTTACAAGTGATGACCCTGAGCAGATGGAAAAGGAGAAAGAGTATGAAGAGAAGATGAAGAAACTTTTATTCGAAGAGAGTGAACCAAAAGAGCAAGGATTGCTTGAGGATACTAAACAGGAAGAGCCCGTGGATGCTGAAGATGACGAGTTAGCAGATCCAATGGCAAAGTTCCTTACTTCTAAGAAAGTCAGTAAGTCAGACCTCCGAAAGGAAAGTAGGAGTTCAGATAGAGACCATCATAGCCATCACCATAGCCATCATCACAGACATCACCATCATAGTCGACATTCTGGACCAGATAGACCATCTAATGAAAGCAGAAAAGACCGCTCTCCTGAGAGGAAGGATATCCATTATAAGTCTGACAGATCATAGGATCTATTGGTTAACTGTCACGCTGTATAGACTTGTTTTTAGTAGATCAATATTTGGGGGTTTTATTCAAAATATGAGTAGTTTTGTAGTGAATACTGTGTGAGTTTAACTCTAAAAAGACTTTGATATATTTCTAATACACCTCCACATCATTCAAGACAAATTTCTAGTCCTATTATCTCTACAATCACACATCTGAGTAATCTCTAATCTAGATCTTGATGTCTTTAGTCAATGTTAAGTAAATCTCGAAAGGAAAAAGGAAAAAATTCAAATCCAAACTAAAAACAACACCAAATTCCATTTTAACCCCCAGGATTTATCGTTAGACAAAGCATGGCAGAGAAGTCGATGAGATACGGTGTTGTGATAGACTCTGGGTCTTCCGGGTCAAGACTCCAGATCTACCAATGGGAAGATCTGCACGAGTTGCAACACCACTCCAAAGATCAGTCTGTGTTGAATTCAGTTCCCAAATTGATACAACAAGAGAAATGGAGTTTTAAGATAACACCGGGGATATCTTCGTTTGAAGACAAGCCTGAAAAGATATGGGATGAGCATTTCAAGCATATTGTGGAGTTTCTGGAAGAGATAATACCCATGGATCAACATAATGATACTCCATTTTTCGTACTTGCCACAGCGGGCATGAGATTGTTACCTGAAGATAAGAGATTTAAGATCTTGAACAATATTTGCTCTGCTGTCAATACAAATTCGCTGTTTCAAATCCCCGATTGTCAGAACTACGTGCAAGTCATCGATGGAGAAACTGAGGGGCTTTTCGGCTGGGTGGCACTTAACTATTTGATGGGTCAATTTGAAAGTGAAAATAAAAATCGTGAAAGTTATGGTTTTATGGATATGGGTGGAGCATCTACACAAATTGCATTTGTTCCCTCTGACTTGAAGGAGATAGAGAAACATAAAGATGATTTGTATACAGTCACGTTGAGAACTGTCAATGGTCAAAATCAGAATTGGGATGTATTTGTAAGCACATGGTTAGGGTTCGGTGCTAATCAGGCAAGAAAGAGACATTTCAAGAATGCGCTCTTGTCACTTCCGGACACGCTTGTCACTAAGGAAGAGATTGAACTGAACTTGGTTGATCCATGTTCACCTAAAGGTGCTGTGATAGAATTCAATTATAAAGGTGAAGAATACAAGATACAAGGACTGGGTAATTACGAGTATTGTTTAAAAGAGATATATCCATTGTTGTTAAAACATTTACCTTGTAAAGATGAACCATGTTTATTTAATGGTGTTCATGCTCCTCAAATTGATTTTGAAAAGGATAAATTTGTCGGTGTGTCTGAATATTGGTATACTGCAAATGATATCTTTGATATGGGAGGTGAATACAGTTTCCTAAAATTTAATGAAAAAGTGAAGGAATTTTGTACCGCTGATTGGGATTCTATTGTGAAAAATTTCAATGAGGGTAAATATGGTGGTAATATGAAACTGGATTATTTAAAAGATTCATGTTTCAAAGCCAGTTGGGTTATAAATGTCTTACATGAAGGTTTTGGTCTTCCTAGAATAGGTTTAGAAACTGATTATTTGAATGAAGAACAAATCAAATCTGTCACTGAAGAAAAAACTCATATCCCGTTTCAATCGGCAAACCTTATCAAAGGTGCGGAGTTGTCATGGACTTTAGGTAAGATGTTATTATATATCAGTTCCACTGTGGAATCAGAAGATCATGATGTGAAAGTCGGTATCAAGCCAAGTGATAACGGTCTGCTGCTTCAAGAGAAGAAGTTTGTCGCTGGTAATATCTATGAAGGTACACTGACAATTGCATCAAAGGATGGTAATTTCTATCCAACAATTTCTTCAAATGGCGGTGGGTCTTCTAGTACTTTTGGCACGTTGTCCATCTTAATCTTTGTGGCCTTCATATTATTTTCAGCATTCCATTATCTTCATTTAGAGAAATTTGTCAATACAAAGACTTTAAATCTGGTAATGAACTCACCAGTGGTACAAAAAATCAAATTACATCTGAAATCTTTCTATTATAGCAGACTTGTATCACAAGAAACAATCGATATAAGAGAAACGAATTTGGCATTGAGTGGGTTGGAAGAAGGTTTAAGAGATGATGATCCTATCTTTTTGAAAAATCAAGGAGATGGTAATTTGAGAACCAGATCTTCTATAGTGAACCTTTCCAATATGCATTCATCTAATAACGCTTCAAGACCACAACTACCTGTGAGTGGCAGTACATCAAGTATAGGTAGCTTACTTGATTTCCAAAATAGTTTCCGGTCATTGAGTTATAAGAAAAGTAGTGATAACTTGGTAGGTGCTTCGAGAAACAGCTCGGTGTTAGATTTTAATAAATTGAGATCCTCGATCACTAATGCAGCACTTGGTAGTGATGCTAGAAGGGTCTCTAGTACAAAATTACAAACAGATTAGCTGAGATTTTTTTTAGAAATAGAAAATAAAACAAACTTGTAATAGATATATAAATTTTGTAAAGATTAAACGTACACTTTACCTTTATTAAATGGTAAGTATTTCTCACATTCAGTAACTAAATCATCAGCGGATAAATTCTTCCCAATAAATACGAGCTTACAAGTCTGCATATCTTCTTTCAAAACAGCATTCTCAATGATATCATAAGTTTGCCTTACACCTTGTATGACTCTCACATCACTCTTATCGCCAATTATCAATATCCCCTTTGTTCTATGAATCTCCACGGTCTTGCCATTGACCTGTGACTCCCAAAGAGTGTTCTGGAGAAATTTTTCGAAAACTGCTAGCTCTTCTTCACTTCGCAAGGTGGGGAATTTAAGGCATATTGTGGTGATTCTCGGGTCATGGTACCCTGACTCTGATGTGACAAAATCTTCTACTCCCTTAGATTCATATGCATGCAAGTCTAGTATCTTATCCAATTCTATTTGGCCATAAGATACATCATATATTGGAGCAATCGCATTAACTGACTTAATTCTATCTATTATTTCTTGCTTATTACCTTTAATTCTATCAATTTTGTTAAGTAGTATAACATCAGCTAATGCTATCTGTAGATGTGCCGTTGTCACGTCCTTGTCTTCTTTATCTTTAATAATGGTATCCTTTTCATTGACAGCATGATCATTCAGTTTATGCCAATGACCCCCGGTGTCATCGAGACAAGTCATAATATGTTCAGCATCTAACACAGTGATGACTCCATCGATATACACATTAGAAGACAACCCGTCGTCCAACCAGAACATACTAGCTATTGGAGCTGGATCCGCTACACCTGTCGTCTCTAGTAATATGTAGTCAAATGTAGAATCCTTCTTAGAGACTAATCTCTCGATTGCTGCTACCCCATTGTCCTTCACTGTACAGCAAAGACATCCATTACCGAGATCTAACCACTCCTCATATGAACTGGAACCGTCTTTTATCGCGACGGACTTCTCGATATCTGAAGAGTCTCCGAACTCATTGAGTATAATAGCTAACTTCTTTGTGCCTTTTTTAGCTATTTGATCGAGTAAAGTTGATTTACCTGATCCAAGGTATCCAGTGATAATAGTGACTGGGACTTTATCCTTTCTGTCCAGTATCTTGCTAAGTGGATCCTTCTCGAACGAAGCATCGAACTTCATATCCACCTTGACATCTTGCTGGTCATTCTCAACTAACAAAGGAATGTCATCCATCTTGCCACACTGTATCACAATACTGTTTAAGATGACATGAAAAGAAAAAAAAAACACAGTAAGTGAAAAATAAAATTAATACCTCGAAAACTATTGAGATGAATCTCCTCAGGACACTTGATCTGGCCTTCATAGGCTTGATTGTCTTCCATTGCTATCTCTCTCCCTTCACGAAAGTGGAAGAGAGTTTCAATTTACAAGCAGTGCACGATCTCTTGGAATATGGGCCTCTAGATTTGAGCAACTACGATCACCAAGTATTTCCCGGGGTAGTCAAGCGTACGTTCGTTGGTGCTGGCGTGTTAGCGGCGTTGGTGAAGCCAATTGTCTCCGTGATGCCTGAGTCGGATACATTGATGGTGTACCAGTACGCTGTCAGGGTGGTGTTGGGTTTACTTAATGGGTATCTGATAATTAGAATTAGACGAGTACTTGCAAAGGTATCAAGATACTCTAATTTGAGTTTTTACTATGCACTCTTACAATATTCTCAATTCCACATCGTGTATTATTCATCGAGAACGTTGCCCAATTTCATTCTGCTTCCATTGGTGAATTACGCTTTAGGATCTATCGTACAAGGTAAATTTAATGGGGGTTTTATCTTGTTAAGTCTCACGGCTGTTATTTTTAGAGCAGAGATTGGTGTGTTCGCAATTTGCTCAGGGTTCATTGCCATTTTCTCATTGCAACTGCCAGTGCAAAAGATCCCAATTGCATTAATTATCGGTGGTATTATTGGACTCGTTATAACATTGCTGGTCGATTCATATTTCTGGAGTGAATTCCCCTGTGTTCCTGAGATTGCCTCTATCTTTTTCAATGTCTACGAGGGGAACTCAAAATTATGGGGTGTGGAACCATTCACTGCATATTTCACAAGATACTTTATGAGTATATTTTGCCCACCAACGGTGTTATTTTTATCATTACCTGGCCTATTTTACAAAACTACAAATACTAAGAGTAATTATATAAGAACAATAGGTCTTGGATCGTTATTGTTTGTCTTATTAATGTCGTTCCAACCACATAAGGAATGGAGATTTATCATTTATGCGGTACCAGGGCTAACTTTATTAGCAGCTAATGGTGCCACTGGTTTGCAAAGGACAAGACTCCAATCGATTATCAAACTGGCCATTATCGGATCAAGCATTATCTCTTTATTTGTTTCGCTCATCATGTTGCATATATCAAGTATGAATTACCCTGGAGGTGTCGCTATCACATCGTTGAACGGTGCACTTAAACTGTTAGATGACAAACTCACATTGAGTGATGTGTATGGGAAAAATGTCACGATACATATGGACGTCCCAGCGTGCATGACCGGTGTCACATTGTTCACTGAGATAAGACCTGGTTCTTTGAAGACTTTTAATGTCATCTACGATAAACAGGAAGATAAGCTGGTATTGCAAGAAGAACAGACTTGGAAGGCGTTTGACTATGTCATCACCGATTTTAATCAAGATCAATCACCACAGGGGAAACGCGATTTGAAATTGCCATCTATTGAAGGTTTAGAATGGAGGAAAATTGCCTCAATCAAAGGTTTCTCTGGCATTAATGTGTTCCCATTGATCAGTATTGTGCGAAATTACCATATTGCACTAGGGTATGCTAAAAACCTGATATCTGGAGATTTTGAACCCATTGCTGAGTTACTTAACAGTGTTATCACTCAAAAGGAGAAATTATTCATATATACTAAAAATGAAATTTAGAAAAGATAAATTGTATAAGGTAATAGAAATATATCGAAAATATTAAAAAATGTTAACTTTATGTCCAGCATGTTATTCAGTTCTTGAAGTCAGAGCAATTCTTTTCTTTAAATTCAATAAAGTTTGCTTTCTAGTTCTGAAGATGTAAAAGAAGATCAGACCAAGTAAGGCGAAAACCACTAACCAAAAATAACCACTATTATCAGCCTGAGCAGTTAATTCATCAAAGTAATCAGCATTAGCATTGGAGTCAACTTTTAATTTCTGTACATCGATCAGTTTAATGACAACATCTTCATTTGGTTTATTATTCTTATCACCTTGAACTTTCTCCAAGTATTGTAAGAAATCTAACCCGTCAATTAATTGACCAAAGACAACATGATGACCGTCTAACCAAGAAGTTACCACAGATGTGATGAAAAACTGTGAACCTTGTGTGTTAGGTCCAGCATTAGCCATAGATAATCTACCAGGTCTATCGTGTTTAACGATGAAATTTTCATCATTGAAATTTGGACCATAGATAGAGTAACCACCAGCACCATCCTTATGCTCGATATCACCACCTTGGATCATGAAATTATCAATAATACGGTGGAACGTGGTATTAACGTACCCATACCCATGCTCACCAGTGGATAACTGAACAAAATTAGCTACAGTCTTAGGGACAAGAGTACCAAATAATCCAACAGTCAATTTACCTGTCTTGCCAGCACCGTGCAGGATATGTAAAGTGACATTATACGTGTAAGGTGGGTCTTGGAGCTCCTCTGTTGGGGCACAGAACACGTACAGTGCCAATAACCATAACGTTAATAAAATCTTCATCGTCTAACTATACCTCTACACACTGGTATTATTTCTCGTGTCACACTAGTTAATTGCTCTTGAACCTCTTCGGTTGTGAAATTACAAACTTTTTTTTCTTCTGCTTAGTAAATTTCTTTTGTTCGAGCACTTTGACACAAAATGCTTTAAACTATTGGGGGAAATTGTGAGATATATTTAGAATTGGTTATTATGGGAGCTGTCAACGTAACTGGATGTGGATTCTATAAATAGCTGAATAAGATATATCGCTACTGCCTTCCCTCTTATATCTCTGTATATTGTAAATTTCGCAAGGCGCTTAAAATTCTGTTTTTTTTCCACTTTGTAAGAGATTTTTTCCATCTCCTGGTAGTTGTGTATATAAAGAATAGAGAGATATATATAAGAGGGGTGATAGTCACTTGTGTATGTTCAGAAGTCTCACTAAAGCAATGTCGGCGTTCAAACTACAAAGCTCTTTCAAAGTGGACTACTCTCCAGCCACTATCAAGAAATGGAGATCCGACAGAACTGGATTACAAGTGTGTTTGATAGATCAACTGTCCCCTATCGTGAGCGGGTACTTTGCTGTCGCTACTGAGATCCACGATGATTCTGGGTGTCCTCATACTTTAGAACATTTGATCTTCATGGGTTCGAAGAAGTACCCTTATAAAGGTCTCTTGGACACTTTGGGGAATTTGGCTTTCTCTAGTACTAACGCCTGGACTGACCAAGATCAAACCGTTTACACTTTGACTACAGCAGGTTGGGAAGGTTTCAAGATGTTGTTACCGGTGTACCTTGACCATTTGTTGAATCCTACATTAACTGACGAAGCGTGTTATACAGAGGTTTATCATGTTGACTCTGAAGCGAAGGAGAAAGGTGTAGTTTTCAGTGAGATGATGGAAAACGTTAACGATCCATGGTTCATATCGACTTTAGAGGCACATAGAATCTTGTACGGTGCCAATTCCGGTTATGCGAGTGAAACAGGTGGTTTACTTGAAAGTTTGAGAACTTTGACAAATGAAAGAATTAGAAAATATCATGCTGATAATTATAGACCTGATAATTTGAGTATTATCATCACTGGTTCCGTAGATGAAAGTGAATTGTTACAAGTTATGGATCTGTTCGATAAAGAGATACCTCAATTACCTGAGACTCCTAATAAGAGACCGTTTATCGATTCTACAAAGATATCACTGCCTGTAGAAGATATTGTTAAAAATGTCGAATTCCCCGAGAAGGATGAAAGTTCTGGCCAAGTCATGTTGTCATGGATTGGTCCTGATGCGGATGATGTCTTGGATAATGTCGCGGTTGATATCTTGGGTACTTATTTGACAAATTCTGCTATATCATTATTGCAAAAAAATTTGATCGAGATCGAAGATCCATTAGCTGTGGGAGTGTATTATTTTACTGATGATTACCTTAAGACTGGGATAAATTTCGTATTGTCAAGTGTTCCTTCAGAGAGACTTCAAGAATGTCGTGATGAAGCGTTATCCTTATTACTGTCCCATGTTGGTAAGATTGATTTCAAAAGATTGAAAGAAGTCTTGGAAACTAATAAATCCAAATACATTTTCCAAGCAGAAAAATCACCTAATGATCTTGCCACTCTCGCGATTGAACATTTCTTATACGGTAAAGTTGATGGCTCGGATTTAGCTTCTTTGACTAAAGATTTAAGAGAGTATGAAATCTTAGCTGAATGGACTGAAGAACAATGGAGTGGGCTTTTACAAAAATATTTCGTCGATAATAAGAGTGTCACCATATTGGCCAAACCTTCAGCGTCGTTATACGCTAAGAATAAGAAACAAAATGACTCACTCTTAGAGCAAAGAAAGAGGGATAATGATTTAGATGAATTGAAAAAAAAATTACAAGATGCAATGGATTTCAACGATAGACCAATTCCAGATGAATTACTCACTCAATTCGGTCAACCTGACCCTTCAAAAGTCAAATTCATCAAATCTACCTCTGTCGGTGCGGGAAGAAATGACACCGAAGTTAATAAATCCACCGCTGTTGGTAAATATGTCACTCAAGATACTCCAAAGGATTTCCCATTATATTTACATTTCGAGGATTTTGAAAGTCAATTCATCTCTATGAAGATCATGTTGTCATCTTTTGAAATCGATGTGGATTTGATCCCATATATGCTCATCTTTGAAGATATCTTCTCATTGCCTGTCGTTTTAGAAGACGGTACTGAAATTCCATATGAAACGGTTATCTCACAAGTGAAAAGAGATACGTTATCTGCATATTTCTCCACTTCTTTCAATGGAAGTTTCGAAGAATTGGTCACTATCAGTATGAGAGTGAAACGTGCAAACTACTTAAAGGCCATTGAATGGTTTGGTAAGATCATGTTCCATACAAAATTTGAAAAAAGTAGAGTCAGAGTATCTGTTGAAAAATTCGTCAATAGTCTTGCTGAGAATAAGAGAAGAGGTTCAGATATGTTACTGTCGATCTGTAACAGAAGTACCGTCACTGAAAGGTCTATGAAGAAGGCTAGGGATCCTTTATATCTGGAAGAACTTTATAGAAATTTGTTATCACAGATTGATAATGGTGATTTTGAAGAAATTGAATCCAAATTGGAGAAGATTAGATCTCAATTGTTTCAACTGGATAATATGAGAGTCTTGATTTGTGGTGATATCACCAAGATCTCTAACCCGGTTTCCTCTTGGGCAGAATTCACCAAGGAATTCAAAGATGGTACCTCAGATGCTTTGAAAGAGATTCCTCGTACGATCACTACACTCACCAGTACAGGACTGAACCTCAGTGGTGAAGCTTATCTTTTAGTCGCCCCAGCTTCGGATCCTACTTTCTTGAAAGTCTCTACCAAGATCACTTCAGATTATTTAGATGAAGACATTCCAAAAATTGGTTTAGCCTCACTGTATTTACAAGCCATTGAAGGTCCACTTTGGAGAGGTATTAGAGGTACCGGTTTGGCTTACGGTGCGAATATTGAACGTGATTTAGAAGTTGGTCAATTGAGTTTTGATATTTTCAGAGGTGCTGACGCTGAAGAGTGTTTAAAAGTTGGTAAGAAGATCATGAATGATTACGCTAGTGGTGTTAAGAAATTTGAAAAGAAGATGATTGAAGGTGCAATAAGTTCATGTGTTAATAGAGTTGCCGAGTTAGAATCAAACCATTTTGACGCCGCTACTGATAAATTCTTAGATGATGTCTTGATGCAAAGAGGGCCAGATTATAATATTAAATCATTAGCTAAATTAAGAGATGTCACCGAAGAGGATTTAGTTTACGTTATGAAGAAATATTATGTCCCATTATTTGATAGTGAGAAATCTTGTGTCTTTGCATGTGTTCATCCATCAAAGGCCGAAGGTCTTGAGAAGTTATTGCAAGAAAATGGTTATAAAGTCACTGTAGAGAAATTGACTGTCTCTGATGATGATGAGGAAAGTGATGATGAAGAGTACAGTGATGAAGATTCTGAAGATGAAGATTAGACTCATTTTCTTCAACGCTAATTATTCTATAGTGTAAATATCGTGATTTATTTAATATTTGATAATAATTGTAGGTCTTTTATCAGTTCCTGGATCACCTCTGTACCTTGAAATCAAATTATTGACATAGAGACTTGCGATGAGCATCCCTTTACTAAACATAGAAGCAGATAGCTATATTTTCCAATTTCTACCCGATTTCTACCGCATAAGTAAATAATATACCTCTAGACCATTTTAATACACTTGTAGCTAGACTAAAATGGAATACTGTATTATTCTGAATATAACCCATCAATAACTGATTTATATTTATATTTATATTTATATTTATATTTATATTTACATTTTTTCACGAAATTTTCATTAAATTTTTATCGCACCACATATATGTCAAATACCAAGATACTACAACAGATGTTACTTCAAGTAGTGGTATTGTTCTATCTATGGCTATCAGTGCAGGCGAAAGATCATCACATATCTTTCAATGTCACATACGGCACGCATAACGTTGATCAGCCCAAGGAGAGACAAGTGATCTTGATCAATGATCACTGGCCTCTGCCCCTGATCAGAGTTAGTAAAGGCGATACCATATTATTGACACTTTCTAATTACCTCGAAGATGACACGGTTTCTATCCATTTCCATGGTATTTTCCAAACTGGTACTACGCAAATGGACGGTGCTGCGATGATATCACAGTGTGGGATCGCATTTGGCGAATCATTTCTTTACAATTTCACTGTAGATCAAGTTGGTACTTATTGGTATCATTCTCATAGTCATGGTCAGTACGGAGACGGGTTACGTGGTATGTTAGTGGTGGATGACCCTGATGTGCCGTTTGGATATGATTATGATGTCCCATTATCCGTTAGTGATTGGTATTATAAGACATCACAGGAACTTGTAATGGAAGATAAATTTTCTCGTTATGGATCAGAACCTGTTGTTGACTCGGTACTTTTCAATGAGACTGTGGATGGCGTTTGGAATTTGGAACCGAATAAGACCTATTATTTGAGAATCGTGAATGTCGGGATGTCACTGCCTCAATATTTGTATTTGGAAGATCATACAATGACTATAGTTGAGATCGATGGTGTGTATACTGGCCCTGTCGAGGTTGATTCCATCTATATAGTTTCTGGTCAAAGATATGGTGTGTTGGTGAAATCTAAGCTGACTCAAGATAAAAATTACAGATTTGTACAAATATTACAAAAAATGATGTCAACTATAACACTGGTAAATTGGCTGATATATGATGATAGTATTGATAATAACGAGGAGTCTCTACCTGAAATCAAATCCAAAAAGGAATTAAATTATCCCAATGAATTGGATTTAAAACCGTTAGATAAAGTTCCAGTTTATGATAAAGTTGATAAACAGATTTATTTACAATTTGCCATGGAACAATCTCATTACTCATTCAATCATAACCCGTATTCCCCGCCACAGATCCCAACGTTATACAGTGTATTGTCATCACCTAATGATTCTATAGTAGAGTCACCAGCTATTTACGGTAACAGTACCAACTCATATGTCATCAATAGAGGCGACATTGTAGAGATTATTGTCGATAGTACACACGATATGATGAGACATCCATTCCACTTGCATGGCCATAATTTTCAAGTGTTACACCACGATAAAGTGGCATCTTCCTCTTGGGGCAGTGATGGACAATTCGAAATACCAAAATATCCTATGATTCGTGACACTGTGAATTTACTTGGGAGATCTAAAGTGGTATTACGTTTCAAAGCAGATAACCCTGGAGTCTGGATATTCCATTGCCACATCGACTGGCATTTAATCCAAGGTTTGGCTATCACATTGGTCGAAGATCCAGTTTACTTGCGGGACAACGTTCACGTGGATGAAGACCATTACTCCGCATGTCGCAAGAGAAGTATCGGTATCAGCGGTACCGGTGACGGTGTTGAATGGGGGTCGCAACAGTCACATAATGAAACTTCAAATAACGATACACAAGGTCATTATAACGGGAAATGGATAATTGCATTTATCATTCTCGTAATTGTACCGTTATTTTTAGCAGGTGGTCTTTTCGGATACCTCAAACAAAGAAAACAGCAATACTCACACTTGGCCGCATCTGATAACGGCAAGGATATAGAATTAGATGATATACCAATGCCACATTAGAATTGTACAGTAAAGAAGTTGATCTCGCACGACCCACCGGCGTTAACAAAACGGTTACAAGCGACAATTATTTATCGCATACAAAGCCGTAATTGATAAATAGATTAAATAGAATATAGATATATTCGCTGATAAAGAATAGAATTAATTTTTATTATAGTGAATACATTAAGATGGAAGGATTAGAATTGCGTAGTATAACAAGTTATACATCTAGGATCTCAACTATTAATGTTAGCCATAGTGACAGTAATACGATTTCTCTACGATCGGACACCAGTGAGTCATCGAGTTCTACAGAGGAGTATTTCCCCGAAGGAGGGTTCAGCGCTTGGCTCGTTGTCGTTGGTAGTTTCATAGGATTAGTCGCGGATTTCGGGTTGATTAACAGTATCGGTAGTATTCAAGCATATATTTCTCAGAATCAATTGGCTTCAGATGCACCATCTACAACGTCTTGGATCTTTGCCTTGTTTGTTGCGATGTCGTATATCGGTGGTATCTTCGGTGGAGTGATCTTTGACGAATATGGGACCAAGATTCCAATGCTGCTGGGGATCTTGCTTTTCACTGGAGGTTTATTCGCTACAGCGAATTGTACCAAGGTTTATCAATTCGTATTGGCATTTGGATTCATGACTGGGATCGGGGCAGCATTGTGTCTGAACCCATTGATGGGTGTTATCTCGCACTGGTTCAAGAAGAAAAGGGCCCAGGCTACTGGGTTATGTTCCTTAGGTGGATCCGTTGGTGGTATTGTATTCCCAATAATGTTACGTAACTTATACGAACAAATTGGATTCGTTTGGGCCATTAGAGTCTTGGCTTTTATTTCACTAATGTGTTTATTAGCGGCATTCTTCTTGATAAAAGAACGTATACCTAGTGTTACACCACCACCACCACCACCACAACAACAACAACAACAACAACAACAACAATCTCAACGTAAAGGACCAGATGTAGCAAAGATATGGTCATTAGTGAGAAACAGTATCGAATTCAGTCTGTTAAAGGATCCAAAATTCCTCTTCTTAGTCTTGGCTTCATTATTAGGTGAACTGTCCTTGGTTAACATGTTAACTTATTTCAGTACATATGCTCTCTCAGTAGGTGTTAGTGAAACTAATGCATATTTAATGATGACAGTATTGAATCTGCTGGGGATCTTTGGCAGAGCTATCCCAGGGTTCTTAGCTGACAGATATGGTCCTTTCAATCTGACATGTATAATGAACGCCTTGGTACCAGTACTGGAATTAGTCATTTGGCTCCCATTTGGATCATCTGAAAAAGTCCTTTGGGGTTACGTCGCGGTATTTGGGTTTTTCTCTGCCTCTGTGTTAAGTTTAACCCCTGTTGTTGTGTCTGCTATATCTCCAACAAGAGATTTTGGTAAGAGATATGCAACAAATTGTTTATTTACAGGTATAACTACATTTGCATCATTACCAATTGCAGGTGTTATTATTAACAATGGAACTTTAAGAGAATATAATAATTTTATCATATTCACCGGTATGATGGCTGTCTTTTCAGATATCTGTTGGTTATGTTGTCGTTATTGTATAGTTGGTAGAAGAGTTAACGTTAGAGTTTGAAATGTATATATATCAACAACATTAGAGCCACAATTGGATAACACTATTTACATTAATTTATAATTTATTCTTTTTGATTTAAAAGTAATCCAACATGGAAACCAATAGGCTATTTTTAAACTTGTAATCAAATTCAAATTGATAAGGTGTTGTGATTTTAGATTGTATTAGTAAGAAATGCCACCACAATCTTAAAAGGGGAGGGCAAAAAATTTACATATAAAAGCAACTTCTAATGTCTATGTAGATTGCAATGGTATTGTTCAATTGATTATTATAAGAATGCCAGGAACTCAAATTCAATCTATAAAGGACATTAGTAAACGTTTAACGTTATTAACAGCTGGTACCGGTAATGGACACAAGGCTTCAATTTTCTTGGAATTATTAGGTTTAGATTATGATTACAAATTAATTGATTTCTCTGTAAAGAAGGAGAATTATCAAGATTGGTTTGTTAAATTCAATCCAAATAGTAAGATTCCAACGTTATTAATCGTTGATGAAGCCACTAAAACTGTGGAGAAATCAATTTTTGAATCTGCAGCTATATTGATTTATTTAGCTGATACTTATGATAAAGAGAACAAATACCATTACCCTTTAGGACACGAATTGTATTATGAACAATTATCATGGACTTTCTTCCAAATGGCTTCATTGGGTCCACAACAAGGTCAAGCTAACCATTTCAATAGATTTGCTCCTGAAAAAGTTCCATATGGGATAAAGAGATACACCGCAGAGACCAATAGATTATACGATGTCTTGGAGGCTCATTTAGAGGAGAACAAGGGCGGATACATGGTTGGTGATAAATTAACGTATGTTGATGTCTTGGTTTGGCCATGGGTTCGTGGTTGTGCAATTGCCACTATTTCTTTAGAGAATCGTCCTCATATACAAAAATGGTTTGACAAGATTTCTGAATTGGATGCTTTTAAAATTGGTGTCACTATTGGGTAGTTATAATTCCTTAATTGAATACTAATCTATATAATATACCTCCTGTATCCTTCGCATCACTTGTATCTATCTCATAGCTATCCCTTGTATCTCTTGTAACTTACAACTGTGGCAGCCCCAGAATTTGTTTTTTGTGAGAACTTCAAATCTGAAACATATCGATAAACTATTCAAAATAGATCATTGAAATGAATGGTCGATCAGTATTGGTAAGTTCTATCTATAACTCATTTATTCAATTAACTCATATATGCTAACAACGAATACGGTACAGTTAATTTTCCTCACTGCAGGGACTATCATTACAGGATGCATGAATTCTATATTCACCAAATACCAGGACATGCAATGTGTTGAGAATTGTTCTGACCCCTTGATTGCTCGTTACTTCGAGCAACCTGTCTTACAGACGTTGCAGATGTTTATCGGGGAGAGTATGTCGTGGTTAGTGTTGCTCAGTGTGAGAATATACGTGATTTATCAAGATAAACGCGGCTATCTGGCTATATCTAATGAAGTGGGTAATGGCAAGAGACCAATGAAGTTTCGTAACTCATTCTTGATGCTGATTCCGGCAAGCTGTGATATCACTGGGACAACGTTAATGAATGTAGGGTTAATATATACGCCAGTGAGCATATACCAGATGACACGTGGATCGGTGGTGTTATTTGTCGCTGCGATGTCAATGATCTTCTTGCATAGACGTATCACTAGATTAGAATGGATCTCGTTATTCACTGTGTCACTCGGTGTAGTAATTGTCGGGTTGAGTGGTTCAAGAGGTGCACATGATGATGAGAGTGACAAATCGGCAAGTCAAGTATTTTTTGGTACGATTTTAATCCTAATAGCTGAGATCTTTATCGCTATTCAATTCGTTGTTGAAGAGTTCATTATTTCTAAATTTGAAGTCCCACCATTAAAATTAGTCGCATTGGAGGGAACATTTGGTGGATTGATCACTACAATAGTGATGATCGTGGGACAATTATTCATAGGTTCAACTAAGCTGGGCCATAAGGGTCCATTTGATCTGATTAACGCTATGAGTGAATTATTTTCATCCGCGATCATCATTTACACATCGATATTGATTATGTTCTCCATAGGATCATTCAATTTCTTTGGAATCTCAATCACAAATAAATTAAGTGCCACTGCGAGATCCACGGTGGATACGTGTCGTACGTTATTGGTATGGTTAGTATCGATTCTGCTCGGTTGGGAAAGCTTTAATTTCTTGCAATTTTCAGGGTTTATGTTGTTAGTTATGGGGACATTGGTATTTAATGGTGTTATCGATTTGAAAGATTATATGAAATTACCAAAATCTTTAACGGTGGATCAACCTAATCAAGATAGAGTGATTGACGCTATTGATGAACAGATAGAAAGATTCTAAACTGTATATATATATATATAGTAATGCTTTATGACTTATCAGTATTGTAGATATCTAGATATCGCTATCACTAAGTCGTGTACCGCTCAACTGTGCCACAAATAAAAAATAAGAAAACATAATTCAAGCTGTAGATAGAGAGATATCAGTATCATTGATAATAGACAATCATAGATAATTCAATCAATCATATAAGAAAATATAATCAGCAATGGATCAATTGAATGGCCAACACAAGTTATTCAAGTTCAATCTTTTCCAGATTCCAAATTCACAAACACTTAAATCTGTTGGTATATACCTCTCCGGTGCCTTGGTAAGTATCTATATATATATATATATCAAATTGACTAATTACTAACTTTCAATATAGTATGCGATTGGGTTTTGGGTTATGATAGATATTTCGATTTTCTCCAAGACTGTTAACGCATCATTACAACATGTATCTTTTATTGATTGGTTACCGTTCATATCATCATCAATTGGGATGTTAATTGTCAACTCGATAGAGAAATCAAATTTAATCAATGATGATTCCGGTTACGGTGGTGATGATCTGACTAAATGGCATGCGAGATTGATCTTGTTTTTAGGTTTCAGTTTGTTACTGTTAGGTTTCAGTGGTGGATTTATTGTCTTAATTTTAAAATATTTAGTTAAGGGCTTTAATACTTTGCCTACAGTGTGGATGGGTGTTGGTAATATCGTAGGTAATGGATGCGTTATGTTAAGTTGTGTTATTATTTGGATTGTACAAAATATTGAAGAAGATAATTTTAATTATTCATTATCTTTATAAATTTAAACAAAGCAATTAAATTCAAATTTATATATATGAAACTTATATGATAAAAAGCTTAAGCACTCAATAAAATTAATTAAACTTACCGTATGATATAACGGAGTAATTAAATAACAAAAATTGATAAAAAAGATATATAAAAAGGTATGATAAAGTGAAAAAAAACACAAAATTAATTAAAAAATGACATTATTCTTGATAAAATTGATCTTTCATTATTTCTAACAGTGTTAATCTCTTTTCAGGTTCATATCTTAAAACCAGTCTTAATAAATTAACACAATTTTCATCACCAATTGAACCAAACATTTTGGCAAATGATCTTGTCTTTCTTGCTTGATTACTAAATTTTGCAATTTCACGAGACAGTTCAGGTGTAATATATTTTTTCATAAATTCATGTGAATATGGACCTAATAATTTAATAATTTCTCTTAATTGATCATATGGATCTTGACCTTTAAAAATTGGTTTATATATAATCATTTCACCTAGTATACAACCAAAACCCCAAATATCAATACTTGGAGTATAAGTTTGACAACCAACGATCAATTCAGGAGCTCTATAATATCTTGAACATATATATGCAACACTTATTGAATTATTATCTAATTTTTTAGCACTACCAAAATCACAAATTTTTAATAATTTTGTCAGTGGATCAATTAAGATATTTGATGGTTTTAAATCTCTATGAGCAATTAAATAATGATGTAAATATGCAAGACCATTTGCTAATTGTAAACTGTAATTTTTAATTGGTAAAACTGTTTTAGAATCTCTTGCACGTTTAATTTCTTGTTCCAAAGTTGATGGTAACAGTTCCATTACTAAATGTTGATAAATTTTACCATCTTTACTATTGGGGTATTTATAAAAAAATTTCAATTGTACAATATTTGGATGATTTGTTACCCTCAATAATTCTAATTCTCTACTCTTATATTCAGTTTGTGCTGGTACTTTCTTTATTGCAAATGGACCAAGCCAATTATCCTTTGGATCATAATTGTTTTCTAAATATACTCTTAACTCTGCTTGATACACACTACCGAATGCACCTTCTCCGATCTTCTTGTATTCTTTAACCACCATTGGTCTCTGTTTATTAGTGGCGTTTTCAACAACATCTCTAACCATAAATTCATGTACATAACCTGATGACGCAGATGTTGATGAAGTATTGGTGGCGGTCCTCGTTGGCATCGTCTTTGATATTTGTCTCTCCATTATCCTGTATTCTGTATCTGATTTGCTAATACTCTTTATCTCGATGTATTGAAATATATCTCTATCTTTCTATATATATCTCACTTTGTTTGTTTGTTTGCGTTAAAATATGAGTCGATATTTATAGAGTAAAGCAAATAACAAGTATTATATAATATTGAAGAAGAGTGAATGGATTGATAATAATAACTGAATGATGATGGATTGATTAACTAATATATCTAGATATATATTTATATATATGCAAAGTATCAAACAAGGTAAATGAAGATATCTAATAGAATATATTTTTCCTTGTGTGTTATTATCGCTGTATTTGTTTGATTGATCAATTGATGTAGCAAAGAAACAAAAATGGCAAATTTCCATTTAGAGAAGAAAAAACGCTCACTTTACTGCACCGTTCTAGTCAATCCCTTGATGGGCTATGTCTAGATCTATGAGATATCTGTCTATATCTATAACTATATCTATATATCTATATCTATATCTATATCTATATCTATATCTATATCTATATCTATCTACAGAGGTCTATATATACAGATCACCTCCATTGGAGGAATTTCTTGACAGCTTTATCAAAATCTATAGGATTATCCAAATACACATGATGACCCGCTTTATCAACAACTTTAAAATGCAGTAATTTTGATCCCACTAATTTATTTATGTCGTGACAACAACTTCTACCCAGTTCCTTATTCATCCAGTCGTTCTCTCCGTATAGCCACAATGAGGGTATTTGGATAACACCAGGCAAGCGGTCCATTAATGGCAATCTCAGTAACAGTCCTGGTCCGAGTAACCTTGTCAATGCGTATTCACCCGATCCCGGTGCGGTAAATGTCTTATAAGCGTACATATGTAATTTTAAAAACTCCTCATCTGTAGTGTGGTTTGATAATCTATTAAGACTCCATCTACTTACCATCTTGGGACCTAGAGGTCCCAGAAGTCTGATGAGACTGAAGGGGGAATTATGATTTTCCCATAATTTAATAAAGAAACTTGGTAATTGTGGTGCTCTCCTGACTTGACCCATCTTAGAATCGGTATCATCATCCGAGTCCATATCGTCACCAGCGAGGCTATGCACGCGAGTCAGCTCCACTTCGGTCTCGTAGATCTCATCGGCCACATCGGGTCCCTCTAATGTATCATCCTGTTTATGTTGATCCGGTTTGTCCAGTATGTTAGAACTGGATTTATCCCCCAAGAGCGAGTAATCCGATCTCTCAACGCCAACAGGTGATATCAAGACTAATTTAGTGACAACAGTCGGATACTTCAATATATAACAACTTGATAAATATCCACCCATTGAATGTCCAACCAATACAAAATTCTCAATCCCACGTTTAATCCTCCAATTTTCGAGTGAATCAATAAAGAAATTTTCAGATTTCTTTATATCTTCCACAGTCTTGACATCATTCGATGGGAATGGTGGCCTAGATGATAACCCGAACCCTAACAAGTCAATAGCATGTACTTTAACGCCTTTTATATGTGATAAATCATCGAAATTCCTATAGAAAAACCCCAATGAGGCTCCATATCCGTGAATGATAACTATATGTCTCTCTTCATCCACTGGCTCAGTGTTCTCTATATATAACTCATGCATATAACTCCCCAGTTCATCAATCACTGTATCCAATGTCTCTGCTTTTCTTGTGGCATCACCTTGTGGGTAAAGTGGCAATAACGATAACACTTGATCTTCATAGTAAGACAACGGTTTCTTCTCGAACCATTGCTCGAAACTTTGTCTGTACCCGATGGTACTAGGTTTCAGTGGCACTTGACTTATATCTACTGATTCACTCATTATTTATATACAATTACAAGAATTGTTGTATTTGATCTATAATTCGGATTTTAAATTTATTTTATTGCTGTCAAGAGCAAAAAATTAGAATTAGGGGCAATTGTTTCTCTTATCTTTATATATTATATATTTTATACTCTAGACTTTATACATCAGAGATTTCAAGTATACAATATGCTATGTGATATATGATATATATGCACGCACTGCTTCGAGTAAAGAGGTTAGGAGAGGAGTTGATGGTGTAAGAAGCTGGAAGTTTCATATATCTAAAGACACTATAAACGCTCTGATATACTATAACCTACTGATCAATTGGTCACATAAATCATCTCTATTTCGGTTTGAAAACTTTGACTCAGTAAATAGAAAGTACTAGATCCAGACAGAATCTTGTCTATTTTTAACTTAATCCATGAATCTAGATGATGCAAAGATCTAGAAATTCACATATAGAGAGAATGATTGTATTAGAAGAGACTTTAAATAGTTAAAGATGATCCCTAAGCATACTGATACGATCCTACCTACTCAATCTTAACGAAATAGATTGAATTGATGTATATATCGCATTCGTGTATACACATATCAATAACGTTAAAATTAAAATGTCAATTTTTCTTTAGATTTTAAAATGGAAAAAACACATAGTGAAAGGTACTGATCAACAATATAAGAACCAATATGATACAACTTCAGTCAATATTAAGACGTTCATTACGTATCGGAGAAAGATCATTCAGTTCAACAAAATTATTACAACAAAAATCACCACTGACATTTGGTTCAATATCACAACAATACGATAATGTTACATCAAATTCAATAACGAATTCAACAACAACTCAAGATAAGAAAAAAGTTATTGAACAAGTTGTCAAATATAAGATTCATGGTCAATTCACTAAGAATAATACTATATTAACATTATCATCAGTTGTTGAAGATATCAATTTTGAAAAAAATAATTCACATTTATCATTTAATGATAAAGTATTATATTATATAAATAGACCTGAAAAGACATTAATTAATGTTAGTACAGGTAATGTCGGTTTCAGGAAATGGCAAAGAGGTGAATACGAAGCTGCCCATAAGACCGCTGCAAGATTATTTGAAATGATGGAAGATCGTGGTTATTTAGGTAAGAAAATTGAATTAGTATTTAAAGATTTTGGTAAAGGTAGAAAAGCATTTGAAGACGCATTATTAGGTAAACCAGGTAATACCGTTAGACAGTACATATCGAGAATAAGTGATGATACAAAGATTAAATTTGGTGGTGATAGATCTCCTAAACCAAGACGTCTTTGATCTTATATTTGTATATAGAAAGAATTAATTAAGTAAATCTCGTTATAGTCATGTGACTTCCCTAAGGGCTTACACTTGTATTTTTTTTGTAAGATTTAATTGTGACTGTTATTTTTATATTTCTCCTTACCCTTGAGCGTTTACCAGAGAACTAAAAGGCACGACTAAGTATTATCTATTTATTATTGCGCAAGAGACGTGTACACATTACCCAATTTCGCTCTATTGGGCACTCTTGAGAAATTGTGTGAGAGAAAAATTATCAAAAAAACTTTTCTATAATTGTAGATTATCTTACCTTATAATTACATCTTGAATTCAATCAAAAATGGCTCCAACAAGTAAGTGAATATCAAATAACATATAAAGTCATCTAGTATGATCATAATTATAATCAGTATCATTATCATGAGATTAAAGTGATCTTTTATAAGGATAAATCATGTATTATATCATGTTAAATTAATTGTAAAAATATCATAATATATGGATGTTGAAAAATTATTGAAAAATTATCATTAATGAATTTAAAAATATCAAGATATATTATTGATCTGTTATTGATATCTAGATATTTGGGAATATCATATATTGATTATATACTATGATTATGACTTTTAATATTAGTTATACAAAAAAATACTAACATAAATTTTTCCACAGCTAAAGCATCAGCTGCTAAGAAGACTGTTTTAAAAGGATCTAACGGTAAGAAGTCTTTAAAAGTTAGAACTTCAACAACATTCCGTTTACCAAAGACTTTAAAATTATCAAGATCACCAAAATATACTAAATCTGTTCCACACTATAACAGATTAGATTCATATAAAGTTATTCAATCACCAATTACTTCAGAAACTGCTATTAAGAAAGTTGAAGATGGTAATACTTTAGTTTTCCAAGTTGATTTGAAATCAAACAAATATCAAATCAAATCTGCTGTTAAGGAATTATATGAAGTTGATGTCTTGTCTGTTAACACTTTAGTTAGACCAAATGGTACTAAGAAAGCTTACGTTAGATTAACCGCTGATTATGATGCTTTAGATATTGCTAACAAAATTGGTTACATCTAATCTAATTTTTTTAATAATATATAAATAAAATAATAAAATAAAACTTTGGTTTGTTCTATTTGTCTTTGTATTTTATTTAATTATATCTTTGTAGTTGTATTTGTATTTGATATAATTTGAATTCATCTCTGATTACTGTGAATATTTTGAAATTATCTAAAATATATTTCCTCTATTAAAACTCATATAGAAATCATTAACAAAGGACTTTCATCAGTAGGATCAAATAATTCTAATAATCAAAGTGATTCTATAACCTATCTACAAGAGAAAGACCATCTTGAACCAGACTGGAAAATTAACTTGCTAAATCACTCAGAAGAGGGAGATTACCATAGAAATAAAAATTTGCTATTCCTATGTCATAACTGATACGGTATATCTTGGTACTTGCAGTCAGTGTGGCTAACTTGCTCAATGCAACCACTTCGTGGTGCCTTATGTGTGAGTAACCTTGAAATTCGTCGACAATAACTTCACAGTTGCCCTCTCTCTATACTAAAGAAATAACTACTTGCACTATATAGCCTCACCACCTCATAAGCTCCCACTTTATCTACCACCATAAATTTAACCAATTCACCCTGTTGCTCCTTAAGATCGAGATAATTAATATTTTACCCCACGTCAATGGCTACCATTTTCAGTATTTTACACTCTTAAGAGACTAAAAAAAAGCAGATGTCATACACTGCGGAGTGGTGAAGGAATATTAAAGTGGGAGAGTATATAAGAAAGGCTAAAGTATCTTAATCCATTCAATGACAGAGTAATTAATTATACACAATGTTGTCACTTGCTAGACTGATACTGGTTAGACAATTGTCTTATAATAGATTATTCACTACAGTTTCATTATCAAGTACTGCAGATAGTTTCCCCAAATCACATACAGATAAAACTGATCCACCGTATGTGACTCCTTCTTTTTATAATAACGAGTTTATCAAATCTGAGTCCACTGAATGGTTCAATATCCATGACCCTGCCACGGATCATGTTGTCAGTAAAGTACCTCAATCGACAGATGAAGAATTAGAGTTGGCTATTAAATCCGCAGAGGAGGCATCCCATCACTGGAAGAAGAAATCAATTATAAAGAGACAACAAGTACTGTTTAAATTTGTCGAATTGTTACGGTTTAATATGGACCGTATCGCGCTGTCGATAGTGTTAGAGCAGGGTAAGACATTTCTGGACGCCCGTGGTGATGTTCTTAGAGGTTTACAAGTCGCCGAGCTGGCATGCTCTGTGCCACAAGATTTAGCAGGCTCCAGTATTGAAGTCGCTACAGATATGGAGACGAAGATGATTAGAGAACCACTTGGTGTAATTGGCTCGATATGCCCTTTTAATTTCCCTGCAATGATCCCTCTTTGGACTTTACCTCTTGTGATGGCAACGGGAAATACTACAGTGATAAAACCATCAGAGAGAGCTCCTGGTGCAGCGATGATTATCGCAGAGTTAGCACTGCAAGCAGGTGCTCCACCAGGGGTGGTGAATATCGTCCACGGCAAGGCTCCAACGGTCAACAAAATAATTACGGATCCTCGCATCAAGGCTGTCACATTTGTCGGGGGTGACACCGCGGGGAAATACATTTACGATACAGCGACTAAATTAGGTAAGAGAGTGCAACTGAATTTAGGTGCAAAGAATCATCTTGTAGTGATGCCAGATGCAGATAAGCTGCAATTCATTAAGGCCATTAACGGATCACTGTTTGGTGCCGCAGGACAAAGATGTATGCTGATATCTGTGTTGATTTGTGTTGGTGAGACTCGTAAGTGGTTACCTGATATTATCAAAGATGCTAAACAGTTGCATGTCGGATCAGGTTTTGATTCCAACTCAGATTTAGGTCCTGTGATATCAAAGAAATCATTGGTTAATGCCGAGTCAATTATTGAAAAATCTGTCAATGAAGGCGCTAAATTGGTGTTAGACGGTAGAGGTTATCATCCTAAGGGATTTGAAAATGGGTATTTCCTTGGGCCTACGATTTTAACAGACGTTAAACCTGGAATGCATTGTTACGATAAAGAAGTCTTTGCACCTGTCTTATCAGTTATTAATCTGAATACTTTAGAAGAAGCTATCGAGATCATAAATGATAATAAATACGGAAATGGAACCTCAATATTCACCAGTAGTGGAGCTGCACAACAGAAATTTGTTAAGGATATTGAAGTTGGACAAATTGGTGTAAATATTCCAATACCTGTACCATTACCGATGTTTTCATTTACAGGTAGTAAGAGTTCATTCTTGGGTGATTTGAATTTTTACGGTAAAGCAGGTTTGCAATTCTTGACTAGGCCAAAGACTATTACCACATTTTGGAGAATTGATCAAGTTGATTTTGAGAAAAACTCTACAAGTATGCCAAATCATAGCTGAGCATTTTTTTTATATATTTATATTTACCACTCAAGTTCTAGCCAAAATGAGAAGATAAAAATAACATTTAAATGTAGACAATATGAAAAAGAAAATCTCTTATTCTCTTTATTGATTAAATTATTGTTTGTTAAAGCTTAGTATAACAAAGCTTCACATTGATTAAAAGACCCCATGACGCATCAGAGACATCATCTATGTCAAGTAATAATATTGAAATTATCTCCATTTACATTTATTTCATCGGATATATGAAAGTATAAAGTATCCGCGATTTCCATTACAATTCTGGACCCCAATAACTGAGACATCTCAGGTCGATATAATACGATATAATACGATATAATACTAGCGCTTGCCTCATCCTCTCTATGAGCCACGGAGGCGGATATACATACTAATTATGGCAGAGATGGGGTAAAAACGTGTACAATTTCCAGAATTACCTCATCGTCATAACTAGATGTATGGCCAAGATTAACATACGATATGTGATTCTGCGCATGTAATGCGGTTCTATTAAACGGGAACGAAGGTGTTTGCAGTTGGTAATATCGTATAATTGTGGTATGGGCTGTGTCACATGGGTCGTGCACAGCCCGTGCAAATGTGTCAATTTGTTTTGTCTCCTTTTTGGCAAAATTGCATCTTTATTGTATGACTCTCACTTGATTATAAAAAGGAGACTGAGGTAATATCCCGTAAAATTAACATGATAATATCTTGTAATACTTTTATGATATAATTATTAATCATTAGATAATCAATCAACTATTTCATATGATGTCTACTTCATCTGCAAGATCTCTGTCTCCTCCAATGGTCAAATATACCCCTGCTATATCAGATACTTTGTCTCCCTTAAGTGATCAACAATGTCGTCATAAGAGAGCATTATCTGGGAATCAATTAACTAAACCGGATGATTTTCTTTTACCATCATCATTACGTTCACCATTACAAAGTGCTCATAAGAAGATCTCAAAGGGTAAATCAATACCTTATCAAGACTATACTATCACTGGTAATTCAGGTTTAAGTATAAGTAGCGCATATGGGATGAATGAGAGAAGATCATCAATGACTTGTCCAGTATTCGAATCACCTTTATCATCAGCATCAGCATCAACATCCTCAGCATCTATTAATAATATATACCCAGACACTAATTCAGCATCATCATCAGCATCATCTATTCAATCATTAAATATTCAGCGAGCTCCATCTCCACAACCATCGAATCTCACAACAGAGGACGTTTTCAATTCATTGGAAAAGGAACAAGATGCCATTGTACTTAAATTAATAAAAGAGATAGCTGGACTTAGAGAGGAGAATAAATTATTAAGACAACGTTTGTTACATCGTAATAACGATTGTGCAAATTGTGCAAATTCTCGTAGAAGTTCCACTAATTCTACTACAACAAGTTCAGTGCAAGGTAGGTAATCTTGTTGAATTATTTATATATAGGTTTTTTATTTTGTAAGCTTAATTAATTATTTATAAACATTAATGTAATTGTTATTGTAGATTTAGTGATGAACTAGTTAGTATACTACCATAAGACTAATATTACTCCCAATAACACTTTAAATATACAATTTCATGATGATATGAACTAAATTTGAATCAGTGGAAAATACCTAAAGCTGATAGATAATTCAAATAAGTGGCTTTCTGTAATACCTAATCCTTATACTTTCAATTGCACTTTCCACTTAGTTACAATTCAATTTCATGTAATGAATCATAATAGCATTCTCTACCTCGTATAAAAAAAACAAATTATATTTCAAGTCCAAGCATATTTCAATTATAATTAATTAATCACTAACTTGTAGGAGATAACTCCCCCTTTGATCAAACGTGCGTCGTGCACCTTCACCACAATATCCCTTTTAGGACAGATAGATGAGCAGGGAAAATTTTTTTTTTTTTTAGAATTTTCAGTAAAATTCTTTTTTACTAGTACGGAAAGGAGATAACTTTACTTGACAAATATTGGTAAAATTATATAGATCTCACAATGGCCAAGTCACCAGTGAAGACCAAGAGTCCTCTGAAGCAGTCTCCGAAGAAAACGGAGCTTCTGAGGAAGAGAAAAGTCGTCGAAGAGCCTCAAGTGGAGGAAGTAGAAGAGTCTTTCTCAGATGATGAAATTGATTTTAAAAGTATAATACAAGAAGATTCTGATTCTGAGAGTGAACTGGATCAAGAAACTGTTTATCAAAGTGCAGAAGAAGGTTCCAGTGAGGAAGAAGATTCCGATGCGGACTTCAATGATTTACTTGGAGAAGAAGATGACGTTGATCTGAGTGATTTAAATAGTGAAGATTTTGAAGATGAACCAAGTGAATTATCAAGTTCTATAGCTGATCGTTTATCCGGTGTACAAATCAGGAAATCTGAGAGTGATGACGATGAAAGCGAAGTAGGGTTCCATACTAAATACTCAGATGGTAAGCCAAGAATAATAAAACCTGAGATTGAACCAGTATACGATTCAGATGATAGTGATCAAGAAACTGGTAACACTATAGGGAACATCCCAATTTCAGCATACGATGAAATGCCACATATCGGTTACGACATCAACGGTAAGAGGATCATGAGACCAGCTAAGGGTTCAGCATTGGATCAATTATTAGAATCGATTGAATTACCTGAAGGTTGGACAGGCTTGTTAGATCAAGACACCGGTGCTTCATTGAATTTAACCGAGGAGGAATTGAGTTTGATTAATAAGATTCAAAGACAACAACAAACAGATGAGTCAACAAATCCATATGAACCAACTATTGAATGGTTCACAAGTAAAACCGAGGTTATGCCATTGACCGCGGTACCTGAACCGAAGAGAAGATTCTTACCATCTAAGCATGAAGCTAAGAGAATAATGAAGATAGTTAGAGCCATTAGAGAGGGAAGAATCATCCCACCTGATAAAGTTAAAGAACAAAGAGAAGAAGATGAATTGAATTTCGATTTATGGGCTGATAATAATAACGATACAGTGGATCATATCATGACGTTGAGGGCACCTAAATTACCACCACCTACCAATGAGGAGAGTTATAACCCACCTGAAGAGTATCTCTTGGATGACAAAGAGAGAGAAGAGTTCTTAGCTAAGGATCCATCTGAAAGGGAAAGAAATTTTATCCCACAGAAATATGGTGCATTGAGGAAAGTTCCAGGTTATGCTGATAATATTAGAGAAAAATTCGAAAGATCTTTGGATCTTTACTTAGCTCCAAGAGTAAGAAAGAATAAATTGAACATTGACCCTGAATCCTTAGTGCCAGAATTACCATCACCAAGAGACTTGAGACCATTCCCAATTCGTTGTTCTACCATTTACGAAGGACACCAGGGGAGAATAAGAACCTTGTCAATCGATCCATCTGGATTATGGCTCGCCACTGGTTCAGATGACGGATCTGTGAGAGTATGGGAGATCTTGACCGGTAGAGAAGTTTTCAAACTGCAATTAAACAATGTTGACGAGAATCCTGAAGACCACATCGAAGATCTCGAATGGAACCCTGCACAGGATGTTGGCCTATTAGCGGTAACGTGCGGTGAGTTCATATATCTTATCGTGCCACCTATCTTTGGATACGATATTGAGAATGCTGGTAGATTGAAAGTAGAAGACGGATGGGGTTATGACGTTCATGGACAAACTAAGAAGAGTGATATTCAAAATGCCGAGTCAGATGATGACGATGACGATGTCAAACACGTCAAGAAGGATGTCACCAAGTGGCTCAAGCCATCAAAGGAACAATCTGCTCAAGGTATTACATGTATTGTTCAATGTAAGAAATCTATAAAGAAATTATCATGGCACAGAAAGGGTGATTATTTCGTAACCGTATCACCTGAGTCCTCGAGTACATCGGTTTTGATCCATCAATTATCCAAACATATCTCACAATCACCTTTCAAGAAATCTAAAGGTATAATAATGGATGCCAAGTTCCATCCTTTCAAACCACAATTATTCGTTTGTTCACAAAGATATATCAGAATCTACGATTTGTCTCAACAAGTGTTATTGAAAAAATTGATGCCTGGTGCCAGATGGTTATCTTCCATCGATATCCATCCTCGTGGTGATAACTTGATCGCATCCTCGTTCGATAAGAGAGTCTTATGGCACGATTTAGATTTGAGTAACACTCCATACAAGACTTTACGTTACCATGAGAAAGCCGTACGTTCTGTACAATTCCATAAAGGTGGATTACCACTTTTCTCCTCGCTGTCAGATGATGGTTCCATCCATATCTTCCACGGTATGGTGTACGATGATTTGATGACTAACCCATTGTTAGTTCCATTGAAGAAATTGACCGGTCATAAAGTCAAGAGCAGTTTAGGTGTCTTGGACTCGGTTTGGCATCCAAGGGAAGCATGGTTGTTTACCGCAGGTGCTGATGGTACCGCAAGATTGTGGACTACATAGGTTTTCTTTTATCTTGTATCATAAAACCATTAATATACATATTGGCATTTTTATATAAATAAATTTAAATATTACCGTATCACTCCTTTCTAATACCACCTTTCCAAATTTGAAAATTGGCAAATTCATCATCATACCATACTCTACGTTTGACTTCGAAATTCTTACTGATATCCTGGTCTTCATCTTCTTCGTTTTCTTCAACAACCCTGATCGTTTTCAATAATTCATCCCATATAGGTTGATTGTATTTCGACAAGATGATCCGATGATCAACTCGGTTTTGCCAAATCATCCCCAATGCTGGAATCTGTTTCGAGTCTGTATTGCCATTTGACATGAAGCTACTGTGATCCATAGAGCGATCACCTTCGTATTCAGCGGCATCATCATAGAATTGTCTTCTCAAAATAGTCTCATTATCCCAGCCACTCATCCAGCCCAATTGATAGTCATAAGATAACGCTGGTTCTGTCCCTTGGATCTTCGTCATTGGTCTATCACTTACTTGGTTACTAACAACCACTGCTAATTGATAATCACTTGCCAATTTCTTCAAAAAATTTGTAAATTTATATATATAACTCCATGTTTTTTTCAAAGATTGGTTATCTTTAGTTTGCAATTCAACTCTTAAATGATGAGCTATACTGTCAACGATAATCAACTTCACTGATTGTGATTTGACTAAATTGGGCACCTGGTAAAATAATATATGATCTTGAGTCTCTAAATCGTTACAAGTTATCTGGTATATATTATCAGTCGTAGGCCAGTATCTTTGATTTATCCCATTAGTCTCCATCAAAGTTTGAAAATTGTCTCGGATCTGAGAAAGTCTCCTTGTCTCTATGCAATTCTCTGTAGATATATAAATCACCTTAGCCAGTTGATATTTATTCATCGAGGCAGTTTGTGTCATAGATATCATATCATCACTCAACTGGAACCCCAACCCACCAAATTCTCTAGGTAATTGAACAGTGATTGCTAATTGAAGTAATAAATGTGATTTTCCCGTTGCTGATGCACCAGATACTTCTGTTATTGCACCAACACTGATTCCACCATGTAAAAGGTCATCGATTTTTTCATCACCTGTAGTGAAATGTTTATAAACTTCGTTATCCAAGCTATTGAGTGTGATCTTTTCTATCTGGAGAGTACTCGCCACTTCTTTCTCAAGTATATTTTGAACTTTTTTAACAATAACTGATGATCTACCTGATGATTTCGCGAGTTGAGTGCTGGAAAGCGTCACAAGATCCAGAGAGGATATAGCTTTCTCTTCAGCCAGTTGGAAGAAACTAGCAAACTGTTCATCTAACGATAACGAAGACGATGGGAATTGTTTGAATAGATCCATTATCCCATGAGATGCATCTCATGCAAGTCCTTCTTGTGTATGTTTTTTCTATCATTTAAATATTTTTCGCGTCACTTAAAGAAGAGATCAGTTATCTACGAAGAGCGATACTTATATATTAGAAAGGAGAATTCTCTACAATGGAATGTTAATAGATAACTTTTAATTTAATTAGCTTAAATAATTTCAAATAATTTAGAAAGATAAATTACCAATGGTGATAGTCTTGATAATACAGTAATCATCAATACCATGTAAGGAACCTTCTCTACCGAAACCAGATTCCTTTACACCACCGAATGGGATAGCACAATCAGTGAAGATACCAGTATTACAACTGACCATACCGGTTTCTAATTGTTCACTGACAAGATAAACAGTGTTGATATTTTCAGAGAAAACATAGGCGGCTAAACCATGTTCAACGTCATTGGCCATTTCAATAACTTCTTGTGCAGTATCGAATTTTATTAATGCACCTAATGGACCGAAAGTCTCTTGAGAACAGACATCCATATCTTGAGTGACACCAGTCAAGATAGTTGGCTTATAGAAATGTGGGCCAATTTCTGGAGCTCTACCACCTGGTAAGATAGCTTTAGCACCTTTAGAGATGGCATCTTGTACATGGCTTTCAACTTTCTTAATAGCAGCTTCATTGATTAATGAACCGTGTGTAGTTGATGGATCAAACCCGTTACCGACTTTAAATTTGCTGACTTTTTCAGCAAGTCTCTTAGCGAATTCATCATAGACACCCTTTTGAACGTAAATTCTATTAGCACAAACACAAGTTTGACCTAAGCCTCTGAATTTACTAGCAATGGCTTGATCAACGGCTTGATCTAATTTGGCATCATCAAAGATGATAAGTGGAGCGTTACCACCTAATTCAAATGAGCATTTCTTTAAAGTAGATGCACTTTGTTTCATTAAGATCTTACCGACATTGGTAGAACCAGTGAATGAGATCTTCTTGACTTTTTTATTTTCACACATCTTTAAACCAACTGCTGGGACGTTTGAAGCGTTTAAGACAACGTTGAAGACACCTTTTGGAATACCAGCTTTTTCTGCTAAGTAAGCCATAGCCAAACAGGTCAATGGAGTCTGTGAATCTGGTTTAACAACTACTGTACAACCAGCTGCAATAGCAGCACCAGCTTTTCTTGTGATCATAGCCATTGGGAAATTCCATGGAGTAATAAGTGATACTACACCGACTGGTTCCTTTCTTGTGAAAGCTCTATTTGATTGGTTTCCTGGTTGAATAGTATGACCATACATTCTTGGAGCTTCTTCAGCGTACCATTCAAAATATGATGCAGCGTATCTGGCTTCACCAATACTTTCAGTGAGGGCCTTACCATTTTCCCAAGTGATAATCTTGGCCAAATCATCGATATTCTCGGTACATAAATCGAACCAGTCTCTTAATAACTTGGCTCTGTATCTTGGCAGAGAATTCTTGAATGATTTAAAAGCTTCTTGAGCAGCATCGATAGCTTCATCAACAACTGAAGGATCTTGATCTGGTAATTTAGCAATGACTTCTAAAGTAGCTGGATCAGTGACTTCAAAAGTGGTGGCAGACGACCCCACCCATTCACCGTTGATATAAGCTTTAGAACGAATTAATTCCGAATTTTTGAACTGAGGAGTAACCATTATTTAGTGATATTAGGCAAACAACAATGTTGAAAATTTTCAAAACATTAGTTAATTTAGCTGCATTTTATAAATGATATCCTTCCTGAAAAATTTCCCCGTACAACCACACTTTGATTACCAATTCGAAAATTTAACAAGAATCAAGCGCTTTGCACGAAAGCGCTGGCGGATATCAACTTCCTTGCCGCCTGTTTTAAGCGCTTCCAAAAAAGAACGGCATCTATCTCAAAATTGACAGACGTAGTATTTCATAAACGACCTTCTATCGGTCACAGATTAGGCCAAAATTGCGTTGGAAATTATTTGATAAGGAAATTTTAACAATTTCTCGAGACTTAAACGGGCATCGAATTCGGTAATCTTATCTGTTAGGGTACTTAATATATATAAGTAGCATCTGCTTATATTATCCTATTCATTGATAACATACAATTTTCAGATATTAAAAGATGAAAAATTCACTACTTTTGATTCTCGCCTCTTTGGGTGCATCTCAATGCGCTATACTTGGAGACTTAGCTTTAAACGTTGAACAATTGGTACCATCAAATCCTTTAAAACAGCTTAATACACAAGATGAATTACCGGAAACATTCATGGACTCCATCTTTGGGGATTTGGTTAATTCCGACCCAGAAGTTGTTCTCATGAAACAAGCCAAATTGGAAGAAGGTATTTTGCAACTGCCTAGGCAAAACATGAACGTTAAGAAGGTCAATGAAGATACCTCATATGAATCTATTATGAATCCTTTTAAAAAACCAAATACTTATATTGACAGTTATTATGAACTGAGTTCTAAACCATTGAAGATGAATAAGATGAAATATCCAGATGACGATGACGTTGACGATATTAACACTGGTGTTCCAATGTTTGGTGGATTTGTAAGCTTTGCTAATGTTCCAGCAATCAATTGTTTTGACCCTGCCTTATCACAAAAATTCGACATTGCTGTCGTCGGTGCCGGTTTCGATACCGGTGTATCCTTTAGACCAGGTGCTAGATTCGGTCCAAACTCAATTAGACAAGGTTCTATGAGAATGACTCACGGTTGGTCCTCAGTTAGAGGTAAGAAGGGCTCCAAATTAAGAGATCTCGATCCATACACTTCCGGTTTGAGAATTGTCGATTGTGGTGATGTACCAATGACCCCATTTGACAACAGAATCGCCTTGAATCAACTTTATAGAGGCGAAAGAGTTATCCATAATCATAAAGTTATGAATGCCACTAAATATGAAAAACCAAGAATTATCACTTTAGGTGGTGACCATACCATCACACTTCCAAACATCAAATCCGCATATGAAAACTTCGGTAAGATAACTGTAGTTCATTTTGATTCCCACATAGACACCTGGGAACCAAATGTATTAGGAGGACATATCACAAGTTACGCCCGATTAAATCATGGAACTTTCTTACATTACGCTGCCGAAGCTGGTTATATCAACAATGAAACTTCGACTCATGTCGGTATTAGAGCTCCATATATCTCAAGAGATGATGTTAAACACGATATTGAATGTGGATTCAGAATGCTTACAGCAAGGGATATCGATGAATACGGAATCAATGGAATTGCTGATAAAATTAAAGAATACGTAGGTGACACTCCAGTGTACCTTTCCTTGGATATTGACGTCTTGGACCCTGCAGTTGCTCCAGGTACCGGTACCGCTGAACCTGGTGGATTCACATCTAGGGAGTTGTTGAGTATTCTTGATGCATTAGAAGGGATCAATTTAGTTGGTGCCGATGTTGTAGAAGTAGCACCACCATATGACACCAATGCAGAGATCACTAGTTTGATTGCTGTTCACGTTGTTGACTCCATGATCGGTTTAATGCTGGTACAAGAAGTTTGAGAATAGAGAGAGGGGGTCTTTTTTTTCCGTTTGTTTAGAATTACCATTAGAATTTAATAAAAATCGAATAAGAAGTTGTTAATATATCGAAATTGTATCTTATTGAATATGGCTGTCACTGTCACTTGGAACGATATTGGAGCATATCTTCTAAGACCAGGGGTTATTATATGTGAGGCTCTTACTTCGCATGCGTATAAATACTCATTTCTCGTAAGTACAATTAAAAGGATCATTTACAAGAAATCGATATGATCTTACAGTACTAACGAAATTTAAAGGGGATATGGTATACTTTACGGCATCCTAGATTGTGGCCGTTTTTAATAGCGATATTGATCCCGCATCTTATTCTTATGGCATTATGTTTTGCCCTGCTATTCATTCTCATTTATCCCTTGCAAACTTTTATCTTCTTCTTCTTTCAAGGACCTAATTCGATTTACACATCTTTTGTTATGGTGTTCCAAGAAGCTACAGTGATCACATCTATGATCAGCGATTTGTTTTTGTTCCCAGCACCTTCAGCTTACTTGTTCGATGTCATCTTAATCTCAGAAGGATTCAATGATTTTTTATTGATGGGGAAAAGTACAAGGAGGAAAAAAGTCCCCTTTATGCAAAGGATGTCAAAATTTTGGCTACATCAACTCCCTTGGTTTTTCTTATGTCCCTGGTGGCTTTTCCAAATTCTCTTAGTATTTGGCTTAAACTTGATCCCATTTCTTGGTCCAATATTAGTTATGTTTGTTAAGGCTCCAACAATAGGAATCAAGTATCATAAGAGATACCTCGATTTGAGATACAAGGATCCTGAAATGGCAAAGAGATTTATCTCTAAAAACAGAGGTAACTATTTCGCCTTTGGTTTAACAGCTGCTATGTGGGAGATGATCCCGGTAGTAGGTTTTTTCTTCAAATTCACTAACATTGTCGGATCATGTCTCTGGAGTTGTGATTTGATAAGAAAGGAGATAAAAGTCTTTGAAGAGATGACAAGAGAGCAGCTAATTAATATTCCCAAAGGGGAAACATAATGAGACGCGTTAATTTTTTTTTTTTGTTCTCGCGCTATTTTGAATCTTTTTTTTCTTTATGTGTAGATGTTGAGTTTTATTGAGAATTAAAATAAGTTTGATATCTTTATTAACTTGAGTATAGTCATAGAATTGAGAGATGTCGTCACCTATCCCATCATCTCCTGCTTTCCCATCGGATAGTGCTAGATACTTCAATTCCTCCCAGCCTCCATCATCTATTGGAGGTCTGCTGCGAAGATCAAACATTTTCAGTGAATCCCGTGTTCCTTTATCCCATGAGGCAGTAGACAGAACTGAAGAACCAGCAGAGCTGGTTTTCAGAAGAAGAAACTTGGATGCCATTCCAAAAGTGTCTGATTTGACTGGTGAAAAAGTTAAGGAGTCATTTGAACAATTCTTAGAAGACTATACAGATCTGTCCATCGCCGAAGTGGATACTGAGTATCATGGTAAATTATATTTGGCCCAGATTCAAGCAATGAAAATATATGAACTTAGTACTTTATATGTTGATTATGAGCATTTACTTACAAGAGAAAATGGTGTCTTGGCCACAGCTATCACTGAACAATATTATCGTTTCTTACCTTTTCTTCAAAAAGCCGTCAAGAGAGTTATCGGGAAATATGCTCCTGATTTATTACAAACAAGTGCCTTGGGTAAGAGAAACCGTATAGATGACGATGATACACAGATGTCTGCTACTGCATCTACCAACTCATCACAAGTCGAGACTTCAGAGAGAATATTTCAAATATCCTTTTACAATTTACCAGCAATGAATAGAATTAGAGATATAAGAGCTGAAAAAGTGGGAACCTTGATGTCAATATCTGGTACCGTGACAAGAACAAGTGAAGTCAGACCTGAATTGAGTAAAGCTTCATTCACTTGTGATCTTTGTAGAGCCGTTGTTGATAACGTGGAACAACATTTCAGATACACAGAGCCAACATCATGTCCAAATCCACAATGTGAGAATCAAATACTGTGGACATTGAATATAGGTAAATCATCATTCTTAGATTGGCAAAAAGTGAGAATACAAGAGAATTCATCTGAAATTCCAACTGGTTCTATGCCTCGTACATTAGATGTCATCTTAAGAGGTGAATTAGTAGAGAGAGCTAAGCCAGGTGACAAGTGTAAATTCACAGGTACAGAGATTGTCATTCCAGATATTTCTCAATTAGGATTACCAGGTATCAAGCCTCAATCCATGAGAGATCAAAGAGGTGTTGTCTCATCTACTGAGGGTATCAATTCTGGTGTCACTGGTTTGAAATCATTAGGTGTCAGGGATTTGACTTATAAAATTGCATTTTTCGCATGTCATGTCAATTCATTAATCAATATTGATGGCTCTGGGGAGATTGCTAATTACGGTAACACTTTGAATGAGGATGAAGACCAAGATCAAGATCAAGAAGTGTTCTTAAATACTTTAACTCAACAAGAAGTCAACGAATTAAAACAAATGGTTAGAGATCCAAATATTTACTCAAAATTGGTATCGTCAATTGCTCCCGCTGTGTATGGACATGACACTATCAAGAGAGGTTTGCTTTTACAAATGTTAGGTGGTGTTCATAAGAACACTATTGATGGTATCAATTTAAGAGGTGATATTAACATTTGTATCGTTGGTGATCCATCTACATCTAAATCTCAATTCTTGAAATATATCTGTGATTTCTCTCCAAGAGCTATATACACCTCCGGTAAAGCCTCCTCTGCTGCTGGTTTAACGGCAGCTGTAGTCAGAGACGAAGAGAGTGGAGAGTTCACCATCGAGGCTGGTGCCTTGATGTTGGCAGATAATGGTATTTGTTGTATTGATGAATTCGATAAGATGGATATCAGTGATCAAGTGGCAATTCACGAAGCCATGGAACAACAAACAATCTCTATTGCTAAAGCTGGCATTCATGCGACTTTAAATGCTCGTGCATCTATCTTAGCCGCGGCTAATCCTATCGGTGGTAGATATAATAGAAAGATTGGTTTAAAAGCCAATTTAGCAATGACTGCACCAATTATTTCAAGATTTGATTTATTCTTTGTTGTTTTGGATGAATGTAATGAGAAAGTTGATAATCAATTGGCATCACATATTGTGGATTTACACATGTTCCAAGATGAAGCTATTAAACCTATTTACAGTGCCGAGCAATTAGCTCGTTATATCAACTATGCAAAGACTTTCAAGCCTAAGATGACCAAAGAGGCAAGAGATTACTTGGTTATGAGATATAAAGAGTTGAGAGCCGATGATGCCCAAGGATTGAGTAGATCTTCATATAGAATCACCGTGAGACAATTAGAATCGATGATTCGTCTTTCGGAAGCTATAGCAAGAGCTAATTGTACCGATGAAATTACTCCAAAATTTGTCACTGAAGCTTATGACTTGTTAAGACAATCTATCATCAAAGTTGACAAGGATGATATTGAAGTCGATGAAGATGTCGAAGGTCTGGTACCAAGTAACGGTGGTGATAGCGATAACGATGACAACGATGATGATGGAGATAATAACATGGGAGAAACAGATACTGCTGCTGAGTCTCAACCCCCACAACAACAATCACAATCACAACAGGAACCACAGCAATCTACTAAGAAGGCTACTATCACATACGACAAATACGTCAGCATGATGAACTTGATAGTGAAGAGAATCAATGATAATGAGAAATCAAGTGCTAAGGAGAGTTTAACCGCTGAAAAATTAGTTGATTGGTACTTATTACAAGTCGAAGATAAATTGACATCTGAAGCTGATTATTGGGCCGAGAGGAAATTAGCCTTCAAGGTCTTGAAGAGATTAGTCAAGGATAAGATATTGATGGAATTAGGATACGAGTCACAGGATATTTTCAAAGCTTCCAGTAGCACACCAGGTGAGTACGAGCCATTGCCTACACCTGATATCAATAAGGCCGTCTATGTGTTGCATCCAAATTGTGCCATTTTGGATTTCTTCGATCAGACACATGAAGAGAAGGAAAATGAAGTTGAAGAAGATTGAGTTTTGCGAGGGTTTTGTATATTTTTACTGTTTGTTGGAGTTTCTTATAGCTGTTTTATACGAGTTCAATATTATAATGTGTTTTTAAACCTACAAGGCTATTGTAATATATAAATTAAATGTATTATTGGTATAAATCTATAATTCATCAGCCATGGCTTTTCTGAGTCCCATTGGGTTACCAAACACTGTATGTCTCATTCTTAACATGTACTCGGCAAATGATTCAGAATCACCATGTTCCGAGTCTTCATTATCTCTTCTAACTAATTCTGGATCATTTTTACGTCTCTGTATTTCGTCAATTAACCAATTCAAGAATTGGGAATCCACTTTCACGTGAGAAGTTTGCTTTAAATTAACCAGTTGCATAAATAATTTCTTGAAGTCTGAGTGATTAGAATCTCCACTTAACTTATCTGATAAGATGGCAAATACTTTATTATTCACTTGATCCAGTGTGAGATCTTCCTCTTGTACGTCTTTAGATCTCTTTATCAAAGTTGGGTCTCTCAAATCATCAAGTATTTGGAAAGCTCTCTTTTGAGCATCAGGTGATAACTTGTTAAACAGTATCAAGATTCTATTCTCACCGTCATTTAATTTGAAAATTTGTGTACCTTCACGAGAATTTATAAGACCGGATATCACACCCAATATTCTCTTTTGTGTGATTTTGGACTCTGTGGTGAGCAATCCATTTAATAATCTATTAATCACATATGAAGGTTTATGTTCCGGTTTCAAAGCATTCTGCACGGCGATTGGATTATTACGCAACGTAGCAGCTATGATAGTCAAAGATTGTTCTTTAATCTTATCGTAATCACTTTGTGACAATGTGGAAATCTCCAATGATTTCAGTGGTAATATATCGGACATTTGTAAAAGACTGCTAAATATATCACCATCCGATATCTTAATACCGAAATCTATATCGTGAGATAACTCGTCCAATGAAGATAACGACAGGTACACTTTGGTTAACGACACTGTGCTAGGCGATTGAACAAATTGATCTAACCAATACACTGCATTTCCGAAATCATCTTTCTCCTCTTTAGATAATTTGCTATTAGTTTTATGCGTATATGAATTCACCTGTTGTGGTGAATCCAATATCTCATTTGCATCACCGACTACTTGCAATTCACGAGATGGTGGTAATTTCAGTTCATCTAATAATTTAGCTTCCTTAGTTTGAGTATCCATATTGACCCTTATATGCAAGCCTCCGGGTATCTCTTGACCTTGTTTGACAGGTTGCCACTCTTTAGTTGGATGGAATATCTTTGGGTAACAATTTTCAGGGTTAGAATCTGGACAAATTAATTCTTCAACTGGGTATGCTGTCGATGCCAGTGCTGTCAGGAGCAGTAATACCAGAATATAAGATTTCTTCATTTGAAGTATTAAAATTAATGAAAGGATGAGCTGTTTGGGTTTATCTCTGTGTTTTGTTTTTTTTCTTTAGTTAAAGAGAAAATTTAAGAAAATTTTCACTCACAGTGTAAAGAGGGTTAGAATATACAGAGAGTAATGGGTAAGAGAAAGCAAGATGGTAGAGGTGGAGATGGGAAGAAGTTTAAGAAATATAAGATGGCTACAGGGATAGTGGAGCCTGGTCAATATGGAGTTTACGCTACATGTCCAAAATTTAAAGAGAAAGCATGTATGAAAGAGTTGACAATGTTATTTGAAGATAAAATTGAAGAATATTATCCAGATAATGAACTAGATAGTGATGAAGAGGATGATGAGTTATCTATTGAAGATGCTATCAAAAAGGAAGTCTCTGATATGAAGGACAACTCTAAAGAAGCAAAGAAATTGAAAAAAATTACTGCAGTTGATTTAGGTTGTGAATGTTTAGTGTTTATGAAATGTCGTAAACCTGTTGTACCTTCAGAACTTGTTACTAAAGTATGTCAAGAATGTTTAGATTCAAAACAGAAAAACACTACATTCACCCAGAGATTATCACCAATTGATATATCATGTAATGCCACTATTGAAGAATTGAAAAAAATGACATTAAAAGTGTTGAAACCACATTTCCATAATGAAATTGATCAAAAACCATTGAAGTTCGCTATACAAATCAACAAGAGAAATTTTAATCAATTACAAAGGGGTGATATTATTAATAATATTGCCGGTTGTGTAGGTAATGAGCATGGTCATAAAGTTGATTTGAAAAATTATGATAAATTGATCTTAGTTGAGTGTTTTAAGAGTAGTATTGGAATGAGTGTTGTGGAGAATTATGATAAATTGTATAGATTCAATTTGCAACAAATATTTGAAAAGGCTAATGAAGAGAAAGAAGATGAAGTTAAAGAAGTTAAAGAGGATGAAGTGAAAGAAGAAGTACAAGACAAAGAAGATAGCATATAGATTACAATAATTTTAAATGATAATAGTATTATAATATATAAATCAAGCCCATAACCAACCAAACCAACCTTTTCTATTCAGTTCTTTCAAATCTCTTGCATCTAATAACAGTTGTATATCAACTTCTAAATCTTTAACTTGAATTTGATATTCTTTCAATATTTCTTCTTTCTCTAAATAAGTATAACACCATTGTAACAGTAAATACACTGTGCTTGCTAGTACTAAAGTATTAAAAATTGGGATTTGAAAATCACTTAATTTCGGTTTAGAGTCTTCTAAAAGCATTCTCTCAAGTTCTTCCAGTTGCCTCTGCTTTAAATTTAATGTCTTGTTTTGTAAATTTGATATTCTCTCCTGGATTTCTTTGGATTTCGATGGGATAGAATTTAATAATTGATCTTCTTTAGAAATTAACTGTTGTGCTAGTCTTCTGCTAGAACAAAGAGTTCTTCGTGTTATTAATGGTAAATATGACATCTCTGTACTATGTCTCTTAATAGATCTGTTGTAGTTTCCAGCAAAGTACAATTTTTTCTTAATTTTAATTTCGATTTTTTTACACGCTGATTATGTGATTATCCCTTTCATCATATAAGATTGATAATGAAATTGATATGAGTAGGGTAAATGAGGAATACAGGATGTTCAAGAATATAATGGTAAATTTTGTCTTATAAAGTTTTTCCAAGATATTTATCTATAGGAGTTATTATGATCATATAATTTTACTTTATAAAATATATGAGATATAAGACTTTACAGGTCTAATCACATTGACATACTCTATATAAGATTGTTTCGTATATCAGTATCTTGTGATAAGAGATCCCATTCATAATTAACCATTTCAGTATCATTTGTATCATATATTCAGTAAACTAATGTAGTAGTTCATATATACACAATCATCCAAAAGAGTCCAATACCATATCAACATATAATGATAAACCCCTATTTCTATCAATTAACTAAAGCCTGGCTAGCTCAATCGGTAGAGCGTTTGACTCTTATGATAGAAATCAAAAGGTTGCGGGTTCGACCCCCGCGTTGGGCTTAATTTTTTTTTTATTCTAAATTTCCAATTATTTTTTTCTATTTTATCTATATAATTCATTTTTATATATCATTTCAATTTTGAGCAGATTCTAAAGCTTGTTGAATATCTTTAATCAAGTCCAGTTCATCCTCGATACCGACACTTAATCTGATAAGATCATCGTAAACGCCACTCAGTTCTCTCTCCTTTGCGCTAATCCCCGCGTGAGTCATCGATGCAGGTATTTCTAATAAAGATTCAATACCACCTAATGATTCCGCCAAGGTGAAATGTTTGGTCGAGGAGACAAATTTATTAGCCGCTTGCAAACCGCCTTTGATTCTGAAACTGATCATTCCACCACCTAACAGGTTTCTATGTTGCTTGGTGACAATACCGTACTGGGGATTTGATTTCAAACCTGGGTAATTAACCGAGTGCACTAAGGGGTTCAGATCAAGGTACTGGGCAATGGCTAATGCACTATCACTTGATCTCTGGACTCTCAAATGCAAAGTCTTGACACCTCTATGAGCTAACCACGAGTCAAACAGTGATGGCACTGACCCTGTGGCGTTTTGTAAGAATTGTAAACGTTCATGAATCAGTTCATTGTTGGTGACCAGTATACCCATGACAACGTCGGAGTGTCCATTGAGGTATTTGGTCACTGAATGGATAACGATATCGGCACCATGATCTAAGGGGTTTTGAATGTATGGTGATAAGAAAGTATTATCGACTACTAATCTAATATCATGGTTGATATTATTAGTCTTTTGATAATTCTTAATTATGTTGGAAATTCTTTCAATATCAGTTAGAGTTAATGTTGGATTTGATGGAGTTTCAATCCAAACTAATTTAACCTTATCGTTTAACAAACTTGCTAATTTATTTTCAATATCGTTAGTAAATGTTATACCAATACCACTAGTGTTGGCGACTTTTGTGAAATATCTATGTGTACCACCGTAAACGTCACCGACACTGATAATTTCATCACCTGTTTGTAACATGTGTACTATGGTACCTATCGCAGCGCTACCTGAACTGAAAGCTAACCCGTATTTACCATTCTCCAATGAGGCAACACATTTTTCAAAATTATCACGATTCGGGTTAGATGATCTTGAATATTCGTATATACCAATTGGCCTGGAAGGTGAAGTTTGTGCATAAGTGGTAGACAACGAGATTGGTTCAATCACTGCACCAGTGACTGGATCATGCTCTGATCCCGCATGGACAGCTCTTGTAGCGAATCCTTCATCTTGTCTCATTATAGTAGTAGTTGAAAATTGTCTATATGTAACAATCTTACAAGAATTCCATACCAGTTTTGATAACAAATTTTGATTAACAATTTTAGTTGACAACATGTCTAATATATATAAGGAATGTACAGTTGCTTAATAAAGTGAATTTAAATAGGGATTGTGGTAAAATATATAAGATATTATGATAATTGCACCATTTTACTAATACATCAAAAATATCTGCTGGTGCCATATTAAATTATGCGCCTTTTACAAATTGTAAGGCAACACTAATAATTGAAATATTGTGGCATTTTATCATTTAATGCCATATACATAGTTAGCCTTGGCTTATTACGGCACTACCTTATTATATAGTGGATACAGTATACTTATCATAATAGACGATACGATTACATAGAGCATAGAGTGATTCAGATAAATTAGATAATTCATTTAATGAGAACAAATCCTACAATAAATTTGATATTATTTTATTTTTATTTTGATAATATGCAATTTCTCTAATCGAATAAACCGAAACCCATATCAGCATCAGAATCTTCTTCCTCTTCAGCTGGAGCTTCTTCTTCAGCAGCATCGGCGGCACCAGCAGAGGCACCTGAAGCACCTGAAGCAGCTGGAGCACCAGTTGGTACAGATGATAATTTTTCATTACCTTCAGCGATTAATTCTTCAGCTGATTTACCTTCAACTTCAGAGAGTAATTTATCTAATTTTTCTTGTTCAACTTCAATACCAACGGCACTTAAGACCTTGGTGACATCGGCAGCAGATGGTGAGGTGTTACCTGCAGAAACCAATAATAAGTAAGCAGCAATATACTTCATTTTAAATTATCTATATCTTGTTAGTCATGTGTTGGTTATGTGACTCTATATGATACTTCATATATACTCTTATCCATATACTCTTCTCAACATTTAATAATTTAATTTAAAATCAATATGTAATCCATATACTTCATATAATCCACATGTAATCCATGTGAATAATTCTAAATCGTCTCCATAGATGACATGATATATACAATACGAAACACTGAAACTCCAATATTATCACACAGAGTAATTATATACAAATGAAAATCACCAGTTGAGTCTTAATTAAATCAAATTAACTTACTTATATGTTGATACTGATTGTATATTGATATAATACTTAACCTCTTTCACCGTTATAATGAATAATTTTTTTTTCTTTGTTCAATGAAATGAGTAGTGCACTATCTGCTAGAAAAGACTGTATGGGGTAATTCACAGTCACAGTTGAATTCAATCGAAAAAAGATTAAATTTGTATACAACAGACAGCCCCGGTATTACCTAGTGTTGTGTATAAATTTGGTACCACCGCACACTACCTCCAATTTCTTTCATTGCGTAACATTAAGAAAAAATTCTCATTTATACAAAAATATAATTCCCAATATAATCTTTATACTAATAAGCAATACTTAAGATGTCTACTGGTATGTATCATGTTATATTCTAATTATTGTCTTTATCACGGTTATTGAGATCATTTATATATATCACAACTATTTGGAATTTAATCAGATCATTATTTAATCAGTTATTTATCATCAAATTCATGTGGAAATTTTTCAATACAGACTATCATGAAATACTTTATATATATATTATCAAATTTATAATCAGATAGTGATTCATTCGGGAATGATTTATTAAGAAAGCGTATTGGAATATAAATACAGGATATATCATATGATAAAGATAATAGAGATATCACATAGTATAGTACTAACAAATTCCCACAGTAGCACCAAAGAGAACTGCCAGAGGTTTCAAGACCTTCCAATACAGAGGTGTTGAATTGGCTCAATTATTGGACATGTCCACTGAAGAATTCATCAAATTAACACCAGCACGTGTCCGTAGAAGATTTAGTCGTGGTGTTGGTGATAAACCAAAGGCTTTCCTTAATAAATTAAAAGCCGCCAAATTAGCTGCTGAAGAAAATGAAAAACCAGCTGTTGTAAAAACTCATATGAGAAACTTAATTATCTTACCAGAAATGATTGGTTCAGTTGTTGGTATTTACAATGGTAAAACTTTTAACCAAGTTGATATTAGAGCTGAAATGGTTGGTCATTATTTAGGTGAATTCTCAATTACTTATACTCCAGTTAGACATGGTGGTAAAGGTAAAGGTGGTAGTAAATTATTACCATTCTAAATTATATATATTAATTAAATATTAAAGCTTTTAAAAGTTTTTTGTTATAGTTTTAAAATAATTTGGAAAATATCATATATATTATATGGATTATTGTAAAATATATATTATACCATCGGTCTTCTTCTTATATTAATTAAATCTTCTTCAATTTCAAAATCTTCAGCTCCACTTAAATTTGCAATACCACTAGGGAATCCATAAATTTTTTGTATCTTATTTAATTTACCAATTTCATTAAATAAAATCGATTTATTATCTGAATCTCTTATCTTCCTCTTATGAGAATTTAAATTCAATATCGGCGATGTACCTAATGCATTACCCAGTAAGATTTGTTGATCCATCATACGCCTTTCCTTATTGATTTTATACCATTTTGTCGTTGTATCTTCAATTGATTTTAATTTTAAATCTTGACAATTTTTCAAATATTGTTGATGTATTTGATACCTTGTCAGTTTGGTTTGATTATTGATGCAGTTTAATTTATAATTTTGTGACATTATTAACGTTTGGATCTTGCGATCATAATTTTCATTAACTTTATTCAATATTCGAATAAAATCCGGATGTGATCCTTCAAGACATAATTTCAATTCGTATTCTAATTTGAGTAATCGACTTTGATAAAGCAGATCTTTTAATTTGGCATAATCAATTTCAATCGTGGTTAATTCTTCAATCGCTTGTTGTCTCATTGGTTGTTTCTCCGCCTCAAGGGCCTTCTTCTCTTCTTCTGCTTCATCCTCTTCTATTTTCAGAGAAATTTCAGGTTCTTCATCTTCATCTTCCTCTTCGTGTTCTTCATCTTCGACAACTTCTTCCTCTACATCTTTTGTCTCTTCATCTTTAGTTTCAATATCCTTTGCCGATGTATCTTCATCTTCATGCTTTATCACTTCCTCTACAACTTCTTCTTTCACCTCACTATCTGCCAAATCTTTATTATTTTCAGCCATAAATTCAGCCATGGCTTTTAAATCACTTCCTTCGGGTAATTCCATCTTATCAGTTTCTGCTTCACTTGTTATATCACTTAACTCTGATGAAGAATCAGAATGGAATTCTAATTGACCCGATGGTATTATACTTGCCCTTCTGGATCTCTTCACACTACCGAAATGCTCAAATGGATCCTCTTTCTGTGGTGATGTATTTAATTCAGTCAAAGGTGATGTATTACCAAGTACTATAAGAATTAGTATTTTACTTAATCGTTATCAGAATATAAAATCATATAACTTACAAGTATCGTTATTGTTATTGTTGGCGGTGGAAGTGGTGCTATCAATATGACTGGTGGTGGGATTACTACCTATATTGGTCATATCTTTGCAATGTCTTATTATCCTATATATAGATTAATTGATATCGTAATAAACACAGATTCCGTTTCTGTTTTGTAATTTGAGCTTTTTCCTGTATAAGAGTTACCCGGAGCAGTTCTATATAGTAAATATCAGAGATACTTGTATATTTGGTATATAAGATTACGTATTAGGGAGATATAGTTATAGAGGTGTTATATATTGTATATCATTCACTCTATCTCTAATTTAATACAATTCACCCACTCTTACTATATAAATTCCCCATACAAAGAGCTCATCTCATAAAATAAAAAATTAAAAAATAAAAATTTTCATATAGATAAAGAGATTATAGTAAAATAATACACAAGATCATGTCTACAACCACCTCACAGGACAGTATAAGGTCTATCTTTGGCGATGCCACCTCACAGGATGTTGACTCTAATATAGCTTCTATCTTTGGAAACTCATCGGGCCCAGTTGATAACAAACTGGTACTCAGCGCTAAGAAGAGAACTGTATTACCAAGAGTGCATAGAGAAGTTAAAACAAATGATGAAGATGACGAAGAGTTGCCAGTTCTGAAAAAACAGAAGAAGGAACTGAAGCTGCCAAAACTGGAGGATGAAAATGCTGATTTAGAATCAAATTATTTACAAAATTTACTTGAAGATGATGAAGATAAAGATGAAGAAGAATCAGATGAGAAAGTTGACAAAAAACCGAAGACAACATCAGCAAAGACCGTGGATTTGAAGAAAGATGAATTAAATAAAGCTGAGTCAACAATTTTCATTGGTAATTTACCATCATCAATAATAAATGATAAACAATTAAATAAAGATTTAAAAAAATTATTTGAAAAATTTGGTAAGATAAAATCAATTAGATTTAGATCAATAATGTTTAATGATAATTTACCTAGAAAAGTTGCATTTATTCAGAAAAAAACCAACGATGATGGAACAGTTAATGCATATATTGTATTTGAAGATAAACAAAGTTCAATAAAAGCTAAAGAATTAAACGGATCAATTTTCCATAATAATCATATTAGAGTTGATCATTTAACTCATCCAATGAAAGAAGATAATCATAGATCTATCTTTATTGGTAATCTTGATTTTCAAGAGAAAGAAGAAAGTCTTTGGAAATTTTTTGAAGAAAAGATAGGTAAAGGTGAATTAGAAAATGTTAGAATAATAAGAGATTCAAAGACAAATTTTGGTAAGGGTTTTGCCATTGTTCAATTCAAAGATTTTGCACAAGTTAATAAAGCTTTACTCTTAAATGACAAGCCATTAACTACAAGTGAAAAGCAACGTAAATTAAGAATTACAAGATGTCGTCAACAGAAACCACAACTGCCAACTCGTCATTCTAAAAATGATGATAAATTTTCACAAAGAGAGAAAACTATAATAGGACGTGGTAAGAAAATTTTGAATAAGAGTGATAGAACACTATAGGTAAGACAATCATTGAAGGTGAAAGGGCAAGAAAAGGTCTGAGATTGGCGGGTGTTAAAAATGGGTTAGGTAAAGTGAAAAAACCAAGAATTAGAGAAAGATCAACTGCATTTAAAAAGGAAAAGAAACCTCGTTGGAATAAATAGATATATGAATACTATCATACTATATCATTATAATATATCGTAGTCTATATTGTAGTAATTTTCAATAACACCCGATAACATTTAAAAGTGGCCTGTCAAAAAAAAAAATATGAGATGATCCAGATAAGAAATCTTTATATAAAACCAAATTGATCACTGATGAAATTAATGGATACACCGTATGGGATATCCCAAAATTAATTAAAATCAGATGCAGTTGAAAAGACGATTACAGGATTGGATACCACAAGATCAATACATTCAAGAGCCCTTGGCCAAGACTAGGAAATACGCAAAAGTTGTGGATTTAAAGATGAGTAATACCGGACCGTGGGGGTTTAGTAGTGTGCAGTCGGAGCATATGATGAATATGGTGACGATGCAGTTACTGGCGAGGTTGGGTGAATTGCAGAAAGAAGTGGATGAATTATCGTGGGCCAAGAATTTGAATGAAGCTGCGATAAGTCACGATAGACGTCGTGAGTATGTGCTGCAGTGTAATGAATTCTGGCAGGAACAACAAGAAGTGGTGATGGCCAAGATTGGACTGTTGTTGCAAGACCTGTACAATTGGTGCGATAATTTGCTCAGAGCCCAGCTGTCGGTGTCGCCACTGGTTAGTGACTATGCACAGTTTTCTCGTGCCGTGGGGAATCATTCTACTAGGGGGAGACAAGTTGTAGATGGTTGTATATTATTACAGAAATTAGTGGAGTTTATAAGGAACGATAGAGGCTCGTTGGAAGAGGCGTTGGAACATTTGAATCTGTTACGTATTGATTCATCAACTTTTACATAGACTAATATATTAAAATTATACATTTTAAAATCCCGGTAATGAGATATTATTTCTAATTTGATTACCATTTGTGGAGTCGAACCCCGGTAACATCATCGATGACTCTACTGGTGGTGGTGGAGGTGGTGGCATCAGCATTGGTTTATCCAATCCCAAACTCATACCATCCATCATGGGAGCTCCAGTTTCGTTATTAGCTGAAGCGTTATAATACCATGCTCCGTTCTTGTCATTAGTGTAAGTAGCTTCCTTAAACAGTGTAGGGTCAGCGGGTCTTGACCTCGACCAGAACCGTATCGACTTATCCGACGACGCCGTACAGAGGATATTACCTAGTCGATTATACTCTATCTGATTTATTGCCTTTTCATGTGCATATGGGATTTTGAAATTCGTGTAAGGGAGTTCACCTTCATCGGGGAGCATCTTGTCCATTATGAAATGCTCGATCTTACCGTTGAAATCTGATATGGTTAACGTCTGCGAATTAGTTGGATGCCATGTCAACGTTGCGAAATCACATTGTTGATTTCTCAATATCAAAATATCTTTCATTTGTCTAATATCGAATATCCTCAGCGACTTATCCTTCGCCGTCGCAGCCAATAATCGCTGTGTGCCTATAGGCTGGAACTTGGTCTTTTGCACTGTGTGTTTAAACCCTCTTATCGTCGTAATCGGTTTACCTCCACCGTTAGTGCTCACTCTTGGATCCCATAAATTCATCATATTATCCTTCGAGCCACTAACGATCAACCCCAATGACGGGTGCCAATCACACGACTTTACATCCCAATGATGCCCCGCCAAGGTTAATTCTTGTTTACCATTATTAAAATTCCATATCTTTAATTGATGATCATCGGAGCTACTTACGAATTTACTATCATTTGGAGCGAAACATAAATCCGTGATACAACCTGTGTGGACTTGATTCAAAATGTTGACGTTGTTGAAATTAGGTTGCCAGTATTTGATCGTACCGTCTTGATCTCCGCTTATCAACCAGTCTCCATTATGCGAATACTGCAATGCATAAATCAGTGAATCGTGCAGTTGCATAATACTTTCGAAATTGAACGTGGACCCATTCCACAAGGTGAATTCACCACTATGCGACGCGACAAGAAGTCTTCTCCCGAAGGGAGTCCATTTCATTGCATGAATTTGATGTTTGGCCTTGTTAGCACTAAGATGAACAAATTTTGTATGTTCATTCACGATTGGTTGATTCTTATACAGTTGTGGTGATAATAAATCTATAGTGAAACTCGCGTCTGGCCTGATCAGTCCTAGCGGTTGCTCGTAGTTGGAATAGATGTTTCTATTCAATATATATTTACCCATCTCTGTGCCATGATCGATGGTACGACGATGTGCAGCTTTACGTTGTTGTTGATCAGGTGTTTGATACGCATTATTATTATTGTTATGTTGGTTATTGTTATACGAATTGTTGCTGAACCCATTCCCCTGAGGATTATTATAGTTGTTTCGCTGTAGAGAATTCGACATTATATTCAATAATTCTTTGTATAATTGAGTTTTCTTATGTGTAGTTTTTTTCAATTTCAATTTGATTTTTCAAATTGTATCAAGTGATTTGATATGGTATAGAGGTAGAGTAGGTGTAGAAGAGAGATAGATGAGATAGTAGTGATATGATATAGAGTATGGTGTAGCTCAATCCATCAAAGTGTAGTAAAATAGAGTATAATACAGTATAATCTAGTAGAGCTGTATACTGGTCTAAAGTATCTTTACATAGGGCTACAATTACAATATACAATTTTGATCAGACAGTATGAGATACCATGATGAGATTTGATTACTCGTTACTCGTTATCATGAATTGAGATAATACAGTTTCATAAATTCATATCAGTTTGAAAGTATCTTAAGAGATGTAATGAAATCAGTTCTTCTCTCTGTGTTCTTTCTCTAGCCTTGTGTATAGATATCTATAAAACAGAGAAACATACAATAAAGAATACTAAACCAACCTTTTTACCTCTACTGCAATTGATTAGTCTCTCACTGATAACTCATATATACTAATACCGTATATCTAGCTGCCATATCCATATCATATCCAGTACACTCTCCTATATAATTCACAATGTTCCAATGAGATTTTAAAGAAAAAAATTTGTAATTTAATAATTATTAATATACAATATACAATATACAATATATACAAAGATTTAAGATGTCTGTTGAACTGAGAATATTTCTGGCTTATAGAAATGCTTTAAGAGCTTCTAGATTAGCATTTAAAGGTGGGTCTTTTTTATGATTTTTACATAATCTTAGCCATTCCAAATACGTTTACTAACAAATATGAATAGGTGATGTTTATACAATGAACGCTGCAAGACAACAACTCAAGATTTGTACTCTGGCTCCAGATTATTTAGGGAAATCTATGAATGAAAGAATAGATTTATTAGATCAAATAGCTACATATTTAAAGAGAAATATCGTACAAGGTATAAGAAAAGAAGATGGTAGATATTTCTTAAACCTCCACGAAGAGAGTGAATTAGGTGATAACGATTCCATTAAGAAACCAAAAAGCACTTTAGGTAACCCTAGTGCTCCAACTGGTGGTTGTTGTGGTGCTGGTCAAAAAGTAATGAAAGAGAAAAGAGCTTAAACGGTTTGGAATAATATGATAAGGGAAGGAATTTTATAGTTATAATATCCATATTGAATATATCTATCTATATATCTATATATATACGATTTAAATAACATCTTGTAATTAGATCATCTTGTAGTAGCTATTGTATCTTGATGAGTCAAGAAGTGAAAAAATATCCTTTACAATAACGAAGAGTATTGGATACTGGATAGAGAGTATATATTATAGAGTTTAGAGTATATGCTATGACAGATCCAGTGGTAGACCCAGTGATAAATCCAGTAGATCCAAAGAGAGATATTAGAATATCGAAATCACTTTCCAAATTACTAAGACATCAAGCACTGAAGGAGAATTTAACAATAGATTCAAGAGGGTTTGTGCCTTGTATTGAATTACTCACACATAACTACCTAAAGTCTAACAAGACCACACTAGAAGATATACAGAGAGTAGTTGAGAATGACAACAAGCAGAGATACACTTTAGAATTGAAAGATGGTGAATTCTATATATGTGCTAATCAGGGGCATTCTATAAGTACCATCAATACAGATTTGATCCCATTGACTCATATACGAGACTTCCCCACCCAAACTGTTATTCACGGCACTTCCAAGAGGAATTACGAATTGATCAAGCTGAGTGGGTATTTGAGCAAGATGAATAGGAACCATATCCATTTCGCTACTGGTTTACCTGACGATACGGCGACTGTCATAAGTGGGATGAGATCGAGTTCTACAGTTTTATTATATTTGAAAATCAGTGATCTGCTACGAGACGGGTACCGCTTCTGGAAGAGCAAGAACGGTGTCATATTGAGCGAAGGAATCGACGGGGTGATACCATTGAAGTATTTTGATATTGTTGATAGGAAATGAATTTATTTGAAAATATTGAAAATATTTTTGTATTTTTACATTGTAGAGATTAAGAGATTGTAAACGTGATAGATAATGTCTCTTGCGGATAAGTTGTTGTTAGATTTCTCGAGTGATGAAGAAGATGCAGACCAGATTGAAATTGATAAGGAATCCGGTGGAGAACTGGAGGTGAAACAACTGTCTAACGTGAATTTAAATTTAACTACAATAGAAGACATAACTAAAGTATCAACATTACAAGCCAAGCTTGAACCAGTGATACAAAAGATATACACTATAGGCGACCACGTTGATCAAGAGTTCATAATGAATGTGAATGGATACATACAAGACATCACAGCAGAGATCTCGATGATCCATCAATACATCGTCCTACATTACCACTCAATATTCCCTGAATTAGACTCCTTGATACTGTCACCAGTAGAGTACGCGAGAACCGTGAAGTTATTGGGTGTCGATATAGTGAGAAGCGTGTCGGAGAAAGAGCTGGAATTGAAGAGTTTTTTGCCCAAGGAGAAATTGTTAGTGATAACGATGAGTACATCACTTAAGCAATCAGAATACGAAGTGCCCGATGATATAACCCATATCATCAAGGCATGCGATTTGACTGACATTTTATTCCAATACCAGCAAGTGATTATGAAATTCGTTTCTGCTCATTTCACAAAATTTACACCAAATTTATCAAGTTTAATAGGCCCCCACACTACAGCACAGTTAATATCATCGGTTGGGTCATTACAGAATTTAGCACTGACGCCGTCGTGTAATTTGGCTCTGTTGGGTAATAAGAGACAACTGGGTGTGCAAGGGTATGTGAGTCAAGTTAGTGGTGAAGTGCGATTACAAGGTTACTTATACGAAAATGAATTTATACAACAAGTACCTGATGATTTCAAGACTAAGCTGTTGCGGATGCTAAGTGGTAAGATCATCTTGTGTGCTAGGATTGACTTGTCCCAAAAGGGGAGCGATGACGGTTCTCATGGTTTGAAGTTCAAAGAAGAGATTTCCAATAAATTAGAGAAACTGATGAGACCTCCAGATCAACTGAAAGTGAAACTGTTACCCTTGCCATTAGAGCAGAAATCGAAGAAACGTGGTGGTAAGAGAATCAATCGGATGAAGAAGAATTTTGAAACCACAGATTTACAAAAATTACAAAATAAGATGTCGTTTGGTGAAAGAGAAGAATCTTATATTGATGGATTCGGTGAAGAAATCGGGTTAGGAATGGCTGGCAGGTCCAACACAGGTGCCTTGCGTAAGAGTGGTGTCAGCTCTCTGGGACCGAAATTGAAATTGAGTAAGAAGATGGCTAGTAGATTGGAGAATAGTAATAACGGTAATAACGATACATTCTCCTTTGATACTTCATCTTTAACCAATACTCAACTGCAACCTGCGATCACTGACAGCGGCAAATGGTTCAATGGAGTTGCCAGTAGGAAAAGAGATACCGAGCAGTTACAAAATCTGATCTTGAAGAAATTGAAAAAGAATTAGCCTTCCCCAATGGCATATAGTGGTCCGTATTTTAATTGTAAAAGCAATATTGAAAAAACGCAATTATGAAAAAACTAAATTACAAATTTATAAATGACATCTCTTCAATACAGTATGACAATAATATGAAAAATGATTCTCAAGAAGTGTCCATGGACCATTTACAACAAGGAATCCAAGTGTCACCATTCAGTGCCGCCATCGCAGGGTCGATCTCTGGTCTCGTGGCACGTACAGTGATTGCACCGCTCGATATCATAAAGATACGACTTCAATTGAGCCCAGATACGACGACTATCACGAAGACATGCGCGTCCATATGGCGGAACGAGGGGGTGTGGGCTTTCTGGAAGGGCAACGTGCCACTGTCGGTGATGTATATAATATATGGATCATCACAATTCGCAGCGTATGCGGCAGCAAATAGTACATTAAGTCAAATTGAAGAAGTTAGCGGTAGTAGGAAATTGAATAGTAATGTTCATAGTCTCATTGTCGGTTCCATCGCTGGGATGTCATCGACGTTGCTAAGTTACCCTTTTGACTTGCTTAGAACTAGGTTAGCACTGAATGAATTACATAAATTTGATAAATTGGGTAAAGTTGCCGGGCAGGTGTGGCACGATGGGAAATTATTGGGCTTCTATAGAGGCTTGAAACCGTCATTGGTCTCGGTGACTTTACAAACTGGGATAATGTTTCAAAGTTATGAATTCACTAAGGAATTGGTGAGATCAAATCAAGATAGTAAAGTTATGAAAGCATTGGATCCGATGTCTGGATTGATCTCGGGGCTTATAGCGAAGGCAGTTGTGTTTCCTTTAGATTTGATAAGGAAGCGATTGCAAATGACAACAGCGCATGACCAGGTGTCGATGACGAGTTTCCAAATAATGAAACAAATCGTGGCGAGACAAGGCGTTCGTGGATTATTCAGTGGATTAACACCGCTGCTTTTGAAAAGTGGTCCAACTAGTGCCGTGTCGTTATGGATGTATGAATGGAGTGTTCGACTGCTAGATAAGATTCAATTTTGAAATTCTTTGTACATTATATATATATATATTTAATTAAATTATATTAAAATAAAATTTCCCCCATTAAAAATCAAATAAAATTTAAAAAACAAGATCGTATATATTGTGAAAGAAAGAGTGTGTCTTCTAATCGTCATCTTGATCAATACCATTACCTGATGTATTATAATTATTCTTCCATTCCAATAATCCAGCTAATTCTGAAGTTGGACAAGCTTTCTTAAAGAAAGCATGTTGTAATAATTCATCACAATTTGCTCTATATTTAACATCAACGCATAAGCAAATACTTAAAAATTTCTTAATTTCACCACTTAACAGTTCTGCATCTTTTAATTTTGGTGTACCATTTGATGCGATTAAATATAATGCTCTCAATGGTTCTTCATTCATATAAGGTGGTTCACCTTCAATCATTTCAATTGCCATTATACCTAATGACCAAACATCAATTTTTTCATCATATTCTTTTTGTTTAACAACTTCAGGTGCCATCCAATATGGTGTTCCAACCATTGTGGCTCTCTTATTACGTTGATTTGTTAATTTGGCACAGAATCCAAAATCAGTTATCTTAACATCCCCATTTGAGTCTAACAAGACATTATCAGATTTAATATCACGATGAATAATATGTTTTCTATGTAAATGTTGTAAACCTTTAATAGTTTCAAGACATATTGCTGCAATTTGTGGTTCAGTTAAATGATCATTATGATCAATGACATCGGTAAGTGATCCACCTTCCATATATTCCATAATAACCCAAAGATCTGATGCACCACGTAAATAAGCTTCAAGGAAATTAACAATATTACGATGATGTGAATCTTTCATCACTAAGATTTCATTTACGATTAATTCCTTTCTTGGTTGAGCATTAATATCCATTTGCTTAATGGCAACTTTACGTCCACCTCTTTTCAAAGATTTCAGTAAGAATACACTTCCAGAAGCACCTTGACCCAGTTTTTCAATCATTTGGAAATGAGGTGATGGATCTGCATTTATAACTACCGATCTCAATTTAGCCATTATTTGTGCTTCTGTCATTGTTGAGACTCTTCTCTCTTCATTCTTAATTCTCATTGGCTTATCAACTTTATTTATCAGTGCAGCAGCAGCAGCGGCTGCCATACTATTAGCTGCAGTAGCAGGTTGTGGTGGTTTAGTGATATGCAGTGGAGAATGCTTGTGATAAGGTTGCTTAGCTGGTGTATATGTTTGTTGTTGTTGTTGTTGTTGTTGATAATGTACAGGAGATGGATTTTGACGTGGTGGTGAATTATTAAATGAAGTTTGTAATTTCAAATTTGGATGAATATTAGGTTGCTTTTGTTGTTGATGTGCCGGAGATTTAACTTTCAAATATGGTGAATCAGTTTCATAAATTGGTCTCTGTTTTTGCAGTACTTTTTGTAATCTCTTTGTTGATAATTGATGATGTAATGCATTACTATAATCTTCTTCATCACTTTCTTCTTCTTCTGGTTCTACTGGGGCAGGTTGTTGTTTCATCGGTGTTGTTGTTGCTTCAGGTGGAGGTACACGTACAGGACTAGTCTTCTTAATACCTGCAGTGATAGGTGGTGCTGGAGCCTTTCTCATTGGAATCAAATCTGGTTTGGCTTCGACACCGAAAGGTTGAATCTTTGGAGGCATACCATTAGCACTTGGTACTGGAGGTGCTCTTCTCACAGGTGCATATTTCGAATGATCAAATGGTGACGGCGTTGTAGCGTTTGTCGAGACTGCAGGTAATAAATTACTTGATTTTGGAGTCTTTGTCCATTCATTCAATTTTGATTGTAAATCACGATCATCCGAATTTGGCGTTGTCGAACGTTGATAATCATCTTTATAATTATTTGTTGGTGAAGTATTTGTTGCATTCGTTGAAGAAGACATTGAACCTAACATATTTGGATATAATGGAGTATCATTATCATCAAAATTAGTTTCACCACTCATGAATTTCAAAGCAAATTCCACAGCACCTGGATCCTTGATGTAATCTTCAATAGTGATATCTGATCTTTCTAATCTCTTTAACCATCTATCTGGGATCTTAAAAGCTCCACTGTTATAATCAAACACGACTTGACCAACATGGGTGAAATTTGTTGGATTCGACACTGCAACAGCGGATTTCCCACTCTTATTATAAATCGCGTCAATCCAACCATTGAGATCGTTACGTGATTTGACTTGCACATACACGGATTTTTGATTATGAGTTCTCAATATCTCAAAGCAAAATGGTCTTAATTGATTCTTTGTAAGATTTGAAATACTTAGTAATGGGATACTCAATGTGATTTCTTCTTTCAATTCATTCTTGTAAAAATCCAAAGTACCGTCATTTAATACCAAATATCTCTTTGGCCATCTAAATGACATCAAACCTTCATCCTTTACGGAAACGTAACCTTCTCTACGTTTAACAACTTTATACATCTTATTACTATTATTATCAATACTATTTTGATTTAAATTATTAAAACTCGTTGTAGTATAATTATTATTCCCATTCAAATTAACAACATTGGTATGACTATTATTATTACTATATGGATTTGTATTAAACGTGTTGTTACTATTACTATTATTATTGATATTAGAGTCGGTAGAACCTGTTCTATTATACGACGCTGGTGGCTTGGGCAGTGGTCTGGACGGGTTGCTGAAGACCTGCGACGAGAACTGGGATGCTGTAGCGGAAAGCGACATCTATGAATTTTGGTATCAGTATTGAATTCTCCTTTGTATCAGAATCTAAAAGGGGGAGGGACCAGAATTAAATCTAACTGATATGTATGATAGGAATTGAATGAATTATCTAATGTCTCTTTATCTCTAATTTGAGCAACCAGTGCTGTACTATCTCTATCGGTCTATCTAATTGTGTATATCAAATTGAATTAAAAGCCAACTGAGGCAAAAGATGATACAAACTCCCTTGTTCGCTTCTCTTCTCTGAAACAAGTTGAGAGGGAAAATTAAAAAAAAAATAAACACGAGAATTCTAACTTACTCCTTTGTATTCGCTCAAAAGGGAAATGACGCGCTCTCCTGAATTATTTTAATTGTTTACGCTATACAGGGGAAAAAAAAAACATCTATCTTTGGCCTACATGAGAAGTGGACGGGGTGAGGATAAGGCTACTGCTGTTGGAGTAGATACTTTCCACATCCTCACTGTCGGCTTCTTTATCTTCTTCGCTGACTTCGTTCCAACTGGCCATTGTCAATACGACAAATCCCAGGGCGACCATAACGTACCCTACGCATTGTAAGAAACTTAATCCGATACCGAAAATGTACCATTCTGCGATACCTACAAATAAGATCGTCACTAAGGACGCCACAGAGCTTAGCACTGGTGAAGTCAAAGATATGAGTGCGAGGAAAGTCATTGTGAAGATGACGTTGGACAATACAGATCCCACAACGATCCCCCACATGCGTGCGCTAGAAGGGAGTGTGAATCTGTGGATGTGAAAAACATGGACTGCTAATAAGGGGATCCATAAGATTGTTGCAGTGAATGCACCGATAACAGACAGTGTGAAAGTACTGAGCAGAGCTTGCCTTCTAGAACTCACCGTGTTAGCGGGTGGGCATAAGTATTTCTTGTAAATGACTTCATATAATCCGTATAATACGGCACCTGCCAGAATGATAATATTACCCAGAAATCTATGAGACTTAGCTTCTTCATTACCACTATCAGCACCTGCATATGTCACTACAATGACTCCAATCACGGCGAATACCACACTGGACAATTTCAAAAAACTGAATTTTTCTTTCAAGAAAAAAATTGCAAATGCATACGCGGTAAATGCAGAACAATTGTAAATCAGTGTCACATCTGATGAAGTAGTTAAAGTCATTGCGAAATACCATGATGAACCCAGTATATTTAATACGAGCATCACCCAAACACAGCGTTGACACACATACCTTATTGGAGCTGATTGACAAAATTCTCTAAAATGATTCATTGAAATTTCATTATCGATGACGTAGTTTTCATCGTTCAATTCATAAACGATCTCTGCTGTCTTGAAGATATTACGATGTTGATTCAAGACGCTATGTTTCAATGTTGGCCAAATACCATGCCATCTCTTCCCGTTTTTCCTAACCCGGCCTCTACTTTGTGCCGAGGTCATCTGTTCAATAGAAGATGATGGTTCCACCATTAATGTGTCATTAATTTCATCAACATTAACTACACGATTTCTCCTTTTGTGTGAGAGATGATATTTCAACAGTATCTTATAAATCGCCACAATGGCCACTTGCAAGGGCCAAATGATCCACCATGATCCATGTGTGAAATATAAAAGCAAAAAAGGTTCATTATACCCAAGTGCATACAAGTAAGACGTCAACTCTGTTTGAGCGACAAATGAAAGTAACGTGAGTA